>CM018047.1:25780498-26287998 GCA_008638375.1 Nyssa sinensis | reverse complement strand
TGGGTTGTGAGTGATTTATGATTAGATTGATCATTGGTTGTAAGCTCTTACTATTTAAAATAATCAACCAAGAACTAACCTCAAATGATTTTTCAAAACAAAACAATTTCCATAACTTAAGTTTTTAAAAATCAAAAGGTTTTGATAAAAGTACATTGAAAAAAAATAAGTAAGAAGACAATCATTGTCCAAATGAACCTTAAAACCCTATAGACAATTGAATTTACCTAATCAATCTCCTGTTCCTCAATCTAGTCGACTAGTTGATGATTCAGTCGACTGAATTTGTCAATATGGCATATCAAGATTCAATTTTTGAACAAACAAAAATGAGAGAAATGACTCTTTTTGAAAAGCAATGAACATATTCCTGTTGGGGCTATAAATAGAGATTCTTTAAGGCATTTTACGCCATCTTTTTACATACTTACACTTCTACATCTCTACTCTTAACTTTAGATCCAATTATTGAAAATCTAAATCTAAAAGTTCTACTCATCTTAAATACTCCAAGCTTACACCTGATCAATCTATATAAAGTGGTCATTTTATTACACCAAATCTACTCTAGAAGAGAGTGCATTTTGGTAAACAACATTGTATCATCTCATTGCGGTAAGGGTTGTGGGTAAGTACTACCCAGTAAGGAAAAATGGTATATTTTGTTGGGATAAAAGGGATGCGATCTTCGCTTTGTAAAGGTTTGGTCTTCATCTATAAGGAGGTCACAATAGTGGAAAAACTCAAGTGGGGATGCTTGAGTCGAGGATGTAGGAAGTTTTTTGAAACTCGTAAATTATTGTGTTTGCTCTCTCTATCCCTCTCTACTCTTTACTCGTGCTTTTATAGCATTCATTTTTTAAATTTTGTAAAAGAAACCAATATTTACAAAATACCCTATTCACCCCCCTTTTAGGGTAAATATTTGGTAAGCATATCTAAGTTGAACTAAAGTGGTCGTAATATTATTTGGATATTTAAACTCTACATTAGATGTCCAATTATCTTATTAGAATTTTACTTATCACCAAAAAGCTTATACTTATTTTATGGCTAAAATTTATATTATAATTTATTTTAGGGACTATTTTCAAGATAAAGGTTTGGGGTGTTACATTCTTGGCCACCTTAACTGACCCTTGAGGGACTAAAGCTCACAACAAAGTAATTGTTTACGAGGAACCCGACTTTGTAATCCATCCCATAAGAAGCATGATTTCACAGAAACTCCTCTAACCCATGAAGGACTGGACCTCACAATAAAATAATCTTTTATGAGGAATACGATCTCATAATTTTTCTAGTGAGAGGAACGATCTCATGAATGTTTTTGTAAGGGATTAGACCTCACAACAAAACGAACCTTTACGAAGAATATGGCCTCATAATCTAACTCGTGGGAAACACAATCTCATGATTATTTATGTGAGGAACACAACCTCACAAAAAATAATTTATGAGGGGAAAGACCATGCAAAATATTCCTTTACCTATAGTGGACATGGCTTTATAGAAAATTTGAGGGACATAACCTTGCACAAGGTTAGTTATGAGGGGCATGAAGCTATAAGAGATTGATCCTTCATAAGGGACAAGGCTTTAGGAAAGACCATATTCTTTTTATTCCATTATTTATGAACTACACACGGTCTGATTTACCTTAGGGTGATATGTAGGAAGCTTATGGAGAATGAGTCCGACCACGTCCATTTCACCATCATTGACAAAATGAAGCATTTTGTTCTTGTGTTAATGTTGACTTGCTTGGAAGCTCCACCCACGAGTGGATTTGTAGATACCTCATTTAGTGGTCTTTGATTTTATCAAGGTAATTTTTAATTTTCAATAGCACACCAATGAAATTTTGATGTTCTAGGCGCATTTTGATCATTTCGGTAGCATATTTTGAAAAATTCCTTAACTAGGAGTCATTTCGTCATGTTTAGGGAATTAATACAATATATCCTACCTAGTGATATTTTGGTCATTTGTTAGGGTAATCTTAGGTCTAGGGGTATTTTAGTAATTTTGTACATTTTTGCCCTTAGAGTGGTATTTTGTTAATTTTTCATTTCGAGGGTAATTTGGGCATTTTGCTATGTTATAAGACCATTTTGGTGATTTCTCACCTATTTGAGGTATTTTGGTAATCTTTTATGATAATTATTTTAGGATTTATCTTTATTCGTTTTAGGATAATTTAGTTGTCATCTTCTTTCTCATTGGTCTATTAGGTGTTTGTTATTTTTATTTTATTAGCCCAACACTTGCAAATAGGCGTATGATTGGTCTATATCATTTTAAATTTCTTTATTTTTTATTTAGATAATTAAATAGGATAATTCCATATTTATCTAGTAGTTAAGATAATAATCAGGATAATCTTGATTCTTATTGGTTCATGTTGGTAAATTTCAATCTTATTGGTCAATTATTTTATTTTTCATAATTTTTAATTTTAGGATAATGTTCTAAGATTATATTTGATTTTTATTTATTTTTAATAATTATCATCCATGCATTAATCCTAGTTTTCCATTTTTTTAGAATTGATGTAGGCTCTTGAATCAATTCTATCCTTTAAGGCTTATAAATACAGCCTCTGGCATCCATTTTAAAGATTTTCTTTTTCTAGTTAGGAATTCTTGCGTAGTGAGAGAGACTCCCATATTTTCATACCATTTCTTTGCATATTCCATACTTTAATCTATTATATTTTTCTACCCTATAATCATCCTTCCCATTCCATATGAATTTCAAGCCAATTCCTAGCCCATTGCTAGCAACCTCATGATCTCTAACATTGTTTAGCGAGAACCATGTGCCCAAACGAAAGCTCTGCCTAGTTTTTTATGCCACATTGGAGCCCATGAGCAAGCCCAAATATTACTACTGATTGTCATATGATCTCCTAGATTTTGTCAAATAGATCCCCCAAGGTTCAATTTGCAACAACGTATATTGTTTCACCCTTTTCTTTACCATTTTATGCTTCATAGGCCTTATGGGTAGGTCTCCGCCTATAAGGAAGAGGAAGAATAGAGGAAGGTCATTATTTTATTAAAATATTTCTCAAAATCTTGGTTTTCTTGATCTAACAATTACAAGTCGTGTTTTTGTACGAGTTTTATTGAAAACTATATTTTCTTCTAAATCATGATTATCATGATCTCTTGCAAAAATCTTGATTTCAAACTTTTTTTTTCTAAATCTTGATCTTTTTAGGACTAGATTCTCCCATAATTGGCGCCTTTCCAAAAAGGCATGTGAAACATAAAATGGAAGCCTTATTCGTTAACTCCTATCATTGTTGATAGAAGTGGGTGAATAAGGAGAACTAAGTGACTCTAATTCCACACTCTTTGTGCACATGTAGGAAGCCTACAAGGCCAAGTCCAAAAACTCTTCTCCTTTTTCCCGTTTATATTATCATGTATTTATTTATTTTTCTTATTCACTACTGCATTATTTCCCTACATCACATTTGTTATCTATATCATTTTTTTTTTATTAAAGGGTAGAATAAAATAGCCTTAGAATTGGACATTTAGGCCAATCCATTTGGATTAGGAGAAATAGGTTCCTAACAGCTTCCCGTTTTGTACCATAGCCCCCAAACTTAGGATTAATTTTCTAGTTGTAGTCATTCAGTTCCTTGTATTCTCTGATATCAAGTTGTAACCCGTTTTTGGGACTTAGATTTTATTTAGGACCAAAGCCATGTAATTTTTAATTTCTTTTAAAAAAAATCATATTTACATGTATTCTTTTCATGGGTTGTAACTGATTTGCTCATTTAATTTTCATAAAACGAGTTGGTAAATCTTCCTTAACCATGCACATTATGGGTCATTTGTCAAGGGGTCCTTAGATGGTTTTTCATATATTTGAATGAATTTTCAAAAAGGAATTTCCCCGTGTGGTGCTCATAAGGTAGATATTTGGGTAACAATTGGTATCAAAATAAGGACTCTATACTTAGATTTAACAATGATAGAATTTTGAAATGAAAAATATTGTTGGAATAGTCTTTATTGAAGGACAATAAACAAATACACCACCCTTATTTAGCGATCACAGCTATACTTACTGAATGGCTAGAATAAGAATATATCTTCAAGCCTTAGACTATGAAGTTTGGAGATTCATTGTGGATGGACCACACATACCCACTAAGATTGAGGCTACACAAATTTGAATACACTAGAAGAATCAATCGACCAAATTATAAACTCAGTCGATTAAACTCATACATGAGATTGAGGACAATACTCACTACCAAAATCAGTGGACCAAATTGCAAATTTAGTTGACCAAAACATATGTCAGTCAACCTAGAACACACATCAGTTGACCAAAGGATACCTTGAGACAAACTCTAAACCCTCTATGACTTTCAGTTAACTTAATTTCAAAGTTAGTCAACTGAATCACACTCAAATGGTAAACTGTCAGGACATCAGTCGACTGAATCTCTCATTAATATAAATAGTGAGTCATGTTTCAAATCTCTCATTGTGCCCTAAATTGACTACTTCTCATTTCTCTCTCTCGATTGAAAATCTTTCTCATGCAAATCTCCATTCCAACCACTTTAGTGGCACTTAAGAATAAAAATCCATCTACAAAAAAAAAAAAAAAAAAATCTAAATGCCCTAGAATCAATTCAAAAGAACTTTGGGCTAAATCACAACATAATGCCAAAGTCTTTCTCACTAAAACAATTTTCTTGATCTTACCAAAAAGACATCTCACAACGGTTAATAGTCTACAGTAAGGTCGTCGATTTCAATTTCTCTGAAACCACTAGGATAGGACTTCATGACTCTTTTTAAATATTAGGATGGTTAAAATTCCTCTATTTCTCATATAAACAATACAACCATGTTGTACGACTATTTTATTCTCATTTTGAGGTGCATAGATTTGAAACCCTTTCATCATGGGTCAAAGACATCCACGTAAGACTCAATTGTTCAACTCTTGCTTTCATTTTCAAAATCCCATTAGGAGAATTCAATAATTCACCACTAATTTGTGGGTAGTTATGGACCGGTTTGACCCACTTAAGGTTGTCAAGTAAATTTGTGGGAACCTTAACATTAACAAGCCCTACATTCTTACAACATCCAAACTTATGCTCAAACCCTGCCTAATCCATCACACCATTACTTACAACATCCTACCTAGGGTAGGAAGTCGTGACCATGTGGCCTATATAGACATATTTTTTATTTGGTGTATTTTGAACACCAAATCGATCAATCTCACCCATAAAATCAACAATCACGTGAATGATTGTATCAAAAAGAAAAATGGTATTCTCTTTTCAGAGGGACCCTAGTGTGATACTAGATGGAAATACAACCTACAGGGGGTGAATAAGTTATATCAATTTTTTTCGTAACTCTATCAACTAAAACATTTATTCCATCAATTTAATCAATTCGTCAATACATATATCCAATTGTCAAGAAAGACTAATCAAAATAAGTGGTAGCGAGCATGTATCAAATGATTTCTAAATTGGAAGCAAGTAAAGAGTAAAGAGATGTGAAAACAAGAATAGTGACAAAGAAACCATCACAAACAACAATTTATGATGAAAAACTCCAGGGTGTTTTACCCAATGAAGAATCCACTATAAAGTTCTGATTGAATACAACTCTAGAAACACATGGACCTAACTCCCTCTAGCCCTGTTATCTCTTCCAATTCGAATTGGTCCTGAATCCACAAGGTTGCTTCTTTGGTACAAACTCTATCACAATCATGAATTCCACGTGATCTTGAACTCCTCTGATCGTCTGGTGCTTGAACTCCACAATAATGGACTATGATAGTGGTAGATATGAGATTCAAGCTCTTACCATGATTTTGGATCAATTGTGTATGAAAATCATGGGAAAACAATAAAGAGAAAATATGTGAAAATTCTCAAAAACACTCTCTCATTATTGTTACCTTCAATAGAGAAAATTTGAAGGTTTTAGTCACTTTTTGTAGATCGCAAAATATCATTTAAATCATAAAAGACCTGATTTGATGCACTACTCATTCGAATGAGGGCCTATTCATTCAAATAAACTGAACTTCATTCGAACGACTAAAAAAGATGAGGCTACTAGAATTCTTATAGGCAGGAGCCTATCAAAAATGTCGAACAAGGACCGAACGAACCCCTACTGGAATTCTCATAGGCATGAGAAAAAATGCTCGAGCAAACGAGTATTGGGCGAGCACATTCTATTACTCATTCGAACAAAAGTCTTTTCATTCACATGAAAGCTCGTTCGAATGACCAAGCAAACGAAAAATAGAAGAGGCCAGTAGGCTTTTATTGTGGGAAACATCAACCCCAAATTAAAGTGCAAAATTCAATTTTTCAAATAAGTCACAGGGAATGCTTTCGCGAAACAAGAAAACACACATGTGTGGAAATAAGTAAATATGCAATGCATAATGTATGAGTGTGTAAGATCCAAATCATAACAAAGTCCAATATATCTCTCATAGACCGAGAAGATCGGTAAATGTGTACGGCAATAAGGTATGTGACTTCTTAAAAGAGAAACAGTGCTTGAGAGATCCTAAGACTAGGACTAAGTTGTAATTACAACAAAATAATTTTTGTTAAACCGGATTAGCTAATAACAACAATGGACCATTGGTCCTAACATTTTTCAAACGATTTCGCCCTCACAACTATTTTCAGTCATTTTCTCATTAATATAGATAGTGAAACCGACATTAAAGAGGGATCCTAAACAAACATGTACATGAAAGGGACACACAAACTCACAGGTTACAAAGAAATCTGGGATGGTTGGGTTCCTAAAAAGGACTAACCAAACCATATCCCAAATGAAAGGGTTAAAAATAAACAGATTCACCATGAAGTCCAATCTCCACAACACCAATCCCCAAGACTTGAAGAATAGGTAGTTGCTCTATCATCACTCATCCTAAACAAAATTGAAGAAATGCATAGGGCACTAATGGTAAAGATTGATGCATTCGAGGCCACTATTGACACTTGGCTCACTTCACCTAAAGCTCATATTTTGGATGTCAAAACTGACATCAACATAATAAAAATGAAGGAGGATGCACACTATAAGCTAATTGAGAAAAGATTTTGCAAATCAAATCGTCAAATAAATGAGTTGGATGAGAAGATTTCATGAATCTTGCATCATACGGGGATGTAAAGATATAGCTTTAATTTTGATAGATGACAAAAAGGGGGAAAACTTTAAACTGAATTGTTAATTTTTGTTTTAGTGATTGACGGTGTTGATGGCATTTTGTATTTGAACAACTTAGTAGTAATTTGAATTTGTATTAGAACTATTGGGTTATAATCTGAATTTGTATTTGAACAATTTAGTTTTCACTTATTGAGATATTTAATCAATTTCAAATTTCATGTGATGATATAATTTGTTCTCACTTTGAAAATTCTATGTTATTATATGATTCCATAGTGATTATGGTTTGGAATTTTTGGCTAATTTGACATAAGATCATGGCTAAAATGGTTGCGATAAAGAGATCAACTTGAAAGTGCAGTCAACGGATGCGGACAACTAGAAGGCCGTGAGGGGTTATGTGGGAGATGTGAACTATAAAGGTAAGTACAACTTGTGCATCAGATGTCATGTAGGGACCTAAAAAATTAGGGTAAATTTTTTGTTTTGCCGATAGGACACTATTTATGCACTATTAGCCGGTAGGGCACTACACATGCTTCATTTAGACATAAGTCCTATTTAGAAGAATATTTGTACTATGTCATAAAAGAGAAATATGCTTATAATATTAAAATACACCTCCTATAAAAAAATTGAGCCTAAGCGAAGATAGTTTCAAAAATGGACCATAAAGGGCATCCCGGGTGGACTCAGCTAAATCTGGCCACAAGTGAAAATAAATTTTTTTCAAAAATATCATTTAAAATAATTTTAAGAACTTTGGCTAAAACAAAATATCGAATTGAGGCATTTCGGGACGGGTTGTAGTGTAACGGGGCCCTGAACTCATTAAGGGCAAAATGATCTTTTTACCCCTTGACCCCTTTACTATAAATAGGACCCCTTAGTGATATAATTTCATTCTTTGGTTTGAGAATATAGCAGTTGCACGTTCATGGAGAAAAGGGAGAAAGAAACCTAGGGTTTTTCAACTTTCAAGCCTGCAAAACACATCTTTAGGCTTGGATTTTCACAAGACTTCTTTCTAGGAAGTTGTTCCCCATGTCAAGGGCTACATTCTTACTGATTGGTTCGATTTCACAGTGAACACAACTCCCTAGGGTTGAGAAAAACTCTTTTAGGTATGATATTTTGCTAAGTAAGGAATAAGGTTAAGTTTAGAAGTGTTTTATAAGTTGATTGAATGATTTATATGTTTAATTGCTGATAGAAAGTCACTTAGGATGTAATTTCTTTAAAAACCTAGAGTTGGTTGTTTATGTACTTTTGTGTTCTTTGTATTCTTTGAGAATTTGGTAAAGTGACAAACATGAACCATGACTATATGTATAATTTATTGTATTCTAGCTTATGTTCATGTAGACAAAATCTTGTAGTTAGAAAGTTATGATCTATTCAATGTGGTACTTTATGTATTTTGTAATCTTTGAGAATTTGTCAAAATGATGAATATGTAACTTGAATATATGTTTGATTCATTACATTGTGGCTTATATTCATGTAGATAGATCTTGTGTTTTGGAAGATATGATTGTTTAATGCTTTGATGCTTTGTGAAATTATGTATTCTTTGAGAATTGGTAAGATGGTGAATATGCGACTTGAGTATATGTTGAAATGGATAGTATATAGCATATGTTCGTGTAGAAGAAGTTTTAGGGTTTGGAAGTTATGATTTACTTTATGGATGATGCATGATTTAAGGTGTATGCCATGTATTTGATATTGATAAAATGCTTCATTGAAATTACATAGAAAAATCAAAGCAAATTGGCATATGGTGATTCTTTAAAAACATAGTGTGGGTTGAGCACTTCAGTGCTATGCATTATGAGGGTGTAGATCCTGTGGTGAAAAATCCAAAATCTGGCCAATTTCAGTACTCGTGGGTTGACAGGAGGACCGTGAAGCGAGACATACTACAGTACTCGCGGGCTGACGGGGAAGGACCGTGAAGCGAGACATGTGTTGGGCATAGATTTTGCATGGATGTGTCACGCATATTGCCATTGCATTGTATTAATGAATTGGAAGGCATGTAGATTATAAATGTACACTTGCACATGCCACGGCTTAACTTTGTTCCTTACATTAGCATTGTGTCATACTAGTAGTTGAGCTAACCCCTCGTGGGATATCATATTACAGATGAGGCTCACGGTGCTTAAGACTTGATGAAGTCTTGAAGAGCGGAGGAGAAATGGACCATGGAGGATATTTGGCCCTTGGGGCATATTTTGAGTTGTATGTATAGGCATAAGCCCAAAAGACTTGTGTTTTAATTTGGAAAAATGGTGAACTATAGGCCTTGGGCCATTTTGTAATGTAAGGGTTTAAACTCAAATGATACGTAGGATACATTTGTTTAATGTGCATTACATGTATATGTTGGGGGTAATGGATGTATGCTTAATTTTCATAAATTGTGGCCATCGAGTGAGGGTGGATTGTAATATGCTTATGTATATGAATGGTTGCAAAATATTAGGTGGAAAATGCTTAGAAAACAAAGGAGATTATGTCAAAAATTTTATGGAATTAAGGGAGAAATTAAGTGTGTAAAACACCATATATATAGGTGAGAAAAGTGCTAAAAAATGAGGGTTAAAAACTTTGAAGAAATGGGCTAAAAATGAGAAAAAAGTAGCTTGCAAAACTTTGGAAAATAGAGAAAATTGGCTGCTGGACAGAGAAATTTAGCCGCAGTCGCTATAGTGAAAATGCAGGAAAAATAGCCCAGGCATGCCAGGTCATGCCCCAGCCGCGCGCCAGCCCCAGCCCCAGCCCACGCGCCCGCGCACCCTGCTGCCAGCCCTTGCGTGCCCATGCCCTTGCCTGCTTGACAGCCCATACGCACTAGCCTGACAGCCCCCTGACACTAGCCCTTGGCCACCTTTTTGAGCCATGTTTGGCCACCCTATTGGGCCATGTTTGGCTAATTCTTAGGCCATGTTTGGCCACTCTCATGGGCCATGTTTGGCCACTTCCTTAGACAAGTTTTGGTAGACTTTTTTTACCTATTCTTGGTCTATGTCTTAAGGGCATTTGGGCCCATTTGGGCCATTATTCCAAGGCATGTTTAGAGACATTTTGGGGCTATTTTGGAAGCCATTTTTGAATATGGCTTAGACTTATTTTGACTATTGATTGGGAGGGATGTTTGAGAGACATTAGGAGATCATTTTGGTTAAGCCTAATAGTAAGTTTTCATTTCAAATCTTAGAGAAACATGGGAAAATAAATGAATAATCAACTAAATTTATTTAATTGCCTTTTATTTATTTATTTTTAATTCATTTCACTCACTCCTCGAGTTTGTGAAAATTCGAGGCGTGACATGCCAAGTGGAACTTCAAAGTAAAATAGAGGGGTCGAGGTAAAACGATCTAGAATCTTTCATAAGGGGCTCCCAAGAGGTCATGGCAACACTTATGTCATCCTTCACATGATTCCCAATATCTAGGTTGCAACTAGAATGTGAATCCAGATACCTAAAATCGAGAGTACAAGAGGACAAAGTCAATCCTCTTGATTGATTGATTGATTGATTGATTGATTGATTTCTGATGATTATCCCTTTATTGTGGTAGTTGTAGGGGTATTTATAGTGGTAGATCACATGTCAACCCCTAGTGAGCTCACATGAACTCTTAGTTATTGACAAGTGTACCACTATGGTCCAAAATAGGGGTTAGTTAAGGTGAAGTCCTTTCTTTGTTCTAGAAGGTCTAGACAAACCCACGCGTTAGGCGCATGAATCTTCTTAGAGTGTCCATTACTATAGCCACTAATCCATATGACCCAGAATATCTCGTATTATGGGGAGCATAGCGGGAAGGTTATGCAATGTCCATGTGCCAAACTGAAAGGTCTCCCAGGGCTTGTCCCCAAGCCTTTAAAGATTCGTCATGAAAGGCAAGTGAAGTAGTAATTATGTGTAACACCTATAATCCTTTATGAGTGCTTGTATGAGGGAGGGGGCCCTCTTCATAGGGTTCTCCCCTTTCTTGAGCACATATTAGCGAGGGTGCCTTTGTTGGGCACATGTGACACTCGTGAAAGAGGGAGCCCTTTTAGTGGGGTTCTTCCCTCTTTTAAGCACAAGTTGGCGAGGGTGCCTCTGTTGGGCGCATGTGACTTGTGTGATAGAAGGGGCCCTCTTAGTGGGTTCTCCTTTCTCTTGAAGGCATGTTAGCGTGGCACTTTTTATGTTGACGTGGTACTTTATACCTACATTTTTACCCTCTTTATGGTCGTTTGTGAGGTATTTTTTGGCCATTTTGAATGCCCGTGAATTCTTGGCCATAACGTCTTGTGGACGTGGTATGTATTTCAACCATTAATGGTCATTAATGGGTTGGGACACATGTCACTTTCCCATTATGAGGTTTTGAACAGTTACGCCAAGGGTGTGGAGAGTTGCACTCGGAAGGCAAAGAGTTGTGTCATTTTTCCTCTGTTAGTCATTAAGACAAGTTCAAATACATATAAAGAGGATTGCCCCTCCCTTAGACTCTACACTTCATCTTGCGCTCGAGATTCTAGAGAGCATATCATGAAAGAGACAAAGGCGATTTGGGTTTCGCATGAAAATTCCCTCTTTTCTTCGTGGATCTCATCCCAGTTCCATTCTTGTTTTACGAATCACGTCCCAATGACCTTGCTTTATTTTTGCAATGGCTAAAATATCTAACTTATTGTCGACCAAGGGTGGTGTAGTCCCTCCCATCCTAGAGAGGGAGTTTTGGCAATACGCCCCTTACATAAGGACGAACGAGGACATCTTTCACGAGCAAGTTGAGACCACCCCTCTTTTTGCTCACATCCCAGAGGGTTCTGTGGTCCTTAGAAGTAAGATGGACATTTTAGAAAGTGTGAAGGTTCCTCCCAGCTCTATCCTTCGCCTCTCAATTGAGCATGAGGATTTCTCTCATTCCTTTGGCAACTACCTATCTAGTTCTGGTCCCATAACCGATTGGGAAGAGTGGGCAAATCATATCTTGGCTGATCTCATCCACATTGCACACCTGACCAGTGCTGAGATTTTGGACAGCATGCATCTCTTTTACGAATTGGGTTGTAGGCATAAGCTTGGGAGCCTTAGCACATAGGTCTCTCAATAGAGTACCACCACTCACATGTATGTCCCTTCTTAAAGGGAGTTTACTCCTACTTTATAGGACGTGCCAATCCTCTTGAGGCTTCATTTGCTAGAGGGTGGGACGTCTTCCAAGCTAGAGTTAGCCAAAGTAAAGAATAATGCGTGCAACTTCTTAATTTCTTGTCTTCCCCAATCAGCCAGCAAGTATAGCACTTGACAAAAGGAGCACACCAAAGGTGGACGCAAGGCCAGTTTCTCAACCTGGTTGAGATATTTCTACAACAACATCAAGCCCCCAAAAGTTGTCTAAGAGAGGCATTTCCCATGAAGAAGATAGCGGTCCTGAGTTTGACAGCCCACATCGCTTGGCTATATACTTGGCTTGCTGGCTTTCATGTTGTATCTTCCCAATGCCCTCCAAAGATGGGCTGAACGCGCTAGTGTTTCCTCTCACCATGAATCTGGCAGGAGGAAAGGAACTCTAACTTGCGCCCATATTTTTGGGCCTTCTCTATCATCGGTTGGACACCATCTACACTAACATGGTATATTCTATTGGGCGTTGCGACATGACAAGTTATGCTATGATGACTTTCTTTCAACTCTTCCTTTTTGAGCATTTTGCTAACTATGCCAAGCCTCACGCTATCCCTGAGTTCAAGTCGTCCTTGGATCAGCCAACAAGGATTGTCTTGCAAGTGCCAAATGACATAAGTCATGCCTTCATATTTAAACCCTATACCAAGCGTCACTTGGATGAGGTTGACTCGATGCTTCAACCAAGAGACCAGACTCTCATAGACATGAGAGAGGGGACCATCCTTATTCTAGCGTGCCTTTGAGGCACAATCTACCTTCCATTTTGGTTTCCCGTCTTGAAGGAGTTGGGTGATACGAGTATAATCTAGAGCCTTCACAAGGTCGAGCACCAGTTCAGATTTGATCAGGCCATTCCAATTACGAGAATGGTGTATTGTGTCTCTTTTCAAGCCTTTTCCCACTTTTATCTTGAGCGAATACAATTGTAGGACATTCTGAATTGCTTCTTGGTCATTCCCTCCTAAAGTCATGAAGGTGGCGTGTCCTCCTTATGGACCAAATTTTGGAATAAAACTTTGGAGGACTTTCGTGCCTTTGTTCAAGGGTAGGTTTCAAGTCGTGACAACAGGAACCTCAGCACCCTATTGGGCAAGATAGACCTCCTGACCACAGTGGAAGAAGGGGATGCTCAAAAGACGTTGATCTCTGAATACATGGTCTTGGACTCCAAATCTCCCTATAACATCATCATCGGAAGGCCATGGCTCCATCAAACGGGGGCGGTCACCTCGAACCTCCATCAGTGTCTGAAGTACATCTAAAGTGATAAGGTCTGCACTATCAAGGGTTGTTAGCCAACTGCCTAGGAGTGTCACACTTTGGTGTTGAAGGAAAAAGCCTACAAATAGCAATCACAACACCCTCGTAAAGAAAAAATTCCTCCACCTCCCAAGCTTCTCGAGACTAAGAAGTCCCCCTCCGAGATTGACGAGTCACTAAGCCCCAAGGAAAGGGGTAACCTGGCCAAACCAACACAGGAGCCTACCAAGGTATTAGTGAGTTCTGAAGGAAAGGAGCGCTATTTACAACTTGGCCCAGATTTGTCCCTGTCCGAGCATAAAGAGATCGTTAAGTTCCTAAAGAGCAATCTGTCAGTCTTCGCATGGGAACCCAAAGGACATGAAAGGGATAGATCCCGATCTCATCTCCCGCACACTAATGACTAACCCAAATCACCCTCCAGTGAGGCAGAAATGAGGACCTTTGCCCTTGAGTGGCATAAGATCATCAACGAAGAGGTCCAAAAGTTGTTGCATGCCAAAATGATAAGGAAAGTCTTCTTTCCAGAATGGCTCGCCAATACAATCCTTGCCAAAAAGAAGAATGGCAAATGGTGAGTTTGTGTTGATTATACAGACCTCAACAAAGCTTGTCCCAAAGACAACCTTCCTCTCTCAAGAATCGATCAGTGGGTCGACGCAACCACAGGACACCAGCTGATGAGCTTCATAGATGTATATTCGGGGTACAACTAGATTCAGATGTACCCTTCAAATCTGGAAAAAATAACTTTCATATCCGAACAAGGTCTCTATTGCTATAGAGTGATGCCGTTTAGTCTGAAGAATGTTGGCGCCACGTACTAGCGACTGGTGAACAAAATGTTTAACTCCTTAATCGACAACACCATGGAGGTCTACATAGATGACATGTTCATCAAGAGCTTAAAGAAGAGTGACCATATCCAGCACTTGAGTCAAACATTCAACATACTGAAGTGACAAAAGATGAAGTTGAATCCCTCGAAGTGTACCTTCGGGATCACTAAAAGGAAATTTTTGGGTTTCCTAGTCTCTTAGAGGGGAATTGAGGTAGACCCCTCACAGATTAAAGCTTTGATCGAGTTGGAATCACTGAGAACTAAGAAAGATATCTAGAGTTTGAATGGAAGGATAGTAGCTCTGAACCAATTCATCTCCAGATCTACTGACCGGTGCCTCCGGTTCTTCAAAGCCCTAAGAGGAAACAAAGCCCTTGAATGGACCCACTGAGTATGACAGGGCCTTCCAGGAGTTAAAGCAGTATATGGCCTTCCCCGAGCTCCTCTCCAAACCAGTACAAGGGGAAAAACTATTCTTATATTTTGCGATATCAGAAAATGCTGTTAGCTCAGCACTTGTTAAAGAAGATAAAGGGATCCAAAAGCTAGTCTTCTACATCAGCAAAGCACTTCTAGACACCGAGAAGAGATATCCTGAAGTTGAGCGGTTGGCCTTTGCTTTAGTAATGTCCGCTCAGAAGCTCAGACCCTACTTTCAGGCACATCCCATTATGGTCCCTACCTCCTACTCCTTGAAATCAATTCTGCACAAGCCTAAAGTCTTAGGACGGTTGGTCAAGTGGTCTGTGGAGCTAAGGAAATTTGATATATCTTATATACTGCGGACTTCCATTAAAAAGCAAGCATTGGCAGATTTTGTGGCAAAATTCACTTCAGCACTGCAGGATAAAGTCGAGGTTAACATGGGTACGGTGGTATGGCAACTCTACGCTAACAGTTCATCAACCGATAGGGGTTCGAGAATTGGCATCGTGCTCTAGTCCCCAGATGGGATTATAACAGAAAGGGTGGTTACCCTAGGATTTAGAGCTTCAAATAATGAAGTTGAGTACGAAGCACTCATCCTCGAAGTAAAGTATGAAACTGGCCCTGGAATGCAAAACTCAGAACCTTAAAGCATTTTCGGACTCCCAACTAGTGGTGGGCCAAGTGTTGGGGAAATTCTCCACTAAGAATGATAGAATGGTTAAATATTCAGATTTGGTATACTTATTGAAGACATCCTTCCAGAAATTCACTATTCAAAAAATTGAAAGAGGTCAGAATTCCAGAGTTGATGCCTTAGCAAACATGGCCTCCTATCTTAGGTCAAAAAGAGATTCGACGATATGGATCTCTTATCAACCGAAGCCAAGCATCGAGGAAGTATCCACCCAAATCTCGGAGCAAAACCAGAACTGGATGACACTTATCATCCAGTATATAAAGGATGGGCTATTTCTAGAGGATAAAAACCAGGCCCTAAGGATTCGGATCAGGGCAGCTCGCTATCTAATTCTAAATGGAAAGCTCTACCAAAGATCTTACACTCAACCTCTCCTGAGGTGGTTGTCTTTCAAAGAGTCCCAGTACTTCCTAACCAAAATTCATGAGGGAATCTGCAGAAACTGTAATGACGGCAGGACCACAGCCCACCGAGCTTTGACTCAAGGTCATTACTAGCCAAACATGCTAAGGAATGCGTCCAGAGGTGCGACAAATGCCAATGTTTTGCCTCATACCAGTACTAACCCCATCATGAGCTCATCCCAATTTCTATTCCTTGGCCCTTCGCTCAATGAGGGATAAACATTGTGGGACCATTTCCAAAAGCCCCACAAAACAAAAGATATCTGCTCATTGCCATAGACTACTTCTCCAAGTAGGCAGAAGCTAAGCCTCTAACTCACATTACGGAAGCAAAGGTAAAGAACTTCACATGAAAGAATATAGTTTACAAGTTCAGCATACCCTATGTCATCATCTCTGACAATGGCACGCAGTTCGCGGGGAAGGTGTTCGGGAAGTTCTGTGAAGGCTTGCACATCAGTCACCATTTCTCCTCGCCATGGCATCCCTAGGCTAACGGGTAAGCAGAGGTCACCAATCGTAAAATTCTCGATGCTATCAAGAAAAAGGTTGGAACAAGTTAAAGGAATGTGGGTTGAAGAACCTCCCATAGTACTCTGGGCTTACCGAACCACCAGAAAAACACCGACCTCAAAGACACCATTTTCATTTGCATACAGTACCAAGGTGATCATTCCCGTAGAGATCGGCATGCCGACCCTAGAGACCGATGCCTATGACCAAGAAACCAATGATCGTTACCTTGCAGAAAACCTTGATCTACTCGAAGAAATACGAGATCAAGCCAGGATCAAGACTAAAGCATACCAGTGTAAGATAGCCAACAGTTCCAGTCAAGGGTTAAGACCCGTCAACTTCCAGCTCAGGGATCTCGTCCTAAGGAGGGTATTCCCGAACACCAAAGATCCTACCATAGGAAAGCTTTCCCCCAACTAGGAAGGGCCCTATAGGGTTACTAAGATCATTAGGCCCATAACTTACTGGTTAAAAGATGTAGCTGGCAAGCTTGTACCTAGGCCCTGGAATGTCAAACACTTATGAAAATACTATCAATAAAAAACATTATTTTTTTCAAGTGTTCTCACCTCAAATGCACAGACCCTAGGTCTGGTCCATTTTAGTGACTTTTACAAGCCTTGTATCTACTACAAGTGTTTTAGGCTTGGTTCAATTCAATGCACAGACCCCTCAGGCCCGGTCCATGTCATGAACCCCTATAAGCTTTGTATCCACTACAAGTGCTTTAGGCTTGGTTCAATTCAATGAACAGACCCCCAGGTCTAGTCCATTCAATGCACAAACCCCAGGTTTAGTCCATTTCAATGACTCCTACAAGCCTTGTATCCATTACAAGTGCTTTAGATTTGGTCCATTTAATGTACAGACCTCAGGTCTGGTCCATTTCGTTAACCCTTGTAAGCCTTGTGTCCACTACAAGTGCTTTAGGCTTGGTTCAATTCAATGCACAGACCCCCCAGGTCTGGTCCATGTCATTAACCCCTATAAGTTTTGTATCCACTACAAATGCTTTAGGCAAAGTTCAATTCAATGAATAGACCCTCAGGTTTGGTCCATTCAATGCACAGACCCCCAGGTCTGGTCCTCTTTCCCGGTCATCTTGATTATTAAGTACATCAAGTCTAATCTCGGCTTAAGTTACGGGAATCTCAAGTCAAAACTTCCAATCTTAACTTAATCATATTACTTCACTGTGGCTTGATCACTCAAGCGTGTTAGGTCTAAGGTATTATCCTGACTTAATTAAAGTATTTGAATATTTCAACTCTGAAATCTTATTTTAACTTAATCACTTTGACTTAATTATATAAGTGTGACAGGTTTGATGACTTTATCTCAGTTACGCAAGTTCTTTAAGTCTGGTAGTTACGATTTTGAAAATCGAGACAAATAAAGACTTTCATTGATAAAGCCTGAAAGGACAAGAGAGTATAGTGGTACAAAAACAAAAATAAACAAAGAAGGTAAAAACAAAACACCCTACTCAGGGGACTTCAGCAGCAGGGGCGGCTTCCTTTGTAAGTTCAGCTGGGGCCTCCTCCGGAGGGCTCGGTTCTAGATCATCGGGCTGCACCTCATCCACCCTTGAGATATCAAGGTCGGGGTAGAGCTTTTGAACCTTCTTGCAAAAAAGCTCGTATCTATAGTCCACGAACTCGCTACCTAGCTGATTCAGCTCATCCTTAATCTCCTTCTCAGCCTCCTCCTTAGCCACTACCCTAACAGCTTCCACACTAAAGGTGAGCTTCAGAGCTACCGTCGCTTCTGCCTCTTCCTTCTCCCTCTTCAAGGCCTCCAAATCGGAAGTTAAGCTATTCTTTTGTGACTCTAGAATAGCCATGTTGTTCAGAACTTTCATGTATTTTTCTTCGAATGAGAAAAAGGCAAAGTGGACTGTTTCGAGCTCAAAGTGGGCCTCATCCAGCTCAGCTTGGAGTTTGTCTACCCTTTCGGACTCCTTAGGGTAGTCTATGATGGCAGCCATGGCGTGAGCAGCCTGTAAAAAATATAAGTAAATCAGTCATAACAAATGTTATAGAAAGAAAAGGTGAATAAATAAATATACTCTTCCTTACCCTTATATGTGGGACACCAGAATGTCTCTGGCGATCCGGCGGGGCTTCGTACCTTTGAAGCATTTCGCAGTCGACGACCACGACTCATCGTAGGCCATCTTTATAGCCTCCTCTCTACTTTCGACCTGGAGGATGCCGACCAAGATATTACTTAGCCTCTCCTTACGACGGGGGACCAAGCTCGTGTCTAGTGTTGGAGGTGGCGGCAGCTCTTTCTGAGCAACAGGTGTTTCCAGCTCCTCGGAGTCGATGCGTTCCAAAGAACTAGAGGTTCCAACTTCAGTCTTCCTCTTCTTTTGAGGTGGGAGAGGAGCAGCAGGACTGGAGGGAATCTCAGTCTTCTTCGGGCCCGATGTCCAGCTCGATAGCACGGACTTCTTTAGGGCAACTGACTTGCTTTAGACCAAATTCGCCTCCATGAAGTTCTAAAGCGTCAGGATCTGGTCGTGAGGTCGGTCGAGGGGATTCAGTAGTCGTCGATACTTCTCTTGGAGCTCTAGAGTAAAAACTAACCTACTCCAAGCCTTCTTGTAATACCCCGACCCGGGTTAGCACGTATACCGAGGTAGATCGAGTTGAGGAGTGTACTATCAGTTGTAAACCGAGCTGTTTAAGTTCTATATTTTGATATCACATATACTGAACGATTTTAGAATATAAACGGTATCGGTTTTACAACTAGTGACAGGCAATGCCCGAGCAATCAGAACTATGCCTCGAAATGGATGCACGCACACATTCCCATGCATACATACGTATACTAACTCATAAATTAGTGTATGCACGTGTGGTATAATGTGTAAGTGTGTGTATAATTATGTGTATTATGCATGTACATAGGAAGGTGTATATATATACATATGTATGCCATATATATGTATGTATGTATGTATGTATGAATATACACATAAAAGGAGCAACAAGTGGCTGATTTAAAGATGGATGGAGTGATGGGAAATTGGACAGATTGTGGGTGGATTCGGCTGGCATTATGTAGGCCCATTTGTGTGCAAAATATGACATACATATGACACTATTACAAGCAACAAATGAATAGAAGCAAAAGAAAGGAAAGAAATCAGAAGAGAAGTCAAGAAATGGGGGAGAACCGAGAGAGAGAGAAAAAAGGAAAGAGGTTGGGCGGTGGAGTGTGTTTATGGGTAAGATATATATATATATATAGGTATTGCGTAAGAGAGGGGAATAGAGAGAGAGAGAGAGTAGACTGTTTTGAGAGGCTGAGTTCGAAGCAGAGAAACAGTGAGAGATACAGAAGGAACCAGGAGTCAGAACAGAAGGGATAGAGAGGAGCTACACCGAGAAATCGCAAATAGGTGAACTATGCTTACCTTCTGTTTTAAATTTGTAAACAGCATGATGTCTGGTTTAGACTTTTGGGTTTTGATAAGCATGAAATATAGATCAAGTAGCAAAAAGAATTAGTTAAAATGGTTGAGAATTTAAAGAGAAAAATAGAGTTGTAGGTTTACGGTGTTCGGATTTTTGCTTATATTTTATGCATGAAATCTAACCTAAACTATCCAGAAATGATCCTACTAAGTGCATGAAATAAATGGAAAAAGATAGAGGTCAAAACAGTAAGAAACCAAGCATGAAATCTAAGATTTTCAGACCACCATAGTTTCGGGTTTACTCAATTTCGTGGAGATTTAGTGCATTAAATTTAAAACCAATGTTGGAAATGAGATCTACATGAAAATCGGAAGAGAATGGCATTTTAAAATTGTTAAAATCTTACCGGAATTAGGTCGCCGTCGCCGGAGATGGCAACGGAAACCTACCGGAGCTTCGCTTGAAAAACGGGGAAGACAATGAACAATATAGGAGCTGCGACGTCGTTTGGGTGCTAAATGGGCCAAAGCTACGTCGTTTTGAGTTTAAACCGTTTTAAGTTTAAGTTAAAATGGGACCGTTTGGCTACGATTTTCAGAAGTTTAAAACAGGGATTAAATCGGAATAGGGATACACTATCCTGATTTTGGGCCCTTATCCAGTGTTTGGTTTCAAATCAATTAGAAAAAAAAAATACGCAGGGGCATAGCCCCTGCGGATCGAACTCAAGATCAGTTGAGTATAGGCCCAAGCCCAGACCACTGAGATAGGCAAAGCCTATGCTCATATTTGGCCCAATAAATGTCTATATATTAGAAATAAGAAATAGAAAAAAAAGGGAAAAAGGGGCGCAGCCCTTAAGGTTCGAACACAGGACCAGGCTTGAGAAATTTTAAGACCGAACCAATTGGACAAGTATCACCCGTGATACCTGTTCCACCAAATTATATATATATATATATATATATTATATAATTATAATATTTAATTAATTTAAAAAAAAAAAATAAAATAGCCCGGAGTCCAAATTAGACAAGTCATTAGTATATTTTGACTATCTTGGACCTTCTAAGACCAATGGTGAGGTCCGTGTCATGAGACAAGGTCCCCAAAAATAAAAGACCCATAAAAGTGCAAAATGACCATTTTGCCCTTGTTAGCACAAATATCCAAATTGAATTCCGTGAAAGCCTAAACCAACTTTCTTCGATATTCTGAATTCAATAGTAGAGTTTATTTTCATAAAAGAGAAACTTAAGATACAAAGGCATGAAATTGATGAATAGCATAATCCAAGTAACAATAGACTGAGACGTGTTTCATAAATTTTAGGAACACGAAAGGGCAAAGAACAAGCAGTCTAAATCCTTTTATTTCATAGACAGTAAGAGGTAAGTAAAATCCGATCTCTGCATGTGTTACATTTCACAGCCATGTCATAGTTCTTGTATTATATTGCCTATTGTACTCCGTACGTACACACTAGTGTTTATTTAGCCACATTGATATTGCCCTATCATGTGGGAGACAGTTATTGATTTCTATATATATCTCGATCATGATTGTACACTTGTGCACAGATTTCTTATGTACACTTGTACCTAGGGCCGCAAAGGCCAGACAGTTTTATTCGAAGTAGTCTAGTAACCATAGCCTCAAAAACTATTGTTACGTTAGATTGCCTAGAACCAGTTATGATTCCACTATACTCTTCGTGGAAGATAGCATGATCCCGATATATTATTAGTGCCGGATTTGTGCTCAGCCACATCTCCATCTGATGCTATTTATAACCTTCGAGTCCAGGTTCCAAGTGGAACGTTTACTACGTCACTATGCGAGGCATGAGACGTACAGTTACAGTGTACACAGAGCAGTATTCATACAGCCCGAGCGGATCTGAATACTAGCTCAGGGGGTAGCCGGACCCCACTAGTGCATCTCAGTTTTAGTTGATATCACTATCCCTTATTGTTGATACTCATAGCTTGATCATGTTATGTTGTTATTGAATGATCATGAGATTGTTACAGCTTTCAGTACAGTGCTTACATCTCATACTTGATATAGCTCATGACTGTAGTAGTATGACATTGTTGGCATAGCAGTTCCATTTCCTTATCATTTGACTTCTATCACTTGATTTTGAGTTATATATTCCTGACTGGCTAGCATTATTTTATACCCTTGTACACATGGCAGAGTAAAGGATTACTTACCGAGTTTTCATAGCTCATCAAATACTACACAACTTTTTGTAGGCAAAGATTTCGAGAACAGACCCTAGAGTCTGATAGCTAGGAGGTGGACATTTACTTTTGAAGTTACAGTGTAATACTTAGTACAGACAGTCTTATAACTCTCCCATGTTATCTACGTCTTGGGGATGAACAGTTGTATTAAGTAATTTTGTATTTCTTATTTTGTAAACACTTTATGTACCACATGCAGCTTTTAATTATTTAATCCGCATTTTAGTAGTTGCATGTTAGTAGCATTGATTGTGTAGTAAGTTGAGACAGTCCCGGTTCGGCACCCAGAATCGGGCCGAGGCATTAGCGATGCGAGATCCGCATAGGGTGGGTCTCGGGTTGTGACACTTCTTATTTCCAACACAGCACAGAAAACAACAATCAATTTTTAAAAAAAAAAATAACAAGGAAAAAGAAGCCGGTGACCAGAGGTCTGTAGGCTCACCCTTAAAACCGGTGTACCAAGGAAAGAAACTCATCTACTCCTCGTAATCTTCATATTCCCAACCTCTGTTGACGAAGAAGTACCACTTCTTCCACGTCTTGTTGGAAGTGGGCACCGAAGTCAATGGCTTGAACCTCATGTCGAAGGACATATAATAAAGTCCCTCCGACCGAAGGTACTTCATGTCCATATTGCTTCGGATGAGGTCTATATCCACTTCAACCCCATTCTTATGACCTAACACTAAGAAGGCCATAAGCTGCCTCCAACTGTTGATGTTCAGCTCGGCAAGACAAATTTTGAACCAACAGAAAAATTTGTCTAAAAGAGGGTGTAAAGAAAATCACACGCCAACCTCGAACCATTCAAGGTAGGCACAGATTTCCCCTCTCATGATGTTCGAAAGACGATATAATTTTTTGGGGACCCCACAGGTCACGTTCTTCGGAAAGCCAAAGTACTTCCTGAGGGAATTTAGCATTTCCTCAGTCATGGCACTCCCTCCTTCCGCTCTCTAAGGTTAGCCCGATGTGCCGACCTCTTTGTTCATAGATTCGAGGTGTGTCTCAAGAAGCAGCACATTAGAATCACTACTAGAGGAATCATGACCCATTTCTTCGGACAAGAGTACCCTATCACCACCTTCTTCTACAATCTCCCTATTTTCTCTATAGTCTAATTGTGTATCGTAGGCCAACATAGTGGAAATAGAGACACGGGAATGAAGATGTAAGAAAAGAAAAATGAAGAAGGAGGGACAAAGAACAACTAAAGAAGTAGCAAGGGAGGAAGATAAGGTTATTGACTCGCCGAAGAAGGAAGACCAAGTGATGGAGAGCTTCTCAAGCAGACCAAAAATTGCAAAGTCTCAACTCTTCTTCTCACAATAGCATTAACACAATGTAAAATCTATAAAAAAATCCAAAATGATGACTCTAACTATTTATAAGACTCCATGGGGCGTCATTTAATGCATCAAATTCCGAGTGACGGTTGCATAAAGGTGACCTCGATTACCGAATCGACGGCCCAAGTAATGATTACGCTATAACTGCTCTATTAATAGTTGTTTTCTCGAAATATGGAAATGCGCATTAATGAGAATATGCGTGACTCTTTGGAAACCCTAACCTCAGTTCTATATGGGACCCACAAAACTAAGGCTCGGGGGGGAGTACCTAATGTACTAAAAAATGACAGCCCACCCAAGTTTGACACGTGTCTAAGCTTTTATATGCATGTCAGAGAGTGACAGAGCAATTCAGATCTGATGTTCGCTCGCCAAACAGAAGGGTGCTCAACAAGGTACCGAGCTCATCACCGCCTTGCCTACCCTATCGACCTCAAGACAAGGAAACATGATGCGACATGGAAACTGTCATTCTTGGATATATTCTAATCCCTATCTCCATGGAGATCAAAATGGAAATTGCCATTCTAGATTACCACAAATTCTGAAATTCATGGATCCAAATCCTAACCAATTTAGGAGACGAGCGGCTTATAAATACAGCCATAAGGTACGTTTTTCAATTATAGTCAATTATTCCCTTTTGGTTTTAGCTTCTCTTCTTCTTTACTGACTTTATCATCGGAGCAGCTACCACCAAAGCCAACCTGGTCGCCATCTAATATCTCTTTTCAGAGTTCGTGACAAGCAACGAGAAGCGGAGCCCCACTGATCAGAAAGTACAGCATCAATTATTATTATTACTCTTTGTAATAACTCAGAAGAATCTTTTTAAAACAATATTAATGTATAGTAATTAATTAATAATTTAATGAGTTTACTAATTATTAATTACAAGAGAGTTGACCTAAGTGAAAATTATACACTAACAACTTGTTTGGTTAAAAGAATTTGGAGGGAAAAAAAAATGAGAACTTATTTAATATTTACTTAAAAATAAGAAAGGAGAGAATAAAATGGATAGAAATGGAAGAGTTTAAAAGCCTATTTAATTTTCTTTTTAAAAGTGTGAGAAGATAGAGAAAAAGTATTAGAGCGTTTGTGATTATTCGTGTTATATTTTTTTAAAAAGAAAAATTATTTTATCCTTTTTTTTTCTTGGAAAAGTCTAATCAATTGTTAGGGTTGATGATATTAAGTTCGTATTAATCATTCTTTCCCTTGTCTGTATAGAAATTTAAATCCAATTCTTTTCTTTAAGAATAATCAGATAATATTACTGGATTACTATCCGCTTTGACTCTATTTAACTATTTTTACTCACATAATAAAATATTACATTCTTTTCATTTCTCTAATTTATCATTTCGCAACAAGATGGGACTAATAAAACATTATTCCCCTTCTTTTTTCTATTAATTTTTTAAATATAAAAAAAATTACACTAATTTGTTTAAACTACGCTTTTCTCTCTTATCATAATCACTTATAACTAATGAGAAGTACTAATTATCCATAATTTATATTTTTAATGAGATATAGTAGTTTTAAAAATTGTATTTTATAAAATTTAAAATTATTATATTTTGACAAATCACAATAAAAATATAAATTAAAAATGCATAATATTTTCTATAACTAATTTGGGTTGATCCTTGCCTTCTTGCTTGGTCAAACAAAGTGCTCAAAAACGGGAAAAATAAAATTACTTTTATGGAGCAAATTTAAAAGCTTTCCGTCTAGTTTGGAGCCAGCCACACAGAATGAGCGGAGCCAACTGAGCACTTTATGTAACAAATCGTTGAAGTGTCCATCCGTTGCACGGATCCGTAATACTACTACAGGTCAAAGGAGGCCGACACGTCTATTTACTCTTTTGCCCCTTAGCACATTCACAATCCCTTGGACGTCTAAAATACCAAATATACGCACAGTATTTGGTGTATCTGTGTATCCTTAAGTCCATCACAAACATATCCTGTCGCATCCAACCACGTGAACTTTCGTTGCGTTACAGACCGTAGAAATGACCTTCCTTGTGCCAGTGACCGTAGAAATGGTGGGGCCCTTTCTATTGCGGGTGGGACCCCGAAACCGTCGGTTGCACCTACCGACCGACGGAGATAAGCGCGCCCAAAAAGGTGGGTTATATGTGTCACCTGAACGCCGAACTCCCTTCATTTTGAATTTGTCTCTGTCCCAATTGTTTCTGATCGTGGGCTGATAAATTATATGTCTCTGTCCCAATTGTTTCAAAGTGATGTCGTTTCACTTCATTCCATAATTCCATCCCAATATGAGGTTTTGTAATTTTCTTACTTTCTAATGAATTTAGAATAGAAAATACCATTGGGAGTAATTGTTTTTGCAGGAAAAAAAAATAATTCCTTTGGAATAATAAAACCCAAAAAAAAAATAAAATGAAAGGGCTTCTTTCTTATGAAGAAAAATAAATTTTATTAGATGTTGGTTTCTATTTGAATTGCTTTAATGTCAAGACCTGTTTGAAAACTCTTGAATTTGGTTCAATGTTATGTAGAACAACGAAAGTTAACTAATTCATTTCAATATTAATTTTAATCAAAACTGATTTTGATATGTCATAAAGTGACAGACCAATCTCCACAAACATGTGTGCCTACCGAGCACACAAAGCTTATCTATCCAGAGCAGGTTTAAACATATAACCTTTAGAGCTTATAGATCGAAACCCCATGCAATCCTTAGATCCAACACAAAGGGGTTCCGAGCTTATTTTCACCTTAAACACCCTGCCGAGCTGAGAATAAGGAAACAGTATTCAACAAGAAAACTGTCATCCATGAAGCACAGTGTCTAACATGGTAACTGTTATTCACTGGTGATTAAATCCTTACTTTCACGGCTCCAAATCCTAATCAACTTAGGAGATCCGCAGCCTATAAATAAAGTCCTAAGGTGCGCTTTTATATTCATGCTCATTTAATTATGTAATACCCCGACCCGAGAATGCCGGGTATTGTGACACGTGTTACGAGGATACGAAGATTAGTACAAAGATGATACATTTAAGAAAATAATTAATTTTTAAAGTAATTAATTATTTTAGTATAAGAAGTAAATTGTAACATACATATATATATAATTAAATGCAAAAATACATATACTATATAAATAATTATAACTTTAAATATATATATATATAATTATACATGAATATATATATGAGTGTGTGTATGCATGCATGCATGTATGTTAAAATATGTATATATGAAATGTATGTATATTATATATGGAATAAGAGAGCATGCTATTGCCCAAAGTGTACAAAAGTGAGTGTGTGTCAAAGAGAGATGTGTGTATTATCCAAGGTGTATTAGGGTTGAACCATGCATACATATATATATATATATATATGTAAGTAAAATACAAGTCAAACACCACACACACACACAACCGACCACTCAATGGCCTGCCCAACAGTGGCAATTCAGACCCACTCATGAAGAAACCTGAAATTGGCTAACCCAAATAGAGGGGCAATCAGAATTGCCATGATTCACATCTCTATATACACATATGCATGGGGCTTGTACACAGACACACACAACCATCCGAGAGTGAGGGAGAGATTGAAGGAGATTCTAGGACGTTCAGAAGTGAGAAGCAAGGAGCAAAGGGGAGAGAAACAGTTTGAAACAAGGTAAACCCACAAAACACTTGAATTTCTCTCTCTAGAATTTCCATACGTATGAACTGTTTTAAGCCTTGATTTAGTGTATATAATGTTTATAGCATGTTTAAACAATGATAAGCATGAGATTTCAACCTAAAACACCTTAGAAACATCAGCCGTACACAAGGCAGCCATTGAAGACCTTGCTTGAAGCAGGTCTGAACCGACTTCTTCCAAACCCAACTTGGTTTACCAAGACTTAAAGTAGAGACCATGAGGGTTCTAATAAACCCAACACACGACCAAAAACCTAGATAGATGACCCTCAAAAGTCGAGTTGCAGGTTCGGGTCTTGATGACCCATATTAAAAATCGACCATTAAACCTTTTTCTGAGAATGGAGGTTGAATCCCATTAACTTGAGGGTCACACAGAACCAAACCACGCTAAAAATAGTGAAGAAACAAAGGTTTACCAACCAGTTGCAGGTGGGAATTATCGACCCCCTTCCCGAGCTCGTTAGACCATTTCAAACCCTAAAATGAATGCCAGGTGGATCCTTAGTGTCCCAGAAATCGATTGAGTTAAAAACAGTAAGGTTTGAACAACCCAAAACTCACGAAATTAAAGAAAAAGGAAGACGGGAATTAGGGCAACAATAGGGGTCGAACGGGGAAGACGATGATGGGTCGACTCTGTTTTAAAAGCCCTGACCGTGTTGACTCGGACGCATGGCAACGTTTAAAGCTGCCACCTAATTAATGAGGCGACGTCGTTTTGGTTTAAGGGTTTAAAACCCTGAATTGCCTTGTTTGGTTATACGGTTATGGTCCACCAGGCACGAATGGCATGGCTTATTCCGGTTTAATACCCTTGTCCGCCGTTTGATTTACGAAAACAGGGAAAAATAAAAGGGGCCAAAGCCCCTGGGACTCAAACCCCCATCCTCACACGCGTAAACCCAACTCCTTTCCACTCGGCCACGCACCTGCGCGTGTCTTATTATGGCAGCATATATATATATATATATATATAATATATATATAAATGAAATCAGAAAATAAAAAGGTGCGACTGCACCTATTGGGATTCGAACGTGGTGTCTTTTGGGAGGGAGGCAGCACGCTGGCCAGCGTGCCACCCTATTCGACCTGTGACTTATTGTACACAAAATATATATATCATACTTTATAAATTTAATTTAATTAAATCTATTTAATTAAATTAAATACTCCAAATTAGTCTGGTGTCCAAATGAGATGAGTTATATATGTATTCCTACTGTCTCAGGCCTTCTAAGTCCATTGGTGAGGTCTGTGACATGAAAGGAGGTCCCGAAAAATTAAAGACCCCTAAAAATGTCAAAATGACCAAAATGCCCCTGTCTCATAAATAAGTCAAACGAGGTCCAAATAAAATAAATAAATAGTGGATTCTAACTATTTCAAACATTCTGAATCTAATGGTGGGGTCCGTTTCACGAGGTGGGACTCTGAAAAATTTAGACACGTTAAGGTATAAATTACCAAAATACCCCTTGACCAAAATTAACAAGTTATTAGTGTAATCTTACTATCTCGGACCTTCTGAGTCCAATGGTGAGGTCCACGACACGAGATGAGGTCCCGAACATAAAGACACGTGAGGGGATAAAATGACCAAATTACCCCTAGTACACCAAAAGCCAAATTAAAACCAAGGAAGGTCTAAATTGACTTTCTTTGACATCCCGGACTCAATAATGGAGTCCAAATTTTGAAACGAAGTACAGAAAAATATGACACGTAAAACGATGAATGACCCTTTTACCCTTTTTCATACAAGAGTCCGAATTTAATTCTAGGGAAGCCTAAACCGACTTTCTTCGACGCTCCGGACTCAATGGTAGAGTCTATTCGACCAAAGGAAATGTCGACAATAAAAATACGTAAAATTTGATGAATAGCATCTGTCAGATGTTATAAACTAAAGTAATGCCAAAGTACTAATCTACGGCGTGTATGAGGACATGAATTACGAAAAGACACGACAACACATCAACCTTAGAATAAAATTTCTAACTCATAAATTGATCTTAGGTGATAATTATGGAAGAACAATGACCGAAGTTTACGATCATGACCAAGGCCCAAAGGGCTAAGGATCCAAAGCAACAGGCCTTCATGCAAGAACTGTTACATCGTCAGAGAGTGATTGACAGGTTCGTCAGGATAGCCAAGGCGACGGAGGTCGTCTCGGTGAGTCCCTTCATTCACAAATCACCCACTAAGGCAATGGTGGCAGAGGCTAAGAAAAAGAAGGAAGAAGAAAAGAAAAGGAAAGAGGAAGAAAAAGAAAACACCGAAACCTTAAATGAATGGGTCAAAAGGTAATGCGTGTTTCTTATATACGATACCACTATAAGATAAGTTGTAGTTGACTTATGTAGTAAAGCAAAAAGTTAAGTTTTAGTTGATTAATTTCATTGTGAAATTTACAAATTGTTTTAGGATAAGAGCAGATAAAGGCAAGAAGCCTCAGTAGGGTCTACTGTGTACGAGGTGAGTAACCCTACATTTGAACTGGAGATTTAACTCCATATATTTGAAGAAGTTTTAAGTTCAAGTTATTGCAGCCTTTGAATATCAAATTCAGTCCTTATATGATTCCGTTCTTTTAAATTATTCTGTTGCGACATGCTTGATGAATGTTTTATATTCAGCTCTTTTCTTAAAAATATTTAGGATGTCTAAATCAAATGCAAATCTCTTTAAATATTCTGAATTTGATTATCACATGTATTTGAAGTTCTATTGTAGAAATTATACATTTCATGTTTTAAATACTCATGAACGTATCTATTGAAGAAGTTATGTGATAAATGTTTTACAAGATAAACGGTACTAAGTACCACCACATGTGACGTTGAAATCCTTCGGGATTCAACTATGACACGAAGAAATGCCCGGCAGAAGGATCTAATCCCCCAGGCAAATGAGATATGTAATATCCCGACCCGGGATACCGGGTCACATGACACGTATTACAAGGAAAGGAAATTATATATATAATTAATTAATGATTACATTAATTAATTAATTAAAGGAATGGATATTTATATGTATTAGTTAAATGTATATATATGTATATATATATATATTTAATGAATGAAATATGAAAAGGTTAAAAAGTAAAAAGTGAAAAAGTGTGAATGTGTGTGTGTGTGTGTGTCGGCTGGTGTGTGTGTGTGTCTTGTATATATGTGTATATGTATATATATGTATATAATATATGTAAAACATCTTATGAAAAGTAAATGCAAAGAAGAAAAGAGAAAAGTTAAAAATTAATGAGATGGGAGAGCTGTGTAGGGCTAGAATTCAGAATGTAGAGAGAGAGAGAGATAGCTATAGAGAGAGAGAGAGAGAACATGAAGAGAGAGAGAGAGGTCGGCTACCTTGCTTTAAAAGCCAAACATGCAATGCATGTTGATCTCTTGAAAAAGAAACCAAAAGAAGAAGAACTGAGGAGATAGAAGAAGAGTTTGGAGCAAGAAAGAAAGAGAAAACAGTGGTGAAAGGTGAGAAAAACTCAAGCTTCCACTTTTTCTCTCTCTAGAATTTCTCTATATATAAACTGATTTAAAGCTTCCATTTTCTATATATGATATGTAGGACATATTTAGACTCGATTATCTATGGATTTTGAGCTTCAAACCACCTAAAAATACGAAACCCAGTTAGGACAGCCATTGAAGACCTTGCCCATGGCAGGTCTGAATCGACTTCCTTAAAGATTGATTTGGTTTATCAAGGCTTAAAGTAGACATTATAAGCATGTTAAAAACCATCAACCGCGATCAAAAAGCCCAAGAAATCGACCCCATGTGGTGAGTTGCAGGCTACGGGTTTGGAACCCAAGCCTCTAAACTCTGTATTAAATTCACTTTTACGAATGGGGAATGAAACCCCTTGAACTAGGAATCAAAACAAGATCAACCGCATGGAAAATGAACAAGAAATGAACATATATGACCGACTTACAGTTCGGGTTATCATGACTTAAACCCAACGATTTAACCATATTCGAAGCCTCAAATGAATGCCAAGATGGTTGGTTGTGTCTTAGGAATAAATTGGGACCAAAACAGTAGAGAAAGATTGGTTGAAATGTCACGAAATAGGAAGAAATGGAATTCGGAAACTAGGGTTCAGAGGGGGTCTCGTGGGGAAGATGAAGACGAGTCAACTCGTTTTAAAAATGGGGCTGAGTTGACTCGGACAGGTGGCAGCCTCTGGGCTTGCCACCGATTAATTAGAACGGTGTCGTTTTGTATTGTCGGTTAAATTTAAATGAGATCTAGGGCTGACGTCATGATGACGTCAGCCACATGTAAGCAGACCGGCTAAACCGGTTGGTTTATGACTAGACCGGACGGTTCACTTAAAATTAAACCAAACCCTTTGGTTTTCAAGTTTATTTAAAAATAAATAAACCATGACTTCCTATATTTACGGATTGACCCCTAGGCTTTAGGAAAATTATACTGAGGCCCAACTGAGGGAAAATTTATGCATTTAGACCCCTAGAAAAATAATTAAATAATTAAATAATTAAATAATTAATTTAATTTTTTAATAAATAAAGTAAAATGACTATTTTGCCCTTGGGTCATAAATAGAGTAAACGAAGTCCAAATTAAGCATATGAATAGTGTATTTTTACTATTTTGGACATTCTGAGATCAATGGTAGGGTCCGTTTTATGAGACAGGGCCCGAAAAATAAAGACACGTAAGGGGTAAATGACCAAAATACCCCTTGACCAAAAATTAACAAGTTATTAGTGTATTCTTACTATCTTGGACCTTCTAAGTCCAATGGTGAGGTCCACGACATGAGACGAGGTCCCGAAAAATAAAGACACGTAAAGGGGTAAAAAGACCAAAATACCCCTGGTACCCCTAAAGCCAAAATGAAATCAGAGAAGGTCTAAATTGACTTTCTTTGACATCCCGGACTCAAAAATGGAGTCCAAATTATGAAACGAAGTACGGAAAGATATGACACGTAAAACGATAAATGACCATTTTGCCCTTTTACATATAACAGTCTGAATTAAATGTTACGAAAGCCTAAACCGACTTTCTTCGACACTCCGGACTCAATGGTAGAGTTTATTAGACCAAAAGAAATGTCTAAAATAAAAAGACATAAAATTTGATGAATAGCATCTGTTAGATGACTATGAACTGAATTGTTGCCAAAGAACTAAACTGAGGCAAGTACGAGAAATGAAATACGAAAAGACACGACACGTAAACATGTCAAATAAATAACTTTAAATTAAAGTTAATGGAACTCCCAGAAGAGTATAAATTGAAATAGGTTCAATTTCTAACACATTAAATTGTGTCATTGGTTAAGAATACGAGTTACGTTAAGTACATATGAATTTATGAAATCATTGTAGGATCAAATACGATTCAAGCATAAGTTAAGCAATATCGAAATGATATTACAATGAATATGAAGTTGATGAGATGTTTATGAATTGTTCTTAGGAACTATTAGGAAAGTGGGAAAGCGCATTAGTAGCACTAACCCTAAAGAACCAAGGTGAGTAACCCTGTATTTGAAGTGGAGATTTAACTCCACGGATTTGAAAAGGTTTTAAATGCAAAGATATGAAGTGTTTGAAATTTCGAATTCAGTATTTACATGATTCCGCTTTTAATAGTACTGTTTTATAACTCTATATGACATGCTCAGTGATTGGTATCTATCATAGTTTTCTTAAAACATATTTCAGCATGTCTAAAGTTTTAAATGCCAAATTATGTAAAGTGTTCTGAATTTGTTTGTATCAAGCATTTAAAGGAATTGTTATGAAATTATGTACATGATGTTTTAAATGTTTATGAGAAACATCTATTTGAAGAAATCATGTATTAAATGTATTTGAATGTAAGAAAAGTTGTGCCTAAGCACTATGGTTTTTGGTTAGGTTGTACAGAACTCAGCCGACTTTCTAAATAACAGATTTTTGGGTTGTACGGAACTCAATTAATCTGTAAACATGTGACAAGATTTTGGGTTATATACGAACTCAATCGACTGTCAAATGCCCGGTAGCAGGATCTAATCCCCCTGACAGATGAGATATCTCCATTTATAAGTAAGATAGGAGTCCGGTTCGAAACGGATTCCACTAATGAAAGTGATAAGATGACAAATGATTTGAAAATGGAAGCAGGTTTTACCCTCATTTTCAATATGCATATGTTTTGAGTTTTATATACTCTATTTAAGAAATACATGTTATGTTATATGTTTTGAAGTTCATGAGTATAAGTATAGCTTGAATACTTTAACTGTTCAAAGCTATTGTTTTACGAAATGTATACGTTTTGAGTTACATACTCTATTTGACGAAGTATAAGTATAGCTTGAATACTTTAAATGTTTCAAAGCTATTGTTTTGCGAAATGCAATATGTTTTGAGTTATATACTCTATTGACAAAGTATGAGTTTAGCTTGAATACTTTAAATGTTTCAGAGCTACATGATTTAAGGAATACATATATTCTGTATTCAAAGTATACGAACAATTGGCGGTGATTATTTTACAAACTCTTATGTACTAAACCACTGCTAATTGAAAACCCCATGACGAATGCTGGAATTGCTCACAAGCTTAGATTAGCTTACCCGGACTTTGTTCGGACCCCCCCTTTCAGGTAATTAGCAGCAGTCTTGACTTAAGGACGACGATGACGAATCTGCTGATTTTGGGATGATATGGTTAAATAGTTTCTTTTGATGAATCTACGAACACTAATAGTACTTTTGTATTAGTAGACATTGTAAGGACATGTAATTATCCCTCTGGGCAATCGAATATGTATGGTATGAATGTATGAAGTCTTTAAGTTTTTAGTTATACTCTGAATGTGTAACCATGTATGCTATGTATGGAGCAGCAGTACCGAACGGATGTGCGTAATTTAAAAATGAGAAAAGAAAAGAAAAAGTTTTTCACGCTTCCGTAAAACGTATGTTGCACATCTATTCGATACCGCTGCATATGCGAGCCTTGTCTCGGGGCCCTCAGGTCTCGGGGCGGCGATCGCGATCCGGTAATCCGCTTAGGGTGGGTTTCGGGTCATGACAAGATATCTCCATTGTAGCATTGCAGTAAAATGAGAGTCTGGTTCAAAACAGATTCCACCTAATAAAAGGGAAAAGATGACAAAGTGATTTTGAAAATAGAAGTAGGTTTTACCCCTATTCTATTTCACGTGTTTATATGCTTTTAAATTGCATATGCTCTATTTGAAGAAATGTGTATTTAGCTTGAATATTTTAATTGTTTCAAAGCTATTTGTTTTAAGAATGCATATATCCTGTGTTCTAAAATGTACGAACAATTGGTAGTGCATATTTCATAAACCCTCATGTGCTAAACCACTACCAGTTGAAAACCCCACGACGAATGCAGGAATTACTCACAAGCTTTGATTAGCTTACCCAGATTTTATCCGCCCCCCTTTCAGGTGACAAATGGTAGGTTGATTTTTGAAGACGACGAGGATGAGTCTAGCTTTTGGGGAGACTTGCCTAAGTAGTTTTTTTTTTGGGAAATCACATGAATTCTAATTAGTGTATTTCGTATTATCAGACAATTTAAGGACATGTATTAAGCCCACGGGCAGTTGAATTAAGATTGTAATTATGAAGTCTTTTAAGTTTTAGTTATGCTCTGAATGTGTGATCATGTGTACCATTGTGAATAGCGGCTGTATTGGACGGATGTGCAAATTTTAAAAATGAGAAAGGAAAAGAAAAAGAAAAAAGTTTTTCACGCTTCCGCAACCACATGAAGCACATCTATTCGATACCGCTGCCTATGCGAGCCTTGTCTCGAGGCCTTCGGGTCTCGGGGCGGCGGTCGCGACTCGAGATCCGCGCAAGGTGGGTTTCGGGTCGTGACAAATTACTATTACTTTCAATCTTTCAATTCAATTTTATTGACTTCATCATCAGAACGGCTACCACCGGAGCCAACCCGGTGGCCCTCTGATCCTTTTCTTTGAGTGTTCCACAGGCGACGCAGATTAGAGCCCCTACCGACTAAAAAGTGCAGCATCAGTTTGGCGCCGTCTATGGGAAACGACAATCATTTCTTACTAAAAGTTCTTTTGCAAACGAACTCATTGTCCTTCTCACCGGAGGATCATGGCTCCCAATCTCCGTCTAAGAAAGAATGCTCAAAATCCTCAAAACCCTCCACACCAGCAACCTGCCAAAGGAAGAAGGGGACAAACATCTAATCCCATGCAGCAGAAACTCGATCAAGTTCAGCGATAGACTGACATGATGCAGGAACAACTCATTGCCATCTCTAAAACCCTGGTGCAGCTTACCCAGAGTCCTAGGGGCAATTCCCTTCATCCTTCCACCGGCATGGCTAATATTGAGGCACAGCCTATTGCCACCACTATGAGTGGATTACCCAACGAGGAGGTTCCCGATGAGCAACCACTACATCCCCAAGACACCATTCATGTGGGGAGGAGACCCCCAGCCATCAACCGCTACCGGCAGAGGGATACTGGCCTTTAACCTGGCTGTCCATTACTAGAGTACAATGAGGGTCCCAACTTCGGTGATTTCTGGGGCAAACACAACACCCCACAAATTTTAACCTCAGGCAACACCAGTTCCCCCAGTTCAGGAAGATCGAAATCCCCTTCCTACCATGGGTCATGGTTGTCCCATCTATATGGATACTAAAGCTGCAAGGCAAGACTCGCAACAACCAATCCTGCCTAGGGACCCACAGAGGGCCGAAGAAGTCGCGAACTCTATGGAGCACACCGCTATTGCAAGAGGCATCCACATCCCTCCAGAGCAGGACGAGCTTACTAGGCTATTTGGAAGGTTTGCCACACCATTCACCTTGCTATAATAACCGAGGAATGGCTAAAGAAATTTATTGTCCCAAAGTTCACTCTTTACGATGGAACTAGGGACCCAGAGGATCATCTCTCTCATTATCAGCACACCATGGCATTACACAGAGCCACTGACGCTTTCATGTGCCGTACATTCGTAACTAGCCTTATGGGAACTGCTCTGAAATGGTTCCACCACTTCTCCCAGAACTCAGTTGCCAGTTTCTACGAGTTCAGCATGCGTTTCCTTGACAGATTCATGACCAGCAGAAAGTTAAGGAAAGGGCTAGAGTTCTTACTGAATATAAAGCAGTCCGAAGGAGAGCCCCTCCAAGAGTACATTTCGCGCTTCAATACCGAGCTCACAGAGATAACAGATTGTGGTCTGAGCTTTCTGGTTGTCGCCTTGACCTCTGGTCTTGCTCAGGGGAGATTCTAGGATTCTTTAACAAAGAGTTCTCCAGCTGACATGGCAGCATTCATGGATCGAGCCAGGAAGTATATAAACTTGGAGGAAGCAAAGAATACCTCTTAGAAGATTAAAGAGCAATCACAAAAGGATGATCAGAAGAAGGACTCCATTGTGACCAAGAAGAGGGTCAGAAGCCCAGACAAAAGAACGACGTCCAAAACTCTAAACAATACTGGCCTAGGGGGGTTCACCACTAATACTCTTTTGAACGCCACCTTAGCTCACGTACTTCAGCAAGTCCAAGCACCTGAAAACTTAAAGTGGCTAGAGTTGCTAAAGGGCAATCCCAGCAATAAGGACCAGAATAAGTATTATGATTTCCACAAAGACCACGGGCATGCCACTGACGAATGCAAGGCCCTAAAACAGGAAATCGAGCAACTCATTAGAAAAGGACGGTTGCGCGAGTTCGCAAGGTAGGATGGGAGGTAGAACCCCGCAATGACAGGCCCTAACAGAGGAGGCAATAATAGAGGCCAGTGCAAAAGGATGGACGGAATGAGCCCCAACAACAGAACAATCAAGTCATCTTTGTCCTCCATGCAGACACCTTAGCAACAGGGACATCCAATCGAGCAAGGAAACGTTATGCGCAGGAGGCCAGAACTACTCCTAGCATCCTCCCCTACCAGATCTTAATTTGTGAACTGGATCTCAGGCACTGGTTTTAGCCTTTTCTCAACAACGATAGGCCCTAGTAGAGGAGGCAAGAACAGAGGCCAGAGCAAAGGGATGGACGGAACGAGTCCCAACAATAGAATAATCAGGTCATCTTTGTCCTTCATGCAGACACCCTGGCAATAGGGACATCCAATCGAGCAAGGAAGCGTTATGCTTGGGAGGCCAGAAGTACTCCTAACATCTTCCAGATCTCCACTATTGAGAAAGGCTAAAACCAGTGCCTGAGATCTAGTTCACAAATCAAGATCTGACAAGGGTACACTGCCCTCATAGTGATGCCCTAGTTATTTCTCTTAAAATTGCTAAGTTTGAGATTCGAAAAGTCTTGGTGGACACAAGGCGCTCTGTTAACCTATTATTCTACTAGCCCTTTAAACAGATGAAGCTCAATTCCAATGATGTCAAACCCACTGCCGTAATAATGACAGGATTTGATGGGAACCTCAGTACCCCACTGGGGAGGATTGACCTTCCCAGCACAGTAGGAGAGAGAGATTGACAAAAGACCACAATCTTATAATATATGGTGCTGAATTCCAAACCCTTCTATAATGTTATAATCGGAAGGCCTTGGCTCCACCAGATAGGAGTTGTCATCTCAACCCTCCACCAATGCTTGAAATATATGCACAACAATGCGATCCACTCTATCAAAGGGTGCCAGCCAACTGCCCGAGAATGTCATGCTCTCGCACTTAGAGAAAAGGCCCCTAAATAGCGATTACTGCACTCTCATGAAGGTAGGGGCCCAGACCTTCTCCACCATCATGAGACAGAAGACTGCCCATCCAGAATTGATGAGCCTCTTAGCCCTAAAGGAAAGGACAGTAGGGCCAAGCCCGTAGGGGACCCCATCAAGGTGTTGGTTAGCTCTGAAGAAGAAGGACGCTACTTGCAAAATGGTCCAGACCTGACACCATCCGGCAAGAAGAGATGGTAAAATTCTTAAAGAACAACCTTTCAGTGTTCACTTGGGAAACTAAAGATATGGAGGGGATGGATCTAGACCTCATCACCCACAAGTTGATGACAGATCCTAACCACCCTCCAGTAAGACAAAAGGAGGACGCTCGCTCCAGTGCGGCATCAGATCATTAATGAAGAAGTACAGAGGTTACTGGATGCCAAGATGATAAGAGAAGTATTCTATCCAGAATGGCTTGCCAATACTGTTCTGGTTAAGAAGAAAAATGGCAAGTGGAGGGTCTGCGTTGATTACACATATCTCAACAAAGCTTGCCCTAAAGATAGCTTTCCACTCTTGAGAATAGACCAACTGGTCGATGCAACGGCAGGACATGGACTCATGAGCTTTATGGACGCCTACTCTGGATACAACTAAATCCAGATGTACCCTCTAGACCAAGAAAAGACAGCTTTCATAATCGAACGAGGTCTCTACTGCTGTAGGGTGATGCCGTCTGGTCTGAAAAATACTGGGATAACATATCAACGTCTGGTCAACAAGATGTTCAGTCCTCTAATTGGCAGTACAATAGAAGTTTACATAGATGACATGTTGGTCAAAAGCCTATGAAGAGCAGCCACGTCCAGCACTTAAGCCAGACTTTTGATATTCTGAAACAGCATAAGATTAAATTAAACCCCTTGAAGTGCACCTTCGGTGTGACCAAGGGAACGTTCTTGGGGTACCTTGTTTCCCAGAGGGGTATTGAAGCAGATCCTACTCAGATCAAAGCTTTGATTGAGCTGAAATCACCAAAGACAAAGAAAGACATTCAGGCTCTGAACGGGAGAGTTGCGGCTCTAAATAGGTCCATCTCCAAATCAACTGATCGCTACTTACCGTTTTTCAAAGTCTTAAAGGGAAACAAAGCATTGCAGTGGTCCGAAGAATGTGAGAGGGCTTTCAGGAGCTGAAGAGATACCTGGCCTCCCCCGAACTCTTATCAAAGCCAATCTTGGAGGAGAAGTTATTCCTCTATCTTACAGTATCTAAAAATGCGGTCAGCTCTATACTGGTTAGGCCGAATAGGGGAGTTCAAAAGCCCATATTCTATGTAAGTAGGGCACTGCTGGACATGGAGAAAAGATATTCCGAGATTGAAAAACTGGCCTTTACCCTAATGATCTCTGCACGGAAGCTTCGACCTTAATTCCAAGCGCATCCTATTAAGATCCCAACCGCCTATCCACTGAAGTCAGTATTACGGAAGCCTGAAGTTTCTGGGCGATTGGTCAAGTGGTCTATGGAATTGGAAGAATTTGACATATCCTATGTTCCATGGACCTCCATCAAAGGGCAAGCATTAGCAGATTTTGTTGCTGAGTTCACCCCATCACTGCACGGTAAGGCACAACTTACTAAGAATTTTATAACATGGTAGCTCTACACTGATGGATCATCCAAGGACCGTGGTTCTGGCGTCGGCTTAGTGCTACGATCCCCTGAAGGACTTATAGTTGAGAAGGCATTAAGCTTGGGATTCAGAGCTTCCAATAATGAAGCTGAGTATGAGGCCCTCATCCTTGGGATAAAGTTGGCTCTAGAATGCGAAACCCAAAGCCTCGAAGTTTTCTCCGACTCTCAACAGATAGTAGGCCAAGTTCTGGGAGAATTTTCCATCAAAGATAACAGAATGCTCCAATATTCAAAACTGATAGATTTACTGAAGCGCTCATTCTATGATTTCACTATCCAAAAAATTGAAAGGGGTCAGAATTCTAGGGCCGATGCCTTGACAAATATGGCCTCTCATCTCAATCTATAAGGAGAGTCCACTTTAAAGATTTCCCAGTAGCCAAGGCCAAGCATGGAAGAGGTTCAGACTGCCCAGGTTTTTGAGTAAACCCAAAATTGGATGACTCCCATCATCTAGTACTTAGAAGGAGGGTTGCTCCCAGAAAACAAAAGCATGGCCCGAAGAATTCGAAACGGGATAGCTCGGTACCTGATCTTGAATGTGAAGCTCTATCGTAGATCCTACTCTCAACCCTTGCTGCGATGTCTGACTCTAGAAGAATCTAAGTATGTTCTGGCCAAAATACACGAGAGAATCTGTGGCAACCATAATAGGGGCAGAACCATAACCCACCGAGCTTTAACACAAGGCTACTATTAGCCCAGCATGCTGAAACAGGCCAAATAATACGTCCAGAAGTGTGACAAATGTCAACGGTTTGCTCTATACCAGCACCAGCCTCACCATGAGTTCATTCCTATCACCAGCCCATGACCCCTAAAAACCTTGCAACCTGTGCAAGAGTTATAGGTATGGTCCATCTCAATGTACAAACCCCTAAAAACCTTGCAGCATGTGCAAAAATTATTGGTCTAGTCCATCTCAATGTACAGACCCCTAAAAATCTTGCAACATGTGCAAAAGTTATAGGTTTGGTCCATCTCAATGTATAGACCCCTAAAAACCTTACAGCCTGTACAAGAGTTATTGGTCTGGTCTATTTTAATATACAGACCCCTAAAAACCTTGCAGCCTGTGCAAGAGTTATAGGTTTGGTCCATCTCAATGTATAGAACCCTAAAAATCTTGCAGCATGTCGAAGAGTTATTGTTCTGGTCCATCTCAATGTACAGACCCCTAAGAACCTTGTAGCCTATGCAAGAGTTATTAGTCTGGTCCATCTTAATGTACAGACCCCTAAAAACCTTGCAGCCTGTGCAAAAGTTATAGGTCTGGTCCATCTCAATGTACAGACCCTTAAAAACCTTGCAGCCTGTACAAGAGTTATAGGTCTGGTCCATCTCCATTCACGAATATTTACAACCTACTCGGTTATTTCCAGTGCTAAGGATAGAAGACTTGTTCGATTATTCTACTACATTACAAATGTTTCTTCTTTGATCACTACCAGTTCTGGTTTAATTATCATTACAAGTCTTCTAGTTCAGTAATTAAGTCCTGGTGGACAGAAGCTTGATTATGGTAGATTTGTTCAATTATTACAAGTCTTCCAATTCAATAATTAAGTCCTGGTGGACAGAAGCTTGATTATGGTAGATTTGTTTAATTATCATTACAAGTCTTCCAGTTCAGTAAATAAGTCCTGGTGGATAGAAACTCTGATTATGGTCAATTTGTTCAATTATCATTACAAGTCTTCCAGTTCAGTAATTAAGTAATGGTGATTGGAAGATTTGTTCAACAATCATTACAAGTCTTCCTATTTAAGTTGATAACAGTCTTGGTGACAGAAGAATTAATCAATTATCATTACAGATCCTTCTACTCAGTTGTTCAGTCCTAGTTCTGGTTCAACTATCATTATATCTCCCTGTTCAGTTATTACAAGTTTTTCTTTTCGGGAGACATCATTCAGCTCATGCTCATTGCAAAGATTGAAGATCTGAAGTATATTCAACTTCTGAACTTTCTTAATGAAATTAAGTTTGAAGGGCAGCCCAAACTTATACTTTAGAGCAGTGATGGTTTGGCACGGTGTTGAAGTCAATTGGACACACAAATTCACATCCACAACAGTATACAAAATCTACAAGTATTGTTATTCGAAAAAGTAAGAGACACTCAAGTTCTAAACACAAAGATGATCTTCATTGATAAATAGGTCAAGAGCACATCATTTCAAAAAAAGAAAGAAAGAAAGAAAAAGTGGTACAAACAAAGAACCCTATACTTTTGTTTTAGGGTTTGCTAGGGGCAGGCACTCCTTCATCATCCTCGTTCTGAGCTAGAAGGACCTCAACGTCTTCAACCTCAAACAGATCAAGATCTAGGTACTTCACTAGGAGTTTGGCTTTGAAAGTCTTGTAGCCATGATCCATCAACTCCATACCCATTTCTTCAACCTCAACCTTCATTTCTGCTTCAGTCTGGGCCTTAGCAGATTTGATGGCCTCTTGGGTTTTCTGAACAAAACTGGCTTGAAAATCATCAAACTTCTTCTGAAGCTCCTCCAGCTTCTAAGCGAGCGAATCCCTCTCAGATTCCATTATAGAAAGGGAGTTTTTTTCCTCCCTCAACTAGTCCTCTACAGCAGAAGCAATTGGACTCAGCCAGCCCCAACCGAAGCCTAGCCTCATCCAGTTTGTCTTGGAGGCCATTAACCACCTCTAGATCTATTGTAAAATCCATGAGGGCAGCAAGGCCGTGCATGGTCTGCAAAATAAGAAACTAGACCAGTCAAAACAAATATAATAATAAAAAAAGGATAAAGAAAGAGAGCACGGGAGCTACCTTCAGTTGAAGAGACATTAGCTCTGTAATAGTCTTCTCCGCCTTCTGCTCCTTGTATCTGTCAGGGCTGGCCTTCCAGAACTCGTCAAAGGTCTGCTTCACGAGCAAGTACCCATCGGGCATTTGGGAGGGATCAAAGGCTGCCTTCCTCTTACCCTTTTTCGACACTTCAAGGGCAGAAGGGGGGCGGCTCGACAATGACGACCCCCTTTTTTACCGGAGCCTGGGCAGGGGAGTCAGAGCGAAGCTTCCTCCTCTTCGCTTGAGGAGGAGGCTCAACTGGGGTAGAGGTCTCCCCCACTTTTTTCCTCATAGGGGCCCACTTGGTGAGTAGGGACTTCTACAAATCCCCTGCTCGGCCCATATTCTGATCGACTACCATTAGATTTTCTAGCGTGATGATGGCTCTGTGATCTCGATTGCTGTTCTAGAGGAGCCTACCATATTTGTCTTGAAGGTCAACTGTAAAGACTGACCTCTTCCAAGCACTTTTGTCTGTGTAGAAGACATAAACAAGGGTTAGACAAACCATTCAGAAATAAAGATAAACAACAAAATAGACATGTTCAAGAGGAGGGTCTCACCCTTAATCCTGGTGCTCTGGGGAAATGTTGAAATCTGGTCTTAGAAGTCCTCTGTCTCCCATCCCCCTCCTACGAAGAAGTACCACTTCTTCTAAGTTTTATTGGAAGTTGGCACTGAGGACAGGGGACTGAACCCCCTGACAAAAGACATGTAGAAGAGGCCTTCCGACCTCATGTATTTTAGATCCATATTACTATCGATCAAGTCAAGGCTCACCTTGACCCCGTTCTGGTGCCCTAATAGTATAAAACCTAGAAGGTGCCTCCAACTATTAAGATTAAGGTCGGCAGAGCATATGTTGAACCATTTAAAAAATTGTACAACTAGAGGAGGCAGGGGGAGTCTTAGCCCTGTCTCGAACCCGGTGAGATAAACTCAAGTTTCACCCTCTCGGACATCAAAGGAGTGATCTAAGGCACTAGGAGCCCTAATTGTGACGTTTTTTGGGAATTTAAAGGACTCTCTCAGACTATTTAACATGGCCGGAGTTACGGTACTCTGTCCTTCCTCTCTTTGGGAGGGCCTGCTAGAGGCTTCACCCATCCTATTCCTAGGCTCTACAAAAGCGTCTACAATCCTAACCCCTGAACTAGAAGAGGGACCCTACTTCCGATGTCACTGGAAGAACTACTGTCTGGAACAGTTGACTCCGAAGAGTTTCCTGTGCCCTGGCCAATACCAGACAATGCATCCGAGACCGACATCACCAAAGGACAACAAAAATAAGGAAGAAGAAACAAGAAAAGAAGAAGGAGAAAGAGAAAAATGAAAATAAATAAAAAATGAAAAAAAGCAAGTTGAACTTGTGGACGACCGGAGATAAGGAGCTTCGGACGGCAAAGATCTCTTCAAAGTCCTCTGGTTGCTCTGATTCGACGGTGACAGTATCTCTATCTCAAAAGCAATGGAAATGATGGGGGGGGGGAAAGGCGTACGTAAGCCCCTTCCCCCTTTATATAGCTTTGCAAAAATCGGGGCCCAACTAGTCGAACCGTCACGGCGGTTAAGGCCAATGATGGCCTCAAAAGCCCAAACGACGGGTTGTGTAGTAAATGTCACATCAAATGGTCGTCTCATAAAATGGAAAGACAAAACGCTTGGATTTAAGGAAAACCTCAGCCCTAGTTACGCGTATTGCTAAACTAAGGCTCGAAGGGGAGTAACTGATATGTCATAAAGTGACGGACCAATCTCTACATGACACGTGTGCCTACTGAGCACCCAAAGCTCATCCATCCAGAGCAGGTTTAAACATATAACCTTCAGAACTTATAGATTGGAAGCCCATGCAATCCTTAGATCCAACTCAAGCTCAGAAGGAACAACGAACACTCACAAGGGCGTTCCGAGCTTACTGCAGGCTTAAGCACCCTGCCGAGCTAAGGATAAGGAAACAGTATTCAACAAGGAAACTACCATCCACGAAGCGCAATGTCTAACATGGTAACTGCTATTCACTGGTGATCAAATCCCTACTTTCACGGCTCCAAATCCTAATCAACTTAAGAGATCCATAGCCTGTAAATAAAGCCCTACGGTGCGCTTTTATATTCATGCTCATTCAATTACTATTACTTTCAGTCTTTCAATTCAATTTTATTGACTTCATCATCGGAGCGGCTACCACCGGAGCCAACCCGGTGACCCTCTGATCCTTTTCTTTGAGTGTTTCACAAGCGACGGAGATCAGGACTCCTACCGACCAAAAAGTGCAGCATCAGATTTTAATCTAGAAGTTGTTTGTCAAAAATTAAAGTGTAATCAAGTTCTTTGTTTGATGTATTCAATTGATTTGTAAATTCACACTCATTTATAATTAATATACATCATATTCATATAGACTTAACCAAAAAAAATAGAAAAAATATTAAAAAGTCTTTAAAAGAAAATTCTTAATCTAAAAAATTCATGATATTTTTTTTATATCTAAAAGATCTAGAAGAAATATTTTTAATACAAAAAAATCTAATTATTAACTTCTATTTAACACCATTAAAGAATATTACTGATTAAACTAAAATAACCTTCAAGACACATTTTAAAAAATATTAAATAGTTTATAAAATATAATTTTTAATTAAAAAAATAACATTTTTTATTTATCTAAAAAACCAAAAATATAAATTTTTTATTTCATAAAATATTTTATTTTTTTTAGATTGAAGAAGTTATTTTATATATCTTTTAGTATTTTTCTCAACAAAAAAAAAAAAATCAAGCATCTTCGTACCAAAAAAATCAATATAAATAAAATAAAATAAAACTAATTTTATGAACATATTGTTACCGTTTCACAATGTTGACGAGACATCATTTGTTCGCAAATAACCACCACAGTTCATGAAACGAAAATGAAAGAACACCCGAGGAAAAAGGCCGTAAAGGGAAAAAAATCTTAGGTAGCATTTGATAAAAAAAAATTAAAGTAATTTTAAAAAAGTAAAAAAAAATTACTTTTTTAAAAAAAAAATTCACTTAAAAATAAAGGATATGAAACAAAGTGTATTTGATAATCATCTATTAAAAATGAAATAAATATGAAGAAAATATGTATAAAATACAAACGGGTATTATTACGGTTACCTCTTCGCATCAAGAATAGCGAAAGCGAAAGTAAAAAAGGCAACTTGTATTACGAGCTATCTTGGAACATCACAAAAATCCTTGAGACGTTGCAAAAGATCCTGCTCGTCGAATAGGATGGCTACAAGATTGAGTCGCCTATAGATTTCCACGATCCAAGACCAAAGGCGTATGATGGTCACCAAGAAGAATCTAAGAAACAGTGCCACTCAAAACCTTGCGTGATAATTTGAGAGACTACACATGGATAGATTTCTTACAGTTAATCAATGCATATATGTTTATATCTCATGACCACAATTAAATGGGATAACACACAGGACTTACGTGATAATATATAAGTTGGTCAATCTAACCTGAATGGATAAGAGTTTTAACCACATATAAATTCATATCCTAATTATAACGATCCACACAAATCTTGTGGATGTCAAATGAACTCGTGTCCACATAACCCAATGTCCAACATCTCACACTCATCCACATAGGTTGAGTATTAAGCTCTCTACATCACCTTCTACATACAAGAAATGGATTGTGCTACTAGGCGAGAAAGATCGGGATAGGAATACTAAATTAAGCTACCATCAAACTAACATAGTACCTCACTACAAACACATAACTGATCTTGTCTATGCCTCAGACTATTTTGTTAACTAGATTCAACATCCGTTATCCCTCACGAGAACTAATTTTAGTGCGATGCATAGACCATCCAATCTGTATTGTACTCATGATCATATCGATAAACAGAGAAACTAACATGATCGTCCGGGCAATGAATCACAACACAATAATGTATTATAGAACTGTCTTCCCTACCTACTCACGTTAATTAAATCAAACTCAATTATTTCCCTAGACATGCCCCGCCGGACTGGATCATTCATGGTCCTTTAGCAACATGCTAAAGTAGCAACATCAATATTTTTTTTCATAACTTAGTCCTAGGTCACAAAGGACATAGTGGAACTCAAAAAGGTTCCCAGAACTCACACAATGATGAAACAATGATACATTTGTTCACTCTCTTTTATAAATGTCACATCAATAGCACATACAATATATAATGTACGTTATGGCAGAGCTCTCACTCGATTGGGAATGTCAAACTCATTCTCAAAAATATATAACACCATACGAGTCTTAGTCTAGTCACTATCTAACACCCGTCGCTATCTTAACGCCCCTCGTCACTATCTTAATGCCTAACCCGAATATTCCAACACAGTCGTTCTTCTAGCACCTATATGAAAGTTCACATTCGACTTTCTTTAGGTTACATAAGGTGTGTGGTCAACTTTCATGCTCGATTCTTTAAAAGAATCTCATCTTGAACCTCATTGTCAATGCGATATATATGATAAAGATGAATTCTCCCTCCAATTAAGAATTCAATATCTCATCTTACTCGCTATCTAAGTATCAAGGCGATTGCTAGTGTGCGAGAGTCAATCAAAACATGTTGAAATCTTTTATATATGCTCACAATATAAAAAAAAAAATCATCTCAATATGAACACATAATCATATAATGATGAAATAATGTCACACGGTGTCTAATACATCAAATCTAAAATATACCCAACCATTAAATGCATGATATAAAACATCACTAAGTATAGGCTTAGGACCACCTCCTTTTGCGCACCTCTATCTCAAACATGTGTCGTAAAAAATAATGTCAATATATTTGGTTCTCCTATCACCGCTATTGGTCTACTAACCCACTATCGAGTCTAAGCTTTCAGCCTAGTGGCAAGTCTGTATGGTTCTATCCTTATAAACCCTAAGTCCAAAAGACACCACTAAAAGGGAAAGGCATCGTTTGTACTTATATACCTCAAGCTTATAAAGCTTACAAACAATGCAAAATAAAGTTGCGTTGAACGTAATACTTGTACATACTAGAGTTGTCATACAATCATAACTGATGAACATATCATCCTACCTACACGGCACTACGTTAAAGTGATACAAAGATCTCCACAACCAAACTACTGCCTCAATTGCAACAACCAACTGTGTATGCTTGACATCACTTAGAAATCAAATAAACCAGTTAACTATAATCTGATGAGCAAGAACTAAGTCACTTTTATAGTTTGACCATCTATAAGAGAAAAACACCAATCTACTCTAATAATTTGACCATATATAAGAGCTACAAAAACAATCGAGTACACATCCTAGTGCACTTCAGAATATCAATTGCGTTCAAATAAGAAATTTCACAAAATATATATTTCACTATTAGTCCAATTGCAATGATCAAAACTAAAGTATGCCCATATCAATATGTCAATAGGTTAGGACCGTGCTAACAAGATTACTTACAGATTTCTCAAGACAAAATAATAAATCCTTCAAGGCAATCTCCATGAAACTCAAATCCAAGCATAATTTACCTCACATATGTCCCCATCAATACAGGACAACCACCTACAAGTGGTGATAACTAATTTCATATATGTCAACAACCACACAAAAGATCAAAATGCTTTCTTTGGACTATTCGTGGCTTCCTTGATCATCATGAAGCCAATTACTTGATGAAATCTAAGATTTCACTAACTTGACAATTGCGTTAGGTCACAAGTGAACAATTGAGCAAGCAGACTTTGCGCTCTTTGTTCATTAACCTTAAAACCTAAAATTGCGTAGACTTTATGTCATAAATGAACACTAGAGCAAGAATACTTTTAAAAAAAAAATTTCATTGAACTTGAAGCCCAAAACTTGATTCATATAGAGTCATCGTCTAATTCTCCGTAGAAGAAATCGTGTCTAAGTCCATCTAAAAAGCTTCTAAGATCCAAAATGTGCGAAAATCATTTTAATAAGGTGGATGTAGACAATTCTCACCACTAGGGAGAATCATTCTCTTTATAGTCAATACCCCATTTGGGATAAGACATTTCCTAAAAAGATAGGGTAGAAACAGTAGTTAATCAATCCTACACCAAAGGAGATAAAAAATTCTCAAAGTTTGATTCTTTGCTAATTTAACTCAACTTATCACTCATAGCAGCCATATATACATCTATTACCATAAATAAATTTTGTCTCTACATAATAAGCAATATCCACTTAAACATGTGGAGAAATAGTAAAAATCTCTCCCTTTAATCTCACAAAGACGATGAAAAAATGTAAAGATTCTAAAAAAATCAAGGTAAATTTTTCATTTTAACGGTAGGACATTATTCATGCATTATTTGTCGGTAGGACACTATACATGTATTATTTTGACATAAGTCATATTTATAAGCATAATTTGAGTATTACATAGAAGGAAAATAAGCTTATAATGTTAAAATATACCTCCTTTGAGAATTTGAGCTAAATCAGAGATAGTTTAAAAATGGGCCCAAAAGGCCAGCCTAGGTAGCCCGAGTAGGCCCGGCCGCGCCCGCCAGCAAGAGAAAATATTTGTTTTGTAAAAATATTATTTAAAATAATTTTAAGAACTTTGGTTAAAGTAGAATATCAAATTTGAGACGTTTTAGGACAGGCTATAGTGTAACGGTCCTGCAGCTAGGGCAAAAGGGTCTTTTCATTGCTTAACCCTTTAGTATAAATAGACCACTTAAGAGTTAAAGTTTTCAAAATTTGACTGAAGAAAGTTTTGCAACTCGAGCTTGGGGAGAAACCATTAAGAAAACCTAAGTTTTTCAACTTTTTACCTTCCAAAATTCATCTCCAGCATTGGAATCTCTCAAGACTTCCTTCCAGGAAGTTGTTCCCCACCACAAGGGCTACAAGTTTACCAATTGGTTTGGCTTTGAAGTGAACACAACTCCCTAGGGTTGAGAAAAACCCTTCTAGGTATAATATTTTGCTAAGTAAAGATTAGAGTTAAGCTTATTGGTATTTTTATAAGTTGGTTGTATGACTTACATGCTTACTTGATCTCAGAAAATCACTTAGCATATAGCTGCTTTAAAAACCTAGGGTTGGTACTTTGTGTACTTGTGCATTCTTTGAGAATTTGGTAAAGTGATGAACATGTAACATGAATATATGTATAATTGATTGCATTATAGCCTATGTTCATGTAGATAAAGTCTTGTAGTTTGAAAATAATGATTTTCTTAATGTATGATGCATAATTTAAGGGACACCCCATGTATTTGATAAAATGTCTCATTAAAATTGCATGGTAAATTAACGCATATTAGCATATTATGAATCCTTGGAAACATGGTGTGTGTTGAGCACTTTTGTGCTATGCATTATGAAGGTGTAGATCTTGTGGTAAAAAACCCAAAATCTGGCCAAATGAACAGTACTTGCGTGTTGACGGGGGCGGACCGTGAAGCAAAACATGGGTTGGGCATAGAGTTACATGTGTGTGTCATACATATTGCCATTGCATTGCATTACTGAATTGGAAGGTTTATAACTTACAAATGTTCATTTTGCACATGCCACAACTTACCTTTATTCTTTGTTTAGCATTATGTCATACAAGTCGTCGCACTTACCCTACATTGGATTACATTTTTCAGATGAGGCTCCCAGCATTTGAGACTTGAAGACGTCTTGAAGCATGAAAGGGAAAGTGAATTTTGAAGTGTATTTTGCCTAATGGCCATATTTTGTATGTAGGGGCATAAGCCCCATAAAGTTTAGTCTATGTTTAAAGCTTAAACTTTGTGTAAGTTATAGACTTAATTTATGTTGGATTGTATAGAATTGTGAATTGAATATAAATGAGGAGCATGGAGCTCCAACTAGTTATATTGTTTTTGAAATATAATTATAGATGTTGAAAATATGAAATTGTACAAATAAATATTCTATTAGGTGTTGTGATTGGTGTTGAGGAGGAATGGGATGAAGAAAAAGGCCAATAAACAAAAGAGACTATGGTGAAAATTTTCAAGAATAGCAACTAGGTTGAGTGGAGTGGGAAAGCATGCCTAGAGTTTCTAAGTAAGGGATCAAATGAATTAATAGGAAAAAGAAAGGTAAAGAAATGAAAATAGGGGCCAATTAGTCCAAAATCACTTAAGGTTAAAAAATAAGGAAAAAGGGTAAAATAGTCATTTTACATGTTATAGGGTCTCACACTAAGTTTGGTAATGAAATAAATTGAAATAGGTACAAAAATGTCAAAAAAATCAGATTTTAGGCCAAGGCCCAATAGACCAGCACAAGCAGCCCACGTCATGGCCACCCGCACGCCAAGCTGCCTCTCTGCAAGCGTGCCTGCGCACTTAGCCGCTTCCCCCACCGCGCCCTCGCGTTACCTCTACGCTTGTCGTGCGCGCCTGTAGCTGTCACAACCCAAAACCCACCCTGCGCGGATCTCGAGTCGCGACCACCGCCCCAAGACCCGAAGGCCTCGAGACAAGGCTCGCATAGGCAGCGGTATCGAATAGATGTGCTTCATGTGGTTGCGAAAGCGTGAAAAACTTTTTCTTTTCTTCTCTCATTTTAAAATCTGCACATCCGTCCAATACTGCCGCTATTCACGATGGTACACATAATCATACATTCAGAGTATAACTAAAAACTTAAGGACTTATAAACAATACATGCTTAGTTGCCCCGTGGGGCTTATACATAACAGAGTACCACTTTACTAATACAAGATTTCATACTCATGTTCGTAGTGCTAGACAAAATAATTACTTGATCCAATCTTCCAAAAATGGCAGACTTCATCATCATCGTCCTCAAAATCAATACTGCCGTAAGTCACCTGAAAGGGGGATCCGAACAAAGTCCGGGTAAGCTAATCTAAGCTTGTGAGCAATTCCAGTATTTGTCATGGGGTTTTCAATTAGCAGTGGTTTTAATACATAAGATTTTGTAAACACTCACTGCCAATTGCTCGTATACTTGAACATAGAACATATGCATTTCTTAAAACAGATAGCTTCGAAACATTTAAAGTATTCCAGTTAAACTCATACTTCATCAAATAGAGTATATAACTCAAAACATATGCATTTCATAAAACATATAGCTTTGAAACAATTAAAGTATTCAAGCTAAACATATACGTCTTCATATAAACTTCAAAACATATGACATAGCATGCTTTTCTTAAATAGAGTATATAAAACTCAAAACATATGCATATTGAAAATGAGGGTAAAACCTGCTTCCATTTTCAAACTCATTTGTCATTTTATCTCTTTCATTAGTGGAATCCATTTCGAACCAGACTCCCATTTTACATATACGTGGAGATATCTCATTACCTGTGGGATTAAATCCTGCTACCAGGCATTACACATGACAGGTCAATTGAGTTCCGTACAACCCAAAATCCTGACTATGTGTTGATGCACACGATAGGCCTATTGAGTTTCGTACAACCCAAGACCTACCTATGTGCTTATTATTATCTTGTAAAACATTTGTCATATGACTTCTTCATATTGATACTTTTCATGAGTATTTAAAACATGTAACGTATAACTTTTGCAATGATGCTTCAATACTTGCAATAATCAAATTCAGAATATTTGAGGAAATCAGACATGCTAACCATTTTGAAAAGGAAAACATTTACAGATATAAATACGTAAATAATCGTGGAGCATGTCATATAGATATTTATCGTGAGTACTTTAAAACATAACATTCATAACTTCGTAATAAACATTCGTATACTTGAAATAGGCAAACTCAGAATATTTAACAAGATTTGTATTTTAACTTAGACATGTTGGAAACACATTTTTGAGAAAACTGTAAAGAAAACATTTACTAAGCATGTCACAATAGGGTTTGTAAGAACGGAAATAATTTAAAACTGAGATCATGTAATATACTGAATTTGGAATTTAAAAGCTTCGTATCTTTTGAACTTAAAACCTTTTCAAATCCATGGAGTTAAATCTCCACTTCAAATACAGGGTTACTCACTTTGGTCTTTTAGGGTTAGTGCTAATAATGCGCTTTCCCACTTTCCTTGTAGTTCCTAAGAACAATTCATAAATATCTCATCAACTTCACATTTATTGTAAAAATCATCTCAATGTTCCTTAACTTATGCTTAAATCGTATTAGATCCTAAAGCGATTTCATAAATTCATATGCACTTAACTTAACTCGTAACTTGTACTCTTAATCTATGACACAATTTAATGTGTTAGAAATTTAATTTATTTCAATTTATACTTTTCTGGTAGCTACATTAACTTTGAATTAAAGTTATTGATTTGACATGTTTACGTGTCGTGTCTTTTCGTATTTCATTTCTCGTACTTGCCTCAGTTTAGTTCTTTGGAAATATTTCAGTCCATAGTCATTTGACAGATGTTATTCATCAAATTTTATGTCTTTTTATTTTAGACACTTCTTTTGGTCGAATAGACTCTATTATTGAGTCCAGATCGTCGAAGAAAGTCGGTTTAGGCTTTCTTAAAATTAAATTCAGACTTTTATATGTAAAAGGGTAAAATGGTCATTTATCGTTTTACGTGTCATATTTTTTCGTACTTCGTTTCGTAATTTGGACCTCACCATTGAGTCCGGGATGTCAAAGAAAGTCAATTTAGACCTTCTTTGATTTCATTTTGGCTTTAGGGGTGCCAGGGTATTTTGGTCATTTTACCCCTTTACGTGTCTTTATTTTTCGGGACCCCATCTTGTGTCGTGGACCTCACCATTGGACTCAGAAGGTCCGAGATAATAAGAATACACTAATAACTTGTTAATTTTGGTCGAGGGGTATTTTGGTCATTTTACCCCTTTACGTGTCTTTATTTTTCGGGCCCCGTCTCGTAAAATGGACCCTACCATTAGTCTCAGAATATCCAAGATAGTAAGGATACACTATTCATATGTTTAATTTGCACTTTGTTTGACTTAATTGTGACTCAAGGGTAATTTAGTAATTTTACTATTTAATAAAATAATTTAATAAATTATTTTATTATTTTTCCAGGGGCATATTTGTATAACCTCTCTACAAATTGGGCCACAGTATAAATCCGTAAAACAGTTGGGGTCAAAACTAAATTTTCATAAGTTTCGGTCTGAACCGTTTGGTTTAGTTCAATTTCAAGTGAACCGGTCCGGTTTTCACGGTTCACTGCGTAATGCTGACATCATGATGAAGTCAGCCCTAATGTTTTAAATTTTAAAACATGAACGAAACGTCTTCGTTCCATTTATTCGGTGGCTAGCCCGTAGCTCGACACGTGTCCGAGTCCACCCACCGTTCTAAACGTTTGCGAGTCGACTCAGTGTCGTCTTCCCCGTTCGACTTCTACTGTAGCCCTAGTTACAGTTTTCCATGTTTTCTCAATTTCGTGATTTTTGGCCAACCCAAACCCTACTGTTTTCGTGGGAAATAATTTCTAGGTTATAAATGAACATTTTTGCATTCGTTTGAGGAATCGAAAAGTTCGGTTTTGGATTCGATAATCTAAACCTGCAAGTCGATCGTAAATGCTCATTTCTGAGCCATATCACATGGGGTTTGTTCTGTTTTGCTTCATTTCCCATGAGGTTTAAATCCCCATTCAAGGAAGTAGGTTTAATGGTGAGTTTGTGAGGTTGGGTTTTGAAACCCGTACCTGCAACTCGACTTTTGGAGGTCGTTTCTTGAGCTTCGTGGTCGCGTACTAGGGTTTTTAGGTTGCTTGTGAGGTCTACTTAATGTCTGTATACACCAAAAATGGGTTTTTTCCCATCGGTTCAGACCTGCTTCAAGCAAGGTCTCCCATGGCCGTAGCTTATGGGTTTGACAATTTTAAGTGTTTTCAAATTCCAATTTTTACACTTGTGGTACTTATAAACACATATTAATAGCATAAGCTCTTAAAAACTCAAAAATAGTTCCTATGTAAATCAAACTTCTAGAGAGAAAAAAAATGAAACTTAAAGCATTTCTTACCTTCTTTCACTGTTTCTCTTCTCCTTTCCCTTTGTTTCTCATTTCTGAATGTCCAGAACTCCTTCACTCTCTTACTCTTTCTCTCTTTTGTGTGTATAATGTTCTATGTACACTATTATGCATATATGCATATATGAGTACACACTCACTTATTGCAAAAATCTGATTGCCCCTTCATTTAGCTTAACTTGTGGCAGGTTAGGGTCTGAATTGTTACTGTTGGGCAGAGCCATCATGGGCTGATTGTGTGTGTGTGTGGTTGTTTGACTTGTATGTATATATATATATATACATATATATATATATATATATCTCATAATTCACACATACTAATATACAATGGTCACTCACACACACTTGTACACGTTGGACCATTGCATGTCCTCATATACATATCTATATATATATAATTTCATATATATATATATATATACATATATACATATTCATTTACACTATTCTCATTATTATTATTATTATTATTATTATTATTATTATTATTATTATTATATACTCCCTTTAAATTCTCATATTATAATAATTAATTACTTTAAAATTAATTATTTCCTTAAGTGTATAACTTTTACACTAATCTCTCGTTATCTCGTAAAATGTGCCCCATTACCCGACATTCTTGGGTCGGGGTATTACAGCAGCCATAGGCATGCCATGACTTACCTTCCAATGCCATTTCAAAGCTATACACTCCCATGTTAGACACCACCTTTTGGAGCCTCTTTTAGGTCACTTTTGGCCATTATACTAAGCCATGTTGGCACACATTTTAGTCATTATTCAAGGCCATGTTTGGCCACTTACGTAGACAACTTTAGATAGGATTTTGACCTATCCTTGGTCTATGCTTTAGGGCATTTTTAGCCTACTTTAGCCATCAATTTTAGCCATCTTGGGCAAACCTTTTTGGCTAGTTTTTATCAATGTCTTAGGCTATTTTTTTGGTCAACCTTCTAAGTTATTTTTTAACAATATTTGGAGCCATTTTGGGCCATTGTTTCAAGGCGCATTAGAGACATTTTTGGGGCTATCTTACAGGTCATGCTTGGACATGAGTTAGACTAATTTTGACTATTGGTTAGGGAGGTATTTGACTAGTATTTGGAATTCATCTTGAGTGAATCTTGTTACCATTTGTCATTCTTAATTTTGAAAAACATGAAAAAAATTATATTTAATCAATTAAATCCATTCAATTGTATTTTATAAATTCTTTTTATTTTATTTTTAATCACTCTCCGGGTTTTGAAAATTTAGGGCGTGATAGAAAATATTTTACATTTGCTTCTACACAACTAAGGATCTTAAGAATCTTCCTCTAACGGTACAATCCCAACTAATGATACACTCTTACTAGGCGACAAGTCACTCCCACAATCCAAAACATCATCGACAATTCCAGAATGAGATATTAATTTCCCATCTCCGCTGATAGATGGTGTAACTTTCATAAATTTCATTAACCCACAAAGTTAAAAATCCTTTAAAGTTTTCTTATTACGCAACTCAATTTAGTCATTCCTTAATTTGAGGTATTCAATTAAGAATCCAATGGTCATTTAAACTTAAGGACAAGTTTTTTAAAAAAATATATTAAATAATGTGAACAAATCACATAAACCCCAAAGTATGATAAGACCTTCAAATTAGGTTTTTCACCATTCTCAAGCTTAAAGGAACTAACTCTTAGGGAACTCAGTTAAGGATATAGGCCGCACAAAATATATTTGTGCCATCATCGACCTAATCGTATTTAACAAAAGCCAATTTTCTCATTTTTCTCACTTAATTGTCTTGAACATATTAGACAAGTACTCCGCTTACAATAGGTGTGAAGAATTTATGAATTCTTCATTTTGAAATGCGCAACCTCTTGAAAAAAGCTTAAAGTAACTAATACATTTAGCAATGCTCAAAGTAACTAATGCTTGAGTTAAGTGCGCAATCATAACACGAGTAACAAAGAAAGAAAATAAAAGGTTCTCCTATGTGCCCAATTTTCAAAACATCATCAGTTCACATATGCTATTAGGACTGGCTCTAGTGGATAAAGAATCGGTTTACCTTACAAGTTGTAACACCCCAGACTTAATCTCTGATTAATTAATGTAAACCCTTTTTGAAATCTGATGTGGCATTTGACTATTTAATTTTAATTTTTAACACTAGCAAAACCCATGTTAGCTAATTTCAAAATTCTGATAAAATGATCACTGACACTAGACCCTTGGACACTGAAGCTAACCTAACTAGGAACTGACCGGAAGAAACCGCGTCGAAAAATAATCAGTGGAAAGGGAGTTATAAGGGAAATAGCCAAAACTGATTTTGGCCCAACCAAACAGGGCATAAGCTAAATGGGGAGGAAAATGCCCAACATGTGGCCAAAGGGATTTGATCCCTTGACCAAAATGGGCAGAATTTTGTGTACCAAAAAAAAATACCAACTAGGCTAGGGGCGTCTTTGTGTACAAATATACAAAGATATATATATATATATATATAAGTACAAATCTGATTTGGCCACCTCCCAAGTGACCAATAACCAAGCATGCAACACATCAGCATGCATCACCCCTATGCCCCATAGACCATCATGCCTCTCTCACCCCATGATTACATCTCCTCCTAACCAAAATGCATGCAAATCCATCATGCACTTAGGGAGATGAAACATCAAGTAAAAATCTGATTTACATGATCTCCATATATGCATTTGAGGGAAAAATAGATCTGCAAATGACCCTGTAAACTGATATTGAGAGAAATCCTATATACTGATTTTTAGAAAGAGGAAGTTAGAGAGAGATAGCTTGAATGTGGGGCTTGGCCATTAAAGGAGCAATAGAAGGGAGCTAAGGACTGGGAGTGCACGGAGGGATCAAAGCCAACTTGTTGAAGTTTCTGTTTGAACACAAACCAGCGAGGAGACCACTGTACAAGGTAAGCAATCCAAAATTTTGAGAAATTCTCTTTGGAAATTCTGGCTACTGTTTTGCTGTTTTGGAACTATTATTGCATGTACCATGTTTAGACCATAAAATCTGGATCGATTGTGAACATTTGGACCATCAGAACTGCCCCAAACCACGAAAACAGTGAAATCCGCCATTAGAGGACCTTGACTGAATGGGTCTAGCTCAACCTGCTCCAAACTTGTTTTAGTTACTTGGGACTTAAAATAGACCCTCTTAGGATCACAAAAACCCTAGACCGTGACCTCAATACCTAGGGTTTGACCCTCAAATATACAGTTGCAGGTACGAGTTTAAAAACCCAACTCATGAAAACCTAGATTAAAATGGGATCTTAGGGTAGGAACTAAAACCCCATAACCTGTAGGTCACAATGCAAGAAACCCCAAGTGATTTGGACCAAAAATGGACCGTCACGAGTCAGTTGCAGGTTTCGGATTATCGCCTTGAAACAAAGCTATCTAAAGCTCGATTCGACGCCCCAAATCGATGCTAGGATGTTGGTAGGGTTCCCAGAAATCGATTAGGATCGATAACAGTGAGAAAAGATGCATAAAACTCCACGAAATCGAAGAAGAAAAATTATGCAATTCTAGGGCAACAGTAGCCCTAGACTGTTGGGGACGATGAACAGTACGGGTCGGGCATGGATCAGGTTTTTGGGTCAAGCCCCGACCCAACCGAGAAACGGATAACCCGTTTAAATCCAAACTGTGTCGTTTTAACATAACTGATTTAAAATTTTTAAATTTTAGGGCTGACATCAGCACTGTTCCCTAAACTGGTTAAAACCAGATTGGACCGGTCCGGTTCACTTAGAGGGGCAATGAACCGTTTGGTTTATTTTAAAATTTCCTAAGAATTACATTTCTACCCCTGAAAGTTCAAAGAATTATAAACTGACCCTGACAGTTTCTAGAAACTAAATTCTGGCCCAGTTTTTGAAATTCTATTTCATTGATACCCTAAAAATTAATAATTAATAAAATAAATTATTCTATTATTTTATTAATTAAATAAAAATGACCAAATTACCCCTAAGTCATAAATAGGTCAAACGGAGTCCAAATTTAATAAAAAAAAAAATAGTGTAATCTTACTATTTCGGGCATTCTGAACCCAATGGTAGAGACTGATTTATGAAACCAAGTCCCAAAAAATACAGACCCGTAAAGGGTAAATGACCATACTACCCCTAATGACACTTAAGACCAAATTACATTGAAAGATAGCCCATTCTGACTATGTCGGACATTCCGGACTCAATGGTGAGGTCCGTACTAGCAAATAAAATACTGAAAAATATGATGCATGAAATTACCAAAATACCCCTAACATTGTTTGAAGCCCAAATGAGGTCCGATTAAGACGAAACTGAAACCAAGAGAAACCCAGATACCTGTAAGACTGTACACGTGATTAAATGACGAATCAGAGTCAAAACGTCACAACTGTAAAATGACCAAAATGTCCCTAATGTACCCAAAGCCAAGTAAAAAGTCGAGAGAGTCTAAATCAACTTTCTCTCACATGCCAAACCCGATGGAAGGGTCCGTATTACGGAGACAAGTACAGAAAATACGTAAACTCCCGAAACTACCTAGAAGTAGTACATATCCTGACATCTTAAAATTATGTTATAGGATAAAAACTCAAAGACAGTCATGGAAGGGAAAGACAAGAAATTCACCATCATGTCTAAAGCCGAGAGATTAGCTGATAAGAAACAACAGGAGTTCATGCAAGACCTGTTATGGCAAAAAAAGATGATTGAGAGAAAAATAAAAATTGCCAAATCCACTGAGGTGATTTCAGTTAGGCCCTTTTGGTACAAAACACCCACAAAGGCGACGATTGCCGAAGCTAAGCTGAAAAAACAAGAAGATACTGAGACCTTGAGCCAGATGCTTAAGAGGTAAGACCTATGAACAAGCCACTATAAGTTAGTCCAATGAGACCCATCATAGAATAGGCTTACTCAGTTTGAGTTCATTAGTTGATAAGTCTTTATAAATTGTTTTAGGCTTACTGACAAAAAAAGGAAAGCACCATCGGTAGCGTCGACCTCTACACCGACAAGTGAGAAACCTTGAATCCTGACTTGGTATATAAGTACACTGTCTAGTTACTGTATTTTAAAATACTGTACTGTACTGTTTTATCTGATACACTGATTACATGTTTTTACTCAAATGCATGATTTTTACTCTGTCTGGTTTCTCTGTCCTGTACTAAAATAAACTTGTCGCTGTTTTTAACTGGTTCAGAAAGAACAACTAACTCTTGGTACCACTTCAGTCTTGAGCACTATATGAGCATACCGCACTGTTTAATCTTTGCATACTGTACTGTTTATCCTGTTATACTGTTCTGCTCTGCTTATTACTGACCTGTTCTATTACTCTGATGTTTTAACTGTACTCGTGTTTTAATACTGTTTCAAATGAACATATTTAACTATCTTCTCTGAAATGCTTGATTCATCCATATGCTTTACAAACAACAATGGTTTGAAACCCATGACAGGGAACCCGTGTTACTCACTAGGCTTTTCGAAGCTCACCCCATTCCTTAACATTTTTCAGGTGAGGGACCTAGCAATCAGGATTAGCGGGTTGGAGACCCGGGGGAATTATTTTGAAGAACTTATGACCTAGCCATTTTTGTGCTTACATTCTATTTTTGATTATGATGTGTAACTGAACCAAAGACATTTATGTTTTGTAGAAGAATGATGTAGTAATTACTATGGATGTATTAGTGGCTCTGTCGAGATGATGTGCATTCTTTTATTCGCTTTTTCGCTGCTTACTTATGTGAATTGAATGCATTACACTTGAAGGTTACCGGTGAATGGCCTGTGGTTAGGATTACCGTCGGCATCTTAATTTCAAAAAAAAAACCGATGGGTACCTAACTGGCCGGTCACATTCCCCAAATCCGCACAGGGTGGGTATGGGGGATGTGACACAAGTAAGGTTTCTTACTGGCCTTTCCAATCAAATAAGGTTTACACACTGATAGGTTGATTTTTGCAAGTAACCCCAACAAGTCTTCTCAAGCTAATCTTGTCATCTAATCTTGTTCAATGTGTCCATGTTATTGCTAAAAAAATAACAACATAGAAGGCCTTAAAGAGATAAGTCCAAAACTATCATATAATACAACAAAACAGTGCCATTATCATGCTCATATAATGAAGCTACTTCTAATGGTAGATCAAACTAATCAATCTACAATGAACGATTATTCACAGAGAATAAATAGTTATATTCAGTCCCAAGGACTGAAAATTAAAGATGAGAAAATGATAAAAATAAATTAGACTAGAGGTGAACCAAATGACTAGTCAAACACTATTATCCAATTATTTTATCAGAACGCCATATATTGCTCAAAAGAATTAATCACCTCACCTTTGTTGCGATTAATTCTTATGCTACCAATTGTGCATAATGTACAAAACATTATGAGCAATGTAAAGTCATATTTTTTATGCGTCGTTTTATGCATTTTACTTAATTTCTTCTCTATTTTAAATAAAATGGTCAACTTTGACTCAATACACTTATAAGCAAAATGATTCATTTTATTCTCAAATAACAGTTCATTCTATAACACTTCTCTCCATATGTCATGCATGCCCCTATGGCACTTGACTTTCTTGCCTACTTTTGGCGCAAGTTTCTCAACTCCGCCCTAGTTAACAACTCTTCATTGTCTATAAACATAGGCTCAAAAGCCTTGTTTGGCCTACCCTAGGCGACAAGGTTAGCTTAGGAATTCGCCTCTTGGCGCTATACCTTTTGTCTCAAGATGACGCATTATTTTGAAAAAATATTTTTATTTAAATAAATAACGTCATATAGGTGTTTTTTTTTTAAATACAGGTCAAAGTACTATTTGGCAAGAATTTGCAGCTCATCAAAGGCAAATCTATATTTGTCATGAAACAAATCCAAATAGTTTTTCAATGAGAATTATGTATATGTGGCTCTACATAATAAAATGCATTTAACAACTTAAATAATTATGACAGGCTTACATATCTTAAGGTATTGGACTATGTTTCGTGTTGATCAATGTCTACACATATACTATATGTGTGATATAGCCATTCTAAGCATTTGGTCAAGTCGACATTCGCATGAAATGAGGCTATTTCACTACTATCATAGTGCATAGGGTAACGTTTAAGTATAGATTCATTATATTATTTTGTTGCCAGAAATTCAGTTAAAAATATTATTGTATTTTACACTATGAGATCAAAAATTTCACTAAGCTCATAATCATCTCCGATTTATGTAAATAGAACTATATTTTTAAATAATTTTGAGTAAAATAATTTTGAATTAAAACAAATTTAATTCATCTACATAACGATTCTGAATTAAAATAAATTTAATTGATTTACATACTAATAATAATCAATGCTCATGTTTTAAAACACATGGACTCCACTTGAGCCCAATTGACATTCTAGTACACAATCCCAAGGTAATTTATGGACATACGAGTTTGTAGTGTAAACACATTGCTTTACAAGACTTCATAAATAAGTACAACCATTTCCAAAAATTTATTATATTATAGAATGAACCTACTACATCAATCTACTAAAAGCAATAAAATAAATGGGAATGTCGCGCCAATGACTCATATATCTCAAAATTAATCTTGTTATTTCATACATCACAACAAACAAGTGTACTAGAATATTAATTAAATAAGTCCATCCAATCACAACATACATCCACACATATAACAATATAATGAGTTTTGATGGATAACTTTACCACACCTCACCACAATTAATGAGAATTAATATTATGCAATAATAATGCACTAAATAATTATCCACATGATAATTAAAACAAAAATACTTTACACATAACCCAAAAAATATGATCCACACATAGTGTAATTGTACCTAATTTTCAGAGCCTTTCCAAGAACTTTCCATGTTTAAAATAAGTTTTATGGAATTTTTAACCAATTTTTGGAATAAAAAAACAAATTTTTAAAGCCCCAAAATATCAAAAATAGGTAAACAATTGACCAAAAAATAATTTGGATCCCCAACAGTATACTGAATACTGATATATAATTTTAATCACAAATATAGTTCTTTAGACTTTTTGAAAAATATTTAAACACACTTTTGACACTTTTTGGTAATAAAAATTAAATTAAACTAATTTTCAGAAGCTAAAAAATTACAAAAAATATATCCCAAGATCACAAATTCAGTGAGAGAGACACACTCTTTGGAGGTGTCAAATAATAGGCCCCAAAAGATGATGCACGCACTCCTACGCACCTCGTCGAAAGTGGATGTTGCATTCATCTACAATTCATCTTCTCCAAAAATAAGGTTTGACCATAATTGTTGTCAAATTTTGAGACCTCATATCTCACTCAATTTTTGACAAAAAATTATATACCATACAATGTTGAAAAGCTCTTGGAACAAGGAACAGATCGATATAAATTTCATGCACAATAATCAAGGTTTTACAGATAGTATTGAAACCCAAATATTCGAATTAAAGTTGTGTTTTCTAGAAAAATCAAAATTTTAAACATAGATCTCACATATCCGATGGTGGATCGTCATGAAATTTTAAGGGCTATCTATTACGTTTATAAAGAACACATCCACCGTGGCGGATCGTTCAAAATGTGTTTTAATAATGATCTTTTAAAAATCAACCGTGTGAGTTTAATGCATAATTTTCTCTCTTAATAAATATATATGCATACAACACATTTTTCCCTTTTGGTACAGAAGTCCAAATTGAAAACCGTGAAAACCTAAATTAGTAAAAGAGATACTTAGAGTAGCGAGATGTACAAATTGATAAACGATATTAAAACTAAGAAATGTTTATTGATGTATAGGCAAGGCAAAGGGAAAAGAGAAAGATACGGAATACTAAAGTAAATCGTACGAATTTAAGGTAAGTAAACTCCTATCTCTTATACGTGGTTTCGAAGACACATCCTTTCTATTATTACCAAAATTTTGTACTCATGAACGTACCCACTATTATTGTCCCCCCATCGATATTGTCCTATCTAGTGGATGATTATTGGCTGTTATCTCATGATTTGCTTCGTTGTATTGTGTCTATTATTGTATGTTGACTGCATGACATTCCATACTTTATGCACTTCTTGTGGAATTACGATAAAATCCTGATTTATGATATATGCCAGATTTTGTGCTCAGTCACAATATCCATCCGATGTTATCTAATTAATGGGACCTACAGGTCGAGTCCGTGAACGGACACATGGAAATGATGGCATTTTTACGTAGTGAGTAAAAAGGGCATTTTATATGCATTCATGTTAAGAGGGGTTATGCCCGGCCCCCAAAAGACTGAGGGTCTGCCAAACCCTGAACAGAGTAAATGCATCACTCATGTTTGACTGTTATGTTGACGTTTATTGGATTCATATGATGTTTTCATTTCTCTATGAATAGTTTTTTGTTAATAGTTCCTTATTTATTGGACTTGACTGTAACCGATCTATTATTGCAGTATATTTATGTTGATTGTGATTATTGAGTTTTTCCCATATTCATGCTACACCATTACTCATAATTATTATTGGGCCTTACTATTCATTGGCCATTGTAGCATTTTACTGTTAATTGCAACTGTTGTCATGACTGGCTATCATGTTACCTTTGAGTTATATTTTTCTATGCTAACCCTAACCCGTGTTGGAGATAGACTTTTACTTACTAAGCTTTGTTAGCTCACCCCACTTACTATTTTTTTTCAGGTGAGTATGCTACAGAACCACAGTAGGAGATCAAGAGCTTAGGAAGACAGTTGAGGAGCATGATAGAATAATATAGTCGCTCTCATGTACTCACCACCTAAAAGTGGTTTTATGTTTAGTTTATCGTCAGTTACATTTTCCATTCATTGAACAATATTTTGTATTAAGACTTCCGTAATTTAATGTTATGTTCACATTATTTATTGTCATCATTAATACAAAGAATGGAAAAAGTAGGAACGGCCATTGGGTCGGCCCGGCGACACGAGATCCGCATAAGGTGGGTTTTGGGTCGTGACAACACATATATTAGTGAACACAAATCTATGAATCTGATACCAAAGAAGGAAATACATATAAAAGACAAACAGGTATTAACCCGGTTACCTCTTTGGATCAGGAATAACGGAAGTAGAAAATGCAACTTGTATTACGAGTTATCTTGGAACACCACGAAGATCTTTGAAATGCTACAAGAGATTCTCCTCGTTGAATAGGACAGCTACAAGATCGAGTCACCTATAGATTTTCACGATCTAAGACCAAAGGCATTATGATGGTCATCCAAGAAGAATCTCAAAGAGAGCGTCACTCAAAAAATATTTGGAAGACTACACATGGATGGATTCTTTACGCTTAATGTGTATATATTTATATCCCATGAACACAACTAAATAGGATAACCCACAAAACTTACATGATAATATATAAGTTGGTTAAACCAACCCGAATAGATAAGAGTTTTAACCACATATAAACACATATCTTAATTATCACGATTCGCACAAATCTTGTAGATGCCAAATAAATTCAAGTCCACATGACTTAATGTCCAACAAAATCAAACACTGCTTTTGACTTGTTGATTATTTAAACAAAAAAATACTTCAAAAATTGTTGTCAAACAGTAAATTGACAAACTCAGCAATTCTGTAACTTAAAAGAGAAAGAGAGAGAGAGAAAAAAATTAAGAAATGATGGGTGGAAAGATTGGAAATTCATTTTCAAACGAAAAGCTATGAAATAGCTCGAAGAGAAATGGGTCTATATGATTGAAAGATGCATCTCTCTCATTTTATATATGGTTCTATTTTTGCCTGTAATTGAGTGGAGCAACAATTATTTTTTTACTCTTAACAGTCGGGTCCCTATTATATTGATAAAGCCGATTGTCCATTTCCTAAACAGCACCTAGATCATAAAATAACCTCAGGAAAATCAATTAGCTGCCAACAAGAGATAATAGATGCAACTTGTCATAAATTTTCAACACTATTTTTATAAACGTTAATAAAAACATTTTATATTGGCATACAATATAAAGCATGTATATGAGTACATATAAAAATATATAAGTATATATATTATATGTATACGCAATTATACATGAATATATATAAATATTTATGTTTCAATGGATTCGAAATTTATTAAACATTAGAATTTAGGAACTCGTGAAACTCAAGAAAAAAATCTGAGAGAAAACTTCAAATTTTTAATTTTTTAATAAAAAATAATTTTCAAACCTTTTCCTTTAGGGCTACCTGTGTGGTTGTATATATGGACAAACATATACTTATAAGGATAAGTGATATACAGCAAAATGATAGACATATTCAGAATGTGACACGTATATGTATAGAATTCTTTAAGGTACAGATCAAAAATGATTGTGTTATCCATAACAAACGGGCATGGGGGGCTCAAAGGTATACGGTTCAAAACATAGTACCGCCTTCCATATCCTACCGACCTTAAAATAAGGAAACAAAGTTCAATTAGGTAACTATTATCTTCGGATATATTCAAATTCTTACTTTTATACCTCCTAATTCTACTCAAGTTCGAGAATTTACAGCCTATAAATAAGACCATAAGGTACGCTTTCAATTTATGTTCAGTTCTTATATTCAATTATAGTTTTTTCCCTTTACTAACTTTATCATCGGAGCGGCTACTACTGGAGCCTTCCCAGTGACCCTTTGATCCCGAATTTTTGACAGGTAGCAAAAGACAGGAGGCCCCCCATTTGATAAAAAAGAAGAAACATTAGTTTGGCACTGTCTGTGAAAACGATAATCGTTCTAGCTATTTTTTCTCCAAAACAACAAATCTTTTGTCTTTTTCTTCCATAAGGTAATGGCTCCCAATCTTCATCCTAGAAAAGGTTCCTAAAACTCCCAAAATTAGCCTTCTACTGGAAGAGGAAGGGGACAAACACTCAATCATTTGCAACAACAGTTTGATCGGATTCAATGATACTCTGATCAGATGTAAGAACAACTTACTGCCATGTCACAAGTCCTTGCTTGACTAGCCCAAAGCCGACGGAACAACCCTCCTCCTCCTCTAACGCTGTTCACGAAGGACCTCAGCCTTCCGCTACCACAACTAGCGGACGATCTCCCAACGAGGGATTGCCTAACTTGTAACTAGAACATCCTTATCGTACCACTCATATGGGGGCTGATCTACAAACGTCAACAGTTGTGGGGAGAGGGATGCCCACGTTTCATCCAACTATCCACTATCAGAGCAAAACGAGGATTCCCACTCCAATGGCCTTAGGAGCCAATCCAACGTCACATGAATTCCAACCTTCCGAGACTCTAGTCCCACTAGTCTTAGAAGGGTAACATCCTCTTGCCAACATCGGACAAACTCCTCCCCTCAGTCGAGGATCTGGAGGTACAGGACAAGATCACCAATGGGTACTAATCCCATAACAAGTCTTACCTCGAACCCCTCAGAGGGTAAAGGAGATAGTAGATTCTTAGGATCAAGCAATCTCAACTAGAGGGTTCCATGCCCCTCCAGAGCAGGATGAACTAAGTAAATTGCTCGAGAAGTTTTCCACGTCATTTACCTCTGCCATAATGATAGAAGAACGGCCGAAAAAATTCGTTGTCCCAAAATTCACCCCTTACGACGGATCTGAGGACCTTGGGGACCACCTATCTCATTACCAACACACTATGGATCTTTATGGAGTTACTGATGCCTTCTTGTGCCAAAATTTTTTGACAAGCCTTAAAGGTACTGCCTTTAAGTAGTTCCACAACCTCTCCCAAAAATCGATCAACAATTTTCATGAGCTCATGGGCACACAACCGAGGAGTGCAAAGCTCGTAAGTAAGAAATAGAGCATCTCATCAAAAGAGGATGACTGAGAGAGTTTGTCCGCCAAGATGGGAGGTAGAACCCCCGTGATCAGAGACCACCACAAAGAAGGCAAGAACAAAGGCCTGAATAGAGAGAAATTTGAAACGATCAACAGTGGCAAAATAATCAAGTCATCTTTGTGCTTCACGCTGACAATGCAGTAACGAGAATGTCTAACCGAGCCAGGAAAAAACATGATTGGTAGGCGAAGGCAGAACCCCATGTCCTCCAGATCTCAGCCATTGAGAAAAAGATAAAGTCAGAACCTCATATCCAGTTCTTTGAATTGGACCTCGTTGGGATACATTGTCCCCACAACGATGCTCTTGTCATCTCACTCAAAATTGCTAATTTTGATATTAGAAGACTTCTCGTGGATCTTGGAAGTTCTACCAACGCATTATTCTATAAACCCTTCAAACATGTAAAGCTCAACCCTAATGACATTAGAGCTACCACTGCTGTCATGGTAGGATTCGACGAGAATCTCAGCATCCCATTAGGTAAAATTAACCTATTGACCACGCTGGGAGAAGGGGACGGACAGAAGACATTAATCTCTAAATACATGATCCTAAACATTAAATATCCCTACAATTTCATTATTAGGAGACCTTGGATCCACTAGATGGGAGCGATTACTTTAACCCTCAATTAATGGCTAAAATATGTCTACAATGATAAAGTTTTCACCACCAAGGGCTGTCACCCCACTACCCAGGAATGTCATGCCTTCGCGTTAAAAAAAAGCCCCCTAAATAGCAATTACAGTACCCTCATGAGAGGGAAAGTTTCTCATCTTCCAACCTTCATAAGGTAAAAGAATGTCCTTTTGAAATTGACGAGTCATTAAGTCCCAAAGGAAGGGACATCATAGTCAAACCAATGGAGGAGTCCATCAAAATACTCATCAGCACTGAAGGAGAGGAAAATTATTTACAAATTGGCTCAGCCTTATCTCCTTCCGAGCAAGATGATATTGTTGAATTTTTAAAAGACAACCTGTCAATATTTTCTTGGGAAACTAAAGATATAGAGGGAATAGATCATGATTTCATCTCTCACAAGTTGATGATAGATTTGGATCATCCCTCAATAAGACAAAAAGGGAGAACATTTGCCCTTAAATGCCATAAAATACCAATGAAGAGGTCCAGAGGTTGCTAAATGCTAGAATGATAAAAGAAGTGTTCTACCTAGAATGGCTTGCCAATACAGTTATTGCAAAAAAGAAGAATGACAAATGGAAGGTCTGTGTTGACTATACTGACTTAAATAAAGCTCATCCCAAGGACAACTTTTCTCTTCCCTAAATTAATCAACTTGTTGATGCCACGACAGGTCACAAACTTATAAGTTTCATGGATGCTTATTCTGGATACAATCAAATTCAGATATCTCTTCTAGACTAATAGAAAATGACCTTCATATTAGAATGAGGTCTCTATTGTTATAGAGTGATGTCGTTCTGTTTAAAGAACGCTGGAGTTACGTACTAGAGGCTTGTAAACAAAATGTTTAGCCCTCAAACTAGGTATATAATGGAAGTCTACATTGACGACATGCTTGTCAAAAGTGTTTAGAACGGTGACCACATCCAGCATTTGAGCCAAACATTCGACATCCTAAAGAAACATAAAACGAAGCTATACCCTTTAAAATACACCTTCGGGATCATAAAAGGGAAATTCTTAGGTTTTCTAGTCTCCTAAAGAGGAATTGAGGTAGATCCCTCATAGATCAAAGCTCTGATTGGACTAGAATCACCTAAAACTAAGAAAAATATCCAAGGCTTGAATGAAAGGATAGCAGCATTGAATAAGTTTATCTCTAAATCTACGAATCGGTGCCTCCCGTTCTTTACAGCCTTGAAGGGCAGTAATGCCTGAGAATGGACCCCTAAATGCGAAGAGCCTTTCCAACAACTTAAGCAATACTTAGCTTCTCCCGAACTTCTTTTAAAATCAGAACCAAGTGAAAAACTACTCCTATACTTAGCTGTGTTAGAAAATTCCATCAGCTCCACTTTAGTCAAGGAGGACAAGGGAACTTAAAGGCCTATTTTTTACGTTAGCAAGGCACTTCTAGACATCGAGATAAGGTACTCCAAAATTGAAAAATTGGCCTTAGCTTTGGTGATATCTGCTCGGAAGCTCAGACCATACTTTCAAGCCCATCCTATCATAATCCCTACATTCTATCCTTTAAAATCAGTCCTACACAAACCCGAATTTTCGGACGACTAGTCAAATGGTCAATAGAATTGGGAGAATTTGACATATCCTATATACCGTGGACTACTATCAAAGGCTAGGTATTAGCAGACTTTGTAGCAGAGTTCACTCGAACACTACATTCGAAAGCTCAAGCCACTATAAACATTTCGGTATAGCTACTTTACATCAACGGTTCATTTATCGACAAAGGCTCTGGGATAGGTATAATACTTCAATCCCTTTATGGGATCGTAACTGAAAAAGCCATTAGCTTGGGATTCAGAGCCTCTAACAATGAAGCCGAGTATGAAGTGCTTATCCTTGGGATGAAGTTGGCTCTAGAATGTGAAGCTCTAGATCTTGAAGCATTCTCTGACTCTCAACTTGTGGTGAGTCAAGTTTTAGGAGAAGTTTTCCACCAAGGATAATAGGATGACCAAATATTCAAAGCTAGTGGAATCACTAAAGTAGTCTTTCTAAAAATTCACCATTTAAAGGATTGAAAGAAACCAAAACTATAGGGCTGATGCTTTAGCAAATATGGCCTTCCATCTCAAGCCAAAAAGGGATTCAATGGTGAAAATATTCTACCAGTCAAAACCTAGTATTGAGGTAATACAATCCCATCAAATTTTAGAACAACTTTATAATTGGATGACTCTTATCATCCAGTATCTAAAGGAGAGGTTGCTTCTAAAGGACAAGAATCATGCTAGGGGAATTCAAATTAGGGTAGCTCGGTATTTAATTCTTAAAAAAAAAGCTTTATCGAAGGTCTTCTACATAGCCCCTCCTGCGGTGCTTAACTCAAGAAGAAGCTCACTATGTCCTAGCCGAGATAAACGAAGGGATTTGTGGCAACCATAATGGTGGTAGGACTATAACCCATCGAGCACTAACTCGGGGCTACTACTGGCCCGGTATGCTAAAATAGGCTAAAGAATATGTTCAGAAGTGTGACAAATGTCAACGATTTACCTCATACCAACATCAACCTCATTATAAACTCGTCCCTATTGCCAGTCCTTGGCCTTTCGCCTAATGGGGAATGGACATTATCGGGCCATTGCCAAAAGCCCTTTAGAACAAGAGATTCCTGTTAGTCGCCATTGACTATTTTTCTAAATGGGTAGAGGCTGAACCATTAACCCACATAACAGAGGTAGAAGTAAAGAATCTCCCTTGGAAAAATATAGTATGCAGGTTTGGTATACCCCACGTCACTATTTCAGACAATGGGACACAGTTTGTTGAAAAAATATTTAAGAAGTTCTGTAAAGACTTACACATCAGTCACCACTTCTCCTCTGCAGGGCACCCTTAGGCTAATAGGCAAGCTGAAGTTACCAATTGTACTATTTTCGAGGCAATTAAGAGAAGAATGGAGAAAGCCATGGGAAGATGGATCGAAGAACTCCCTGGAGAATTCTGGGCCTATTGAACTACTAAAAGAACCCCAATTGTGAAAGCACCATTCTCACTCTCCTATGGCACCGAGGCAATCATTCTTGTCGAAATTGGCATGCCAACCCTTAAAACGGACTGCTTTGACCAAGGGACCAATTACCAACAGCTTATGGAGAATCTGGACTTACTAGAAGAAAGACGTGAGCAAGCTCAGATTAGGACTAAAGCCTACCAACAGAAAATAGCTAAATGTTTCAACCAAGGGTTAAAACCTATCAACTTCCAGCTCGGAGATCTTGTCCTAAGAAGGATGTTTTCAAACATTAAAGATCCCACCATGAGAAAGCTCTCCCCTAATTGGGAAGGACCTTACAAAATAATCATGAACGTCAGACCTACGACTTATTGGTTAGAATATTTGATTGGGAAGCCTGTACCCAAACCTTGGAACATTGAACATTTATGCAAGTACTATCAATAAAAAAGCTACTTTTGATTCACCTTAAAGTTTGTTATCAATGCATAGACCCTTAAAAGCCTTGTATCCATTACAAGTGCTACAAGTCTGGTCTATTGCATTCAATGCACAAACCCTTAAAAGCCTTATGTCCATTAAAAGTGCCACAAGTTTGGTCCATTTCACTCAAATGTACAGACCCCTAAAAAAACCTTGTGTCCATCATAAGTGTCCTAGGTCTAGTCCATTAAATCAATGTACAGATCCCTAAAGGTCTTGTGTTCAAAACAAGTACTGTAGGTCTGGTCCATTTTATCAATGCACAAACCCTTAAAAGCTTTGTTTCCATTACAAGTGTCACAGATCTGGTCCATTTCACTCAAATTTATAAATTCTTAAAAAACCTTGTGTCCATCATGAATGTCCTAGGTCTAGTCCATTAAATCAATGTATAGATCCCTAAAGGTCTTGTGTTCAAAACAAGTATCATAGGTCTGGTCCATTTTATCAATACATAGACCCTTAAAAGCCTTGTATCCATTACAAGTGTTACAGGTTTGGTCCATCTTACTCAATGCACAGACCCTTAAAAGTCTTGTATCCATTACAAGTGTCACAACTCTGGTCCATTTCACTTAAATGTACAGACCCCTAAAAAAACTTGTGTCCATCATAAGTGTCCCAAGTCTAATCCATTAAATTAATGTACAGATCCCTAAAGGTCTTGTGTTCAAAACAAGTACTATAAGTCTGGTCCATTTTATCAATATATGGATCCCCCAAGACTTTTTATTCATTATGAATGTTATGGGTCTGTTCCGTTCTTCTCACTCTACAGATCTCCAAAAAAGGCTTGTTTTAAGTACAAGTATTGAAGGTTGGTATATTATGACTTATCAGTATACAGACGCTTGAGAAACCTTATTTTTATTTATTTATAAGTATGGCAGTTCTGTATATCCAATTATTTTGGCCACTGAAATATCTCATGGGTGCTTTGGAATTTCTAATGGCCTGGATAATGAAGAAATTATCTTAAAGCTTAGATATAATGAAAAGATGTCTAACTAGACATAAGATCTGAAGTAACAGAAGTTTCAAAAATTAAAAATCCCAAAAAGGGGAAGGTCACAAGATTGAAAGAACAAAAAAGAACAAAATTTACAAAAAATTCCTAACTAATGGTCCTCGATAAAGGGGCTTCTCCCTTGGGATCTGTAAACTCTATTGGGGAGACCTCAGTAGGACTCAACGCAAGTTCATCCATTGAAACCTCTTCTACACGTGAGATGTCAAGATTATGATATAACTTCTGGATCTTTCTCCGAAAAGTTTCATACCCATGGTTTGCGAACTCTTTACCCAACCTCTGCACCTTTTCCCTAAGAGCTTTTTTAGTCTCTTCTCTGGCCACCTACACGCTGGTAGCAAGCCTCAGAGCAGCAGCGGCCTCAAAATCTTCCTTCTCTTTCTTTAGAACCTCCACCTCTGAAGCCAGAGTGTTCTTCTGTGAATCTAGGATAGCCACGGTGGTGAGAGATTCCTTCAACTTTTCTTCAAATGAGAGAGATGTAGAGTGGGCAATCCTAAGTTGGAGCCTAGTCTCGTCCAGCTGAGCCTGGAGTTTGTCTTCCCATTCTGATTCCTCGGGACAGTCCATGATGGCAGCTATAGCATAAACCGCCTACAAACAAACAAAAATTAGATAAGTTAGTAAGGAAAGAGAGTAATCACATATATCAAATTGACTAAAGCACTGGAAAAAATAATCTTACCCTCATATAAGAAACCAGAAGGTCCCTGGCTATCTTCCGAGGCTTGAGACCCTTGAAGCGACTTGTTGCCGAGCTCTAGTCCTCATCGTAGGCCCTCTTTATGGCCATTTCCCTGGTTGTAACCGTGACCACCCCAGGAGGGACTATGCCCATTTTCCCTTTACTGTGGGATCTAGAGTGCGTTATGGGGGCTGAAGGTGGGGGCAGCTCCCGGTGTATTGTAGGCAGATCCAATTCCTCAAAGACAGTGCACTTAGGGTAACTGGATCCCCCCGCCTTAATCCTCTTTTTTTCTGGGAAGGAACTTATACGCGAAGGTAGACGTTCCAGCTTTCTTAGTTCTAAGTGTCCAGCTCGTTAGTACGATTTTCTTTAGAACCTCAAACTTGTCCTTCACCAAGTTGGCATCCATGAAGTTCTAGAGGGTAAGAACTTTATCGTGAGAGCAGTTTTGAAGGCGGTACTTCTCTTGTAAGTCGGGAGTAAAAATCAACGTCCTCCAAGCCTTCTTCTTATCTGTGACAACAAAAATTTAGAAAAAGTGCCAGTCAAGTCGGAATAAGGTTAAAATATTAAGGTTAGAATCCAAGGTTCTGTAGGCTCACCCTTAAAATCGGTGTGTCGAGGGAAGAAGCTATCCCGGTTCTCAAAGTCTTCATATTCCCAACCACCATTAACAAAGAAGTAGCACTTCTTCCACGTTTTGTTGGAAGTTGGTACTGAGTTCAATGGTTTAAACATTTTGTCAAAGGACATGTAGAACATCCCCTCTAACTTCAATTTTCAACGTTGTTCTGATGACCAAGGACTAGAAAGGCCATTAATTGCCTTCAACTATTGATATTCAGTTCAGCAAGACAGATCTTGAACCAACTAAAAAACTCGTTCACTAGAGGATGGAGTGGAAAATGTACGCTTACCTAAAACCATTCAAGGTAGGCATAGATCTCTCTTCTTTCAATATTCGATGGGCGATCTATAGCCCTCGAAATCCTACAGGACACATTCGGGGGAAAATTGAAATTAATTCTAAGGGAATCTAATCGTCTTCCTCTCTCTTATGAAGCCTGCCCGATGAGTCGACTTCTCTATTCCTAGACTCGAGGTGTGTCTAATTAGAAGCACTCTCGAGCTGTCACCAAAAGTATTCCTAACTTCATCGCCCGAAATGGGGCCTAGTGCCCTTTAATCCCCTATTTCTACCACTTTCTTCTCTTCTTATCCCGTGCTTGAATAAGCGTTAGAGGTAGACATCCCCATGAACAAAAATAAGGAAGAAAAATAAAATAGAAAAGAAAAGATAAGGATCATAACTAACTGGAAGTTTGGAGAATGGATGTCGGTGTGACTTTCTAACATATCAAAAATTGCCTAGGAGTCTTCTTTTGCTTGGAATTGGGCTTGATATATTAAAGAGTTCTTAAAAAACTCTTCGTGGGAAGGCTCCTTCTATTTATAAGACAACCCAATAAAGATCAACATTTATTGTCACGACCCGAAACCCACCCTGTGCAGATCCCAAATCGCGACCGCCACCTTTTGGCCTGTGGGCTGTAAGGTGAGGCTCAAGTAAGCAATTGTGCCGGACGGCGGTGCGGCCTGTGTTTGCGGAAGCGTGAAAAACTTTTTCTTTTCTTCTTTTAAATTTCCCACACATTAGCCCGGTACTGTCGCTCTTCAGAACGGTACACGTGATTATACATTCAGAGCATAATAAAAACTTTTAAAGCTTTATACAATATACATATCTAGTTGTCCTTCAAGACTTAGTTACATAACTATTTTAACATTTGCTATAACAAAAAGTGACTAACTACGAGTACTTAGTACTTCCCAAAAACTACTAATCCTGTATGGAGCTTCCTACGCCTTCCTCAAAATGGGCAAAACTTTATCCATCTTTATCACCAAAAGTCAAGATTGACTTTAGTTACTTGTATATATGTCGGATAAATCTGGGTAAGCTAAACTAAGCTTGTGAGTAATTCCAACATTTTTTATGGGTTTTCAATTGGCAATGGTTAGTATAAGAGAGTTTATAAAACATTCACTACCAATTGTTCGTATATTTCAAACACAGAATATATGCATCCTTTAAAATAGATAGCTTTGAAACATTTAAAGTATTCAAGCTAAACATTTACTTCTTCAAATAGAGAGTATTAGAAGTTTCAAAACATGTAACATGAAGCAATTTAAAGCATTTGAGTAAAACAGGTATTTCACGTATACAAAGTGTAAAGATCTTCAAAACATATAACACGAAGTGTTTAAAGCATTCGAGTGAGGTATGCAATATGCAATGTAAAACTTGTAAACATGTATATAATGGCCAAATGTGACCAAAAGAGTTTAAATATTTTGCTTCTCAATAGGATGAATAAAAATCCTTCTTCTTGTAAATATGAGGGTATGACCCTTTTATTTTAAAATCGGGTTATTTCCTTAAAACAAATACTTCTTCATGTAAATGGGGTTTTGAAAACCTTCTGTCATTTCTTATGAAAACATGAAAACTTTAGTTCATGAAATCGATATATGTAGTACATTTAGAAAATGGAGGGATAAACCTGCTACCATTTTTTAACATAACGTCTTATCACTTTCATTAGTAGAATCTGTTTCGAACCGGACTCTAATATTACTTCCTATGGAGAATTCTCATGCCTGGGGAATTAGATCCTACTACCTGGCATTTTACATATCAATCGAGTTTCAAAGAAACCCAATATCATTTATAGTGCTTATGCACGATTTATCTTGCATTACCAATGGCAACAAGAGGCATATAAAATAAATTCAAATAGATGTTATTCAAAACATTAAAACATGACCTCCCTATAGTTTCATTTAAATACATTTAACACATGATTTCTTCAAATAGATGCTTTTATGAGCATTCAAAATATGATGTTCACGGCTTCATGATAGAGTCTTCAAACACTTGGAATATGCAAATTCAGAATATTTAACAAGATTTTGTATTTTAAACTTAGACATGTTGAAACATATTATAAGGAGAAACTGTAGTAGAAACCATTCACTGAGCATGTCACAATAGGGTTTTATAAGAACAGAAATACTTTAAAACAGGAATCAGGTAAATACTGAATTTGGTATTCAAATGCTTCAGATATTTTGAACTTAAAACTTCTTCAAATCCATGGAGTTAAATCTCCACTTCAAATACAAGATTACTCACCTTTAACCTCGAGGTTGGCCCTACTGATGGACCTTTTCTTTCCTTTGTAGTTCCGAAGAATAATTAATAAAGAGTTTATTAACTTCACATTCACTTCAAATATCACCCATTGATGCTCTTAACTTATCCTTAAATCGTGTTAAATCCTAATTTCCATCTTAGGCTTTATACTTTTTAAGTATACTCTTCTGGTAGCTTCATTAATTCTTAAGTTTGTTTTTATAACTTCACCTATTTTTTCATACTTATTTTCATGATATGGACTTCACTGTTGAGTTCAGAACGTCGAAGAAAGTCAACTTAGACCCTCTCGAATTTCTATTTGGCCTTGGGGTACTAGGGGCAAAATGGTCATTTTACATTTTTATATGTCTTAATTTTTAGAATCTCGTCTCGTAAAATGGACCCTTCCATTGGTTTTAGAATATTTCTTACGTAAAGAAAACACTAATCACTTGTCTAAATTAGACATCGGAATCTCATTTTAATAGTTTAATTAATTTAATTAATTAAATTAACTATTTATATATTATATATATTTCTTCCATATCAGACCACACGTGTTCATGTGGCACGGTGGTGGCGTGTGGGGGATGAGTGCCCACATGCCATAAGGTCTGGCGTTCGAAACTTGCTGGTAGCAACTCTTCCTATTTTCTTAAAAACTCAAACAGTTTTATATATAACTTAACAAGCTTCCAAAATGACGTAGTTTAAATAGAGTACCCCCCAAGCACGACATCGTTTTGGTCACTATTCATTATCTTCCCTAACAATGTTCCAATCGTCCCTTCCGTCGATAACAACTCACCGATGACGAATTTTCCTAATTTGTTCAATTGGATTTGGCAGATTTTTCAAGGGAATTCCATATATCAATTAAATAACCAAAATGGTAGGGTTTTGGCCATCCAACAAGTTGTTACAATGGCTGTTTCTAGCAAAATTCAAAATTCCGGTGACAACTTTTTTTCTAATTTCGTAAATTTTTTTTCCCTTAGTTTGATCCCAATTTCTTCTCAATAGTTTCCTGCACCTTATAGGAATGATTCTACATCATTTAAACCAAGCTAAATGCATTCAAACCCTAAAACTGAATTATCCTCAAAAACCTGCAATTGCTTCTTTCTCCCTCATTTCTAAACCTTTTTAATTGATTCTTTTTGCAAAATGTTCTTACTTTCATGCTTGTTTAGGTCTCTATACTCAAAACTAGACGAATATGCTTCAACATTAAAAATCGAAATGAGGTTTTCACTTACCCGTATGAGCTTTTGGCTTGTAGTTTCCCTCTCATTTCTTCTCGGTTCCTTCCTTCTTTTTTCTTCTGAATCTCAAAAACACTCTTAGCTTCTTGGTTTTTCCTCATTTGGTTTCTAAATTTCTCTAAGCTAACTAATTGTATATATAGGCAAGAATTCACCCACTTGCAGCCCATAATTTCTCTTTCTTCCTCCCTTCCTGGACCCTCTCTTTTGCTTTCTTTCTTTTCTTTCAGATTTGCATTTAATGCTTGCTGATATTTGTGTTCATATATGTATATTATACTAAAACACACACTCATTCACACACACTAGCTGCCGACACTCCCACAGCTCCTCTCAATTCTGAAACATGTATACTACAACATATATTTGCATTATCTATGTATATATATATATATATATATATATTCTTATACACATAAATACACATAACCGTACATACACATACACACTTAGTGTCACGCCCCGAATTCCCGATCGAACCCGGGGACGCGACTGAAGGAAACAAAAGAAGAAAATAAATAGACGAGTAAATAAATAAATAAATATTTAACGAATTTTAACTAAGTTTAACTAATATAGATACCAGCCTATTCCACTAACATAACGCTACATCCATATATCTCTGTCAATACACATACATTCCCGGTTTATAAAAATTTCGGCAGCACCTTTTTTGTTTTTCGAACCTTTTTCCCCCTGATAATCACAATGCATCATATAACATCATATAAATATAAATACATCACAATCCATCCTCACTCGATGGCCACAACCTTATCAAAGTTAAATATACATTGTCTAATTATCCAATCCATCACATCTACTCCTACACTTAAACTAAAAGATCATTTATTACAATATACAATACCATTTCCATTCTTTTTAGAAACACACCAATCCTTTATAAAATCAAAATACGCCCCAAGGGCCCAAATATTCTTCCAAATTTATTTCCTCTCCTTTCTCCAAGACTTCATCAAGTCCCGCGTACCAGGATGCTTTATCTGAAACCTGTGCCCACGAATGGGTCAGCGCCAACATGCTGGTATGGTACAATACTAATACAAGGAATAAAATTAAGTCGTGGCATGTGCAAGTGTACATGTATATCTACATGCCTCCCTAATCATTCATACAATATAATAGCAATATTCAAACTACACATCTGTATAAAACCCTATATCACGTTCACAAATTCATCAACACAATGCATAGGCAACATGCGTGACACACCCATGCATCTCAATGTCACACCCATGTCTCGCTTCACGGTTCTTCCCCGTTGGTATGCAAGTACCAATATATGTCTCGCTTTACGGTCCGGACCCCGTAGGCTTGCGAGTACCTAATGGCCAATTTTGGGTTTTTCACCACAGGATCTGCACCCTCATAATGCACCAGCACCTCGTGCTGACCCACACTATGCTTTCAAGGAATCACGCAATGCCAAGATGCCATGCTTTCATCATGCAATAATACAGTCCAAATGAAACGTCACTTTCATAAGCATATGCAACATACTTTAAATAATTCATCACAATGAAGATCAACTCACAAGACTTCATTCGCAATGCTACGTGTCATACTCAATCAATCTCAACACTTACGCAAACCTACGTATCACAATATCAATAAACCGTTTAGAACATAAATCACATATGATAATAACTCAAGAAGTAAATCATAACTCCCCAATAATCATAAAGAGCACGGAAACATGTAAACAATCAACTCAAGGAAGCAATTAAGTCCTACGTGATCTTCTATCCACAGATAAGCACAAAAGCATTCAATCAATATGCACATCAATCCTAAGTTAATTCTATTCCTTACTTAGTAAAGTACCGTACCTGATCGGGTTATCTCAACCCCACTAAGCTGTGTCCACTATGCAATCCAATCAACCAGGTTGATCTTTCGTCCACGGTTCATAAGTTGAAGAAACACACTGGCATGTTGATCGAGTCGGCCAACCATTTTAAATCTAGTTTCATCAGCTTCTTCAGCCTTGACCCCATACTCATATTGGATAATCGAATTACTACATGCATTCCTCACCGTGCCATCATGACAGATAACAACATCCCGAAGGATGGCCATTAAGTTTTCGAATAAAGTTCCAGACTCAGTCAACCCTTTAGATGAACGGATAATAACTTCTCTGCTTGAATTCGAGTGAGCCATCTCCATTTGAACAAGAGACCCAACACCTAAATTGACTGAAGCTATCCATTCCGTGCAGTGAACTGTTTCCAATAAGCACATCGTCTGCCTCAATCGTTGCTTCCGCCAATTTCATGGTACCCAATCAATCCCAACCAGTTTCTAACAACCAAATCCTCAAAAGTTTCACTGCAAATCCTCCCCTACAATGCTTCACACACATACAGAGTATTCGAGTTGTGGGCTATGCATCGTAATCAAGCCGAGAGGAAAACCATCGCGAGTTGGGATTTCACCAAACCGCAACTTCACTGTCTCACTTCCCTTGCTGCTGCTTTCTCCCCCAATTCAAACCTCAACAAAGCAAGTTATACAACTAAAAATACCATCTTCAGACCAAACATAGTGTGAGGATTCCTAACCTCACCTCCAAACACGGACACAACCAGATCAGCGATCCAACCTGCTCAGTTTCTATCCATTCAGGTCAGTCCCCAATTCTGCAGCAGGTGCTGCAACAACAACTCCCATTGTTGCCTCAATGTGTCACCGTTTCATTCCATTTTGTCAATGAGCCCTACACAAGGAAACCCAGTGCCCAAACTCTAAAATCGCAGCCTAGATCCTTTACCATTTCTGTTCCTGATTAGCCGCAGCAACACATCCAGGACAGAGGTTCCCTTCCAAATTTACAACATGAAAACCAGGTGCAGAATAGTAAGAGAGAATTTCCCTACTCGGAAGCAGTTTCCTCTTCATCGCACCTGACCCAAATGGTAGGAAATTGCCTCTAATTTCCATCACCCAACCTCAATTGGACCACTGTACAACTCAATCCAGCCAATACCGTCGCTGCAATTTCCTTCCTTCCACATCCAATCAAACCGACACTGTCGCGCTCCTCCAAATTTTAGCACCACTACCAATATCAAAATTTAAACAATTCATCAAAACACTCTATGAGATCATGCCTTAATTCGAGCTGCTGTAACCAAATCTTCACGGCAGAATCCTCTTTCACCAACACGCTACACAGACACAAACACAAACAAATATATGTATATACATACATACATTCCTCTCCATGGATTTCCCCCCTACCGCGACGTCTCCTATTTCTGCACCGTTACTGCCACTCTCTTCCTATTTCAATTCCCCCCTGTTCCAACGATACACAAACACATACACAGATAGATATACATATATGCACACTTGGGTCTGCAGCGCACCAGAAAATCCTGGAATTCTCTCCACTCTCTCTCTCTTTCTCCCTGTTTCACGCAACCTGCGCCGCCCCATGCTTCTTTCTCTCGGTTTCTTCTTTACTTGGTTCAACACCCACACACATGCATATATGGAAGCTTCTAGGTGTTGCTATATCAACATATATTGCACATGCCTTTAACGGTTCCCACCGACTTTCTCTCTTTTTTTCCATTTTCTACTGATATCTAGAAGCTGTCCCTTTTATCACGTGTTCACTGCTTCAAGAAGCCTCCCGAATCATCTATTGTTATATCTATTTTTTTTTTCTACTTTACCATATTAACTATTTTAGAAATATTACCATATTAACTATTTTATAAATGTTTTATTCCACTCGTTCAGGTCCCATATTATTCTTATAATTTATTTTATTTTATTTTATTTTATTTTATTTTTTTCAAATCTCTACACTTAGTGTGTGTATTATACATATATTTATATACATGCATATATATATATATATATATGATTATGTGCATGTATACACATACATACTTACCTATAATGTACATATGTATTTATAATGGTGCATACCCGTATATTGTCCGGCTCTCAGTTTTTTTGTAGTTATTTTTTAAACTACTATTCCAAATCTTGTAAAGCGAGCTAGTTCGCTCGGGTATTTTGAGTCGGGATGTTACATTTATGGCCCCAAAATCCCAATTGATGATTGGCTAATAATGGCATTGATTACTTAATTGGTGGCTAGCGTAATGATGAGGCTATAACTGTCCCGTCAATGGCTATTTTATCAGAATACGAAACAGCGCATTAATGAAAATACGCATGACTCTTCAGAAACCTTAACCTCAGCTCTGCATAAATCTCCCAGAACTGAGGCTCGAGGGGAGTAGCTGATATACGGTAAAATGACAGACATATCCAGAACGTGACACATGTATGTACAGAGCTCTTCAAGGTACAGATTAGGAATGATTGTTTTATCTAGAGCAAACAGGCACAAGGGGTTCAGAGATATACGGTTCAGAACATAACACCGCCTTCCATATCCTATCGACCTAAGAATAAGAAAACAAAGTTCAATATGGCAACTACTATCTTCAGATATCTTCAAATCTCTACTTTTATGGCTCCTAATCTTGCTCAACTTCGGGGATTTACAACCTATAAATAAGACCATAAGATATGCTTTCAATTTATGTTTAATTCTTCTTTTCAATTATAGTTTTTTTTTCCTTTACTGACTTTATCATCAGAGCGGCTACTACCGGAGCCTTCTCAGTAACCCTCTGATCCCGAGTTCTTGACAGGTAGTGAAGGACGGGAAGCCCCCCTCTGATAAAAAAAGAGCAACATCAATAAGTTATTCACTCTCTTTTATATATACTTGGACTGTTTAAGAAATGATAAAACCGATTTTGTAGAATACGGATAGATTGGTTTTAATTTTTTTTGTTATTTGATAAATATTATTTACCACTATATTAATTTATGTCTGGTCTTAAAAAATATTTAAAACATAAATAAAGTCATACAGAGATGAGTTGGTTTTTAAAAAATTAGATAACTTAATAGGGATAGTTCTGACCTGATTTAATTTGAAAAATTTTCAAATATTTCATTAGTCTCCCTATATGTGTACTTACACTTCAAATAGTATACTTTAACATTGTTTTTGAAATATGTATTTTTAACATTGTTAAATATTCAGTTGACTTTGAAATATTTTTCACAATGTTGAAAAAAATAAAAGTAAATTACAATTCTTACATTGAAAATGACGAATGATTTTTTTTCACAAGTTATTTTTTAAATATAAACTAAAGAATTAATGCCAAACGACACAAAACACGTGCATATATATATATATGTATGGTGATTGGTGAGTAAAATGGTAACTATACACACCAATAAAAAAATAAAAATAAATAAAATGTATTTTGAAAAATAAAAACAAAGACAATATAGTTTTTATTAATATAAATTTGTTAACAACATCAAGCTAACAAATTTAACAAACAAGAATAATAAAATTTAAAAGATAAAAAAAAAATACTTTATTTTATTTTATTGAAGGAGACGAAGGCAAGAAGCGTAAATGTGACCGTTCAGCGACAGAGCTGGTCAGTCAAGTCGATTGTGAATTTGACTCTTAAGTTGGATAAAACGTTAATGTCAAACTTGCACGCTTTTAGCCAATCCGACGAAAGAGTTGGATGCCGGGCTGTTCCAACTTCCGACTCAATTTAAAATCGAAAAGAATGGGATTCACAAGCGATCGCGCTGAGCCAGCACCTTCGAACATGTGCTGCACATGTTGGTTTGAATACTCTTTTAAATGTTGGTAAGCAAGGCGTGTTCACTTCGAGATCAACCCTAAGTTTTTTTAAATTTATTTTTACTAAAAATTAATGAGTTTTAATTTATAATTTAATTTGATTTATTTATGTCTTGACTTAATCTGAAATGAATTTCTCATTCAATTTTTTTTTTTTTTAAAGAAATTCTTTTAAACATTAGGATTTGCCCTCCTAATTTATTTTTCTTATTTCTACAAGAAACTTCTTAAATTTTAATTTTTATATTTTTGTTCTCCTAATTCTATGGTCTAGGTATACCATTAAACCGAATTGATTACTAGTCAAGCTTGAATCATTTATTCCTCCTTCGCCATTTAAAAATTACATGGACTTCTCATGTGTTTTTTGAAATTATACTAATATTTTTTGTCAAAATTGTCATCAAACATGTGTTGGATATCGTCCCACATCGCTTTTCTGATCTATCTATATGGCTGATTGCCCCTCTCCTTAACATTTGACTGGTCTATCTATAGGGCTGGCTGCCCTTCTCCTTAACACTTGGGTTTTAACGAGTTGCATGAGTTGGACCTTCATTTTAACATAGTATCAGAGTTAAGCCATAGCCCAACCTTGAGCTTCAGCTTGATGCGGTCTAGGGGGTGTTGGATATTGTCCCACATCGCTCCTCTGAAGCTCTTCTAGTTTATTTAATGGACTGGCCTCCATTTTAACAATATGTATTAATAAAAAATATGAAATTATTATTTTATCTTTAGGCGTAATAATACTAACGTTTCCCATCATATTTGATCATTATATAATTTCTGAAACCTAAACTTTTCTTCATTATTATGGGAATGAAGAGAAAACAGCTGAACTTATCTTTATTATTATATATTATATGAATGAATGAAAATTATATATTCAATTTTTTTACACCAACTTTTGACATGTCAAAGTTTGGTATGGAGTTTGAGTCTCTCCATTAATTTGTATAAAAAATAAAAAAAATAATAAGTATGTCTTCAATAACACTCATATTAATTATATAAATAAGTATAATTAATTTTAGATTATGGTATAAGAGAAATACTAAATAATATAATTGATTATATTAATTATATAATTTAAAAATATTATGTCAAATGTTATATTTTGAAATATAAATTTAAAATTAAATTTTAAAAAATAAAACATTACTCGTGATTTAATGAGATATTTTGATAAAAATAAGAAAATCTCAATTGAAATTCAACTTAATCTCAACTCAATTCCATTGAACTAAGAATTTATTCTAACTGTTTGAGAGATTTATAGTGAATCTTGTTTTCAACATTTAGTTGGTTATTGGGCTAAAAATTCATGGGTTATACCACAATTTAACAAAAATATGCCATGTAGCATGACACGTGTCAACATTTACAGAGTCCCTACGGTTGTTTCGAATATAAGAAAAAGCCAAGTAACTCAACCTGCCAAATCGATCAACCTAAAACACCCTAAAATGCCGTAATAATTACGCTACCCCCCCTGCCGCTCCGTATCTAATTTAAAACTACCGTATAGTATACCATGTGGATAAGAAATACAATCTAATACTCGTACTCTCTCGCTCTCTATCCACAATGCCCTAGATTTATGCCGTATGCCTCTGATTCCACCATCTTCATATACTCTCTCGCTCTCTATCCATCTCTCTCCTCGTTCTCTCTCTCTCCTGTCGGTGTTCAGATCTTAAGCTTCTATACTGTCCTCTAATGCCAGTTAGGGATTCCTCAGATCTATGAAACTGTGTTGACACAGAAGATATATATATATATATATATACACACACACGCAGATACGTATTTTTATTTATATCTATATACACACACACATATTGAGAATGGTGACTAAGTTTTAGGTGTGATATTTAGGATTTGGATCTTGGGATTTAGTAGCTATGCAGGAGCTTGATGAACACCGAGTGTTGATCTATCTATGATTGTTGGCGAGGGGGTGTACGCCGTTGTTTCGAAGGATATAGAGGTTGTGGTGGATGAGTGCATGAGGGATCTGGTCAGGTTTCTATGCTTTGTGAAGAATTTAAAGCGAATAAAGTGGGATTGGGCGTTTGTGATCCGAAGTCGAGGTCGGTGGGGCAAATGTGGCTAATGCTCTTCTGAATTCAGACTCGACCGTTAAAGAATTAATCAATACGGACTTTTTGAATACTGTTTTGTGAAATTCTGGAAAATAACAGTAACAATGCAGCAAGATCACCGAAAGAAGGTCAGCTAATATTGAGGACCTTTTAAACTCATATATGCACATATATATGCCTGTATGTATATGAAAAAAGTCAATCTTTGTACAAGCAAGTTGAACCGTTGAATAATTTGTTTGGTTGTTAACCAAGGGAGGTATTAATTTTTTGAATTTGGTCGCTTGAATCATTGGGTTTGTTTTATGTTAACATGTAACCTCTTGATTCAGTTGTGGGAGATACACTTGATATTATTTGCGAACTGTTCAGTTAACTTTTCCGTTATTATCTTAATGGATGCCGTTATACTCGTTTGCGATTTGTGTTTTTACAAGTAGGTGATTTTCATTCTTATTCTGGAATGATTAACCAAAAGAGATAAATGCCTATACTTATTCTGTTTCAGTGTCTTTATGAAATATATCCATTCCTCTCCCTACTAGAACCTGTTTCTGTTCGCTAAAGTGTTTTTTTCCCCCTTAGCCATCAACCCATTTGTTTATTCTTCTCCGATGGTTCTTTCCTGGTTCTGAATTTCTGTACATCTGTTTTTCTATATTCTTTGTCTTGCATATTGTGTTTAATTTTAAATAATTATTTAATTGTAAATTATAAATGATTTTGTTTGTTTCGGAGTGTCTGAAGCTGGGTTCTTCCAATTAACAGATTTGTTCTATAATTACGGAATTTGAAGTATTCGCTGATATTTAATTATCATTATCATTATCATTATCATTTTTTCTTGCATAATTGGAAGCGCACCCATTTTCAATGGACGGGAAGAATGTTTTCTTAAAATAAGTAACAATTATAAACTACTTAAACCCTATCTGACCTGATAGGGAATCAAGGAAAAAGGGAAAAGATTAATATAATGGTGTTCCATTACCTTGCATTCTTTGATATGATTTGAAGTAACCTGGTACAAGATAGAGAATGAACTGTATTCCAATCTTGTTATTTTGTTCTATGGATTATTGTATTTCCTTGATATATATACATATTTTCACATTGCTAGTTGTGTATGCGGTATGTTTTTTCATATTATTATGATTGTTTGATCTTTATTTTTTCCAAAAAAAATGTGTTATTTTTTGATGGTTGGATGAATTTGAACTTAATTCTCCTGTCCACTGATATTGTGTTTTTGTTTTTGCGGGGTATGTGTACATGCTGAGGATTAGTCATTTGCATGTGGTATCTCATGGTCTAATTTGATTTGGTTTGCTGTGAGCAGAATTCATCGGAGATGGACTTCTTCTCTGAATATGATGATGCCAATAGGTACAAAATTCAGGAGGTTATAGGGAAAGGGAGCTATGGTGTTGTTTGCTCAGCCATTGACACCCATACTGGTGAAAAAGTAGCAATCAAGAAGATACATGATATTTTTGAACACATCTCTGATGCTGCTCGAATTCTTCGTGAGATAAAGCTGCTCAGACTTCTACGACATCCAGACATTGTGGAAATTAAACACATTATGCTTCCACCTTCTAGAAGAGACTTTAAAGATATTTACGTTGTTTTTGAGCTCATGGAGTCAGATCTTCACCAAGTCATCAAGGCTAACGATGACTTGACACGGGAGCACTATCAGTTTTTTCTTTACCAGTTATTACGCGCTTTAAAGTATATTCACACAGGTAATTGTCAACTCTATTTGCTTTGCTTCTTTTCATGACACTTCTCACTTTGCATAAAAGCAATATGTATGTGGCTGATCAGCATAATTATAATTGTCATATCTATTTAAGGATAAAGGAGATTGTGATAAGTATGTCTTTTCTAACCATTTTCAAGGTAATTACATTCTTTAATTGCTATTTTGTGCAGTTTTAACCTGAACTCATTGATTCTTTTGCTCTTTTTTTTTCCTTAAAAATCCCAATTGTTCCTACATTTTTTAATTGCTACTCTATGCAATTTTTCTGTGAATTGCTTCTTCTACTCCTTTTTTTTAATACTAGTTGTCCTCATATAGCTGAGAAATTAGTTTTTTTTCCTTGTTTTATGCATTGATTTATTTATTTTGCGTTTCTTTGCTCTCCTTGGAGGGTTAGGGGTAGTAGACTGTGCTTTGTGGAGTGTGGAAAATATCTAATAATTAGCTATTTGGCTGCAGCAAATGTGTACCATCGAGATTTAAAACCAAAAAATATATTGGCAAATGCTAACTGTAAACTCAAAATTTGTGATTTTGGGTTGGCAAGAGTTGCATTCAGTGATACACCTACAACAATATTTTGGACGGTATGCAATGAGAATTTTTATATTTGTGATGTGATTTTCTATGGTCAGCATTTACAGGATTATGTGATTTTCATTTTTTCAGTGTTTCATTTTTCTTTTTTATGATATATTTACAGGATTATGTTGCTACAAGGTGGTATAGAGCTCCAGAGCTGTGTGGATCATTCTTCTCAAAGGTATGGGCTCAAGTACTTTGTTATGAACATATATATATATGTATATCTTATATATATTTATATGTATATCTTATATTATGAGTCTTTTGACAACATAAGTTAAAGCGTGGTTTGTGGCTTCATAGATCTAAAGATTGTGATGTTTCTATTTGTTACATCTTAATCAAAATTTCACATCTATACCCATTGTGGGGTTTGTAACTTCTGGTCATATTTAATTATACATGTGTTTTTTTTACTTATCTTAAAAAAATATGAATTCATTTTTTTTATTTGTAATATTTCGTATTGTTGGATGATTTATGTCATAAAATCTCAAGTCATTATGTTAGAATGAGCATTGAATTATTTTATATTTCCTTTTTGCTGCTCCATTTATCCGAATGCTGATTAGAGGCTTGCTAGGTAAAGACCAGTTTCCTATAAAAAAATGTTTCGGGTTTCCCTTTGATCAAATAAATTTGTATTAAGAAAAATCTCATTGCTTTGCAGTTTCAAATGTTAGCATTGTCATTTTTAAACTCATGAAAAGGTCAACGGTGTTATAATGGTGGATGAAAAGCAGAAAAATGGGCATTGCATGTAGTTCTACTAGAAAAAAAAACCTGGACAGGGCTCCTTGATCTAAGATTAATGATGGATTTGCACCTCACTATCGCCACGAGGAGAGCTTTCCCTTAGCAATTTGAGCTCCAACCTACAATGCTTGACATATTATCACAAAAGAATATTGCTGTGATGAGAAATGATGAAAAAAAATGAGTAGCATATTTACTGAGTTAGCCTTTCCTAGTGTTATTCTCACCAGTCTTGAAGCTGACTTGTTAGTGATTTTATCTGTGCAAGGGAGTCATTGGTTAGAGCTTGAGTTGCAACCTACGTCTCTTGTTATTTATCATGAAAGAAACAATAGTAAGATCCTGAATACAATATAATAGAAAAAAATGGACCAAGTGTGGTTAATTTTGATGATAGGACACCATTTTAATTTTTTTCACCTTGTATTCTTGAAGTGTCTTAATAAATGTACCTTTCACTTATTAAAAAAAAAATGTACCTTTCACTTATACTATGGAGTTCAGTAAGCACAAATTTGATATTAAGTGGCTTACTCTTGGATAATTTGGAATGAGCAATGGTTTAATCCAATAGCCAATGCGTATGACAATCTGGATCAAACACATCCCCTTATGGGCCATTTTTGGGGAATCAATGCATTAAAAATAACCTTGATTTGATTGTTGAGCCTTTAAATCACAATTGAATCTTCGTGCAATGTTAAAAGTTTTGGGACTGTTTAAAAGAACATGTATTTCAGATTCTTAAACTCATTTGTTCAAATTAATTAAATACTCCTTGATATACGAATCTTCTTTCAGAACTTTTATCTGGTGAGCATTTGTAATCTTTCTCCCTAAACAAAAACAGGTCAGTGAATTTTCCAGGTGCTGATCAGCTTCTCAATATACCTCTCTCTTGAGACGTCCTGAATCCGTTGGTCTCTTACCTCTACTCTTCTCTCTCTCTCTCTCTCGGGAATCTCCTAAAAATTTGCTAAATTTGCTTGTGGCATATAAGATGTTTTTCTAGCAATGACTTAAGAATCTAGAATGCAAAATGAGAAAATTTGGTAAGAGTGTTAATATCTCACCAATATCAGATGACAATCTTGGCAAAACAAGCAAAGCCATGGTGGAACTTAATTTGCAAGCCCTAAAATTAATCTACATTCATGGTAACTAATACATGTGCAATGATCAAAGCATTCATTAAAAAACATCACAAGATAACTAGTTTTGTGCGTCTTTAAGAGCTAGTTTGGGAGAGCTTTAGCTTATGGAGAATAGATTCTGAAAAATAGATTCTAAAGAATAGATTCTAAAAAATAGATTTCGAGTGTTTGGATAAAATTAGCTCATGATGATGATAGAATAACTTATTGAGTGTTTGGTTAAACTTATTGGAAGTGATTCTAGCTCATGAAAGTCTATTTTGCTAATAAATATATTATTAGATAGCATTGAGTGTTGTTTGGTAGTATGTTAAATTAAAATTAAGTTAATAAAATTTAATTTTATAATCACAAATACTAGTGTTAAATAATTATTTTAATGTTTTAATTAATTTATTCAAAATAAATAAAATTTGTTATATATATATTTTTATATATGATAGTAAACTAATAGCATAATATATATATATATATATATATGTAAATATATAACTAATAGTATAATATATACATGTATATATATTATATATATGCAAGGCGGAAGAAACATCGGAAATCGCAACCTTTCTTGCTTGAAAATCAAGAAAGGAAAAGAATGGGAAAAAGACAAAGAGTGGGCAAGTAATTTTGTAATTATTTTGAAAGTTGATGGCAAGGTACAAGCTCAAATTTTTAGATTATCCCAATGCTGCTATTAGCAGCGTCAACTCAACGTTGCTTTTTGCGTCATCCGGACTTCTTTTCAATTTCATACGCTCATCTAAACATCCCAAGATGTGATTTTTTGTGACGCGATGCGAAGTGGGCTGGGCGAAGTAATCATAGTTAAGTAGGCCCTAATAACATGCTCAATTTAAATGTCCAAATTCAATATGACTCCGGTCAAAATATTATATTTCAAATTTTTAAATCTGAATTTGTTCAATATTCTAGTTTTTCAAGAAAATTCCCCCCACCCGCGGCCAAGATATGTTGTCAAGTTCTATGGTTTTTTTTTATGAAATTATAAAGTTATCTGCACAATTGTATGAAGAAATGAACCTTTTTATGTATCGACTTTAATTGGTTTTGGATCTTAATTGGATAGAATCAAGTCAATTCAATTTCAGTCTGATTATAACTGGAGATTCACCTTCCCACCTGTTAATAATTGGATCACGTGAATATACCTATCCTAAAAAAAATCATGAATAGGATTTAAATTTGAACTGACATATCTAATGTTGGTTTAAAAATAAAAAAAAATCATGTATAGGATTTAAATTTGATCTGACATATCTAATGTTGGTTTCAGGATCTGACTTTAATTGGGCTGGCACAGTTTTTATTTATTTATTATGAAGTATAAATTCCATTAAAAGGCATCAAGGGGTTGCTTCTGTATACCAAAAGATAAAAAGTAAAGTTTACTTTTTGAGGTAAATGTTGCAATGTTGTGCAATCTACCATGGATGGGTCATCAATTTAAAATTCTTATAGACAAAATAAAGGACATATTGTGAATATGTTGCACTTGCACAATATTTGATTTTTAAACCATATTTAGAATATCTTGTTATTAAGATAAATATGGTAAGCTTGGTATAGTCTGTGCTTTATGTGGTGTTTTTCCATCTATTCTCATGTTTATTTTGTGATGACATCAAATTGCAGTATACACCTGCAATTGATATATGGAGTATAGGCTGCATCTTTGCAGAGGTTTTAACAGGAAAACCTCTGTTTCCTGGAAAAAATGTCGTTCACCAGCTGGATTTGATGACCGATCTTCTTGGGACGCCATCAATGGATACAATTTCTCGGGTATACGATTTACTCCCATAATATATATTTCCCTTGTTTAAATCTAGCTTCACAAATTTGCTCTTGGCATCAAGTTACTTTTGTATTGGATTCAGGTTCGAAATGAAAAGGCTAGGAGATACCTTACTAGCATGAGGAAGAAGCAGCCTGTATCTTTTTCACAGAAATTCCCAAATGCAGATCCCTTAGCTCTGCGATTATTGGAAAGGCTGCTTGCTTTTGATCCAAAGGACCGGCCAACTGCCGAAGAGGTTTGATGCGGCATAATAGATCCTATATTTTGATTTTACCAAGGTTTTGGCCTTAAGCACGTGATCCTGGGACATGTTTTTCTCTGACCTTCACTAATATTTTTCTATATTTCTTTTTAAACCAAGATGGAGCACTGTTCAGTACTCTCTGGCTTTTGATATTTTGACTTCTTTGTGTTGCATGTAAGTAAATGTTGGGATTGTTTCTATTTGGTGTTTTGTCAGGCACTAGCTGATCCTTACTTCAAGGGGTTGGCCAGAGTCGAGAGGGAACCATCTTGCCAGCCGATTACAAAGATGGAGTTTGAATTTGAGAGGCGAAAGGTGACAAAGGAGGATATACGGGAACTAATTTTCCGTGAGATCCTAGAATATCATCCTCAGCTGCTCAAGGACTACATGAATGGAATAGAAAGGACTACTTTTCTCTATCCAAGGTTATGACTGTTTTCTAGTTGCTTTTAATTTTAATTTGTCTTTTCCCATTTTAAAGAGATCTATACACCTTTGCTTTCCCTGATTTTTAGTGCTGCTTGCATATGTAGTGCTGTTGATCAATTTAAAAAGCAATTTGCTCATCTTGAAGAAAATGGAGGTAAAAGTGGGCCTGTGATTCCACTTGAGCGAAAGCATGCATCTCTTCCCAGGTAAACAGATATTTCAGTGCATCCACCCTCATCTTTGTTAACTAAAATGATGAACAATTTACCAACAACTTCCTTTTATATATGCTAATTATCTAGTTGATCAGTCATTCATGCCTCTCACATCCAAACAGTTCTGCAATTTAGTCTTTTGTTTTAAAATGTATAATTAAAGCAAATGTGGATATATGGGTGACATTCCATTTTAAAATGTATAATTAAAGGAAATGTGGATATATGGGTGACATTCCACCAATATATCATCATGATACTTGACATACATGCATATACAGGAGGTCAGGTAATTTAATGGGGGGTTGAAGAGACATGAGTTCCACATGAAGTTTGGTGTGGCAAAAGAATTGGAATTCTTACATTTACTTGATGCTCCCTTGTATGTTTTCTATTGCCTAGTGGACAGGTATGTATGGTGCATGTGCAACACAAGAATATGAGCACATATACTAATAAAAAAAACAAAGAAAAAAAAATATGAGCACATGATCTAGTCCATGGAATATATATACACACACACACACACACACACACACACACACGCACACATATATATATATATATATATGAATACCTATACACACATATATATGTATACCTATGCACACGCGCGTGTGTGTGTGTGTAAAAGAGAGTTGAAAAATTTATAAAATGCATGCAAAAAGCATGTCCAAAATAGCTGTAAAAATCGTAAAAAATATAACGTGAAAACAGTTATTTTCAAGCACAAAAAACTGGCAAAGAAATAAACTATTATTGTGTACTACTTGAAACTATATCTATTACTGTTAGAAAGGAAAAAGGAATGAGGCCATCTGAAAATTTTCTTCCAAAATGACCCCCCTTTTGAATTTTTCACGTGAATTGGTAATGTTGTCCCTTTTATTTAAATCCATCAAATTCATTTCAACCTCTTTTTTCAACCCTATTTGCTCTAGCCTTTTTGATGGTATTAAATGCAGTAATTTTTTTTTATAAGTATTAAATGCACTAAAATATTTATAGATTATTAAAAAAATAGAGTTAGGAGCAACCTCTCAATATGAACAGGTTGGCATACAATTGGATTTTTCATTTGGTGAATCAGTTCTGTAGTAACTGTATTGATTATATGAGTTATGTTTGGTCTAAATTGCAGTTAAGTTATTGAATCTTTGAATGTATTTCTCTTCATGTAGAAAATTAGACTGAGAAGTAAATTTTGGAAATATGTAATGACAATGAATTTGATATATGTGATGTGCTTGCAAAAATTTATTGTAATTTTTTTTTTCAATGCCAACATGGTAATACGCAGATTGTTCTAGAGTTATTAAAAAAAAAAAAAAAACTTAGATTGTTCTACAAATTTATTGTGTGGGATGGCCAATGGCACACACATTACACGTGTCTATCTAATAGTAATAATATAAAAGGAATTTCGCAAGTCAAATATAATACATAAATTGTTGGGAGAAATTTGGTCACTTGTTAAAATGACTGCTAATAGATGAGCAGAAATAGCTGCATTAAAGAGTGGAGTATATTACTTTTATTGTCAAGAACTTGCATGATAATTCTAAATGATGAATTAAAAAGAAAGAGGTGAGAGAAATAGAACCAAAGAGAATTAATTTTAAATATAGAGAAATCATAATTCAATTATGTTTTCACTAATTAGATTTTTTTTTTCATAAATACAATTAGTTATGAACCAATTTCAAGAAACTTTAATTCTAATACCAGATAAAAATCATTTTTACTGAAGACTATTTAATTGTTTTGAAGGTATAATTTAACAGTAGAATGTGTCATATAGCTTCTGAAACTAAAAGAGTTTCCTGGTCTGAAATTTAGTTTTTGAAAGAAAGGAAGAGTGTGGCTCAATAATGAAATCCAAAAGAAGAGAAATCTCCTTTTTAGGGGGGGAGGGGGTTTGAAGGCTTCTTTACCTAGAATATGGGGGGAATGTGTGTTATCTTCTCCCTTCCTAATTTTTCCTTCATTTTTCTTATGTTTTCTTCCTGATCACCCTTTTCTTTGAACTTTGAGGCAATAATTGGACTGTGTTTCAAAGCTGGGGTAAGTAAAAAGGGTGGGAAAACGTGTGTGCATGCATGCCTGTGTTCCTCTTGCTTCACATACTTTCACATTTTTGTTTACTTTAGATTGCTGCTGCTCGTAATAATTATGAAACGGATTTTCCCTTCCATTGATGCTTGCAGGTCTACCATTGTACATTCCAATACAATACCTCCTAAAGAACAACCAAATGTTGCTACCTTCAAAGGTCGGCAAATAGTGGAAGAGTCGTGCAATAGGAACACTAGAGATGCAGATCACGGGAATTTATCAAGAACCTCACAGGCACCACAGAGGATCCCGCTGGGTATGCTCTTTGTTTTCTTTAGAAAATGATTACTTCAACAAGCTTTTTCATTTTCTTCCCCATGTAGAGTTAATGCTTTTTAATTTTTCCCCCTCCATTCAGCCAAACCAGGAAAAGTTGTGGGGCCAGTTGTAGCTTACGAAAATGGAAATCTTATCAAAGAAAGTTATGACCCTAGAATGGTAATAAGAAATACAGTCCACCCTCCCCAAGCTATCCCTCCTGCATACTGCTACCGGAGGAGTGGCATGGGAAGGCAAGAAAGATCTACAACAGAAACAGAGAGGGACTTGACTTTGCAAGCAAAACAAGTCCCCCAATGCGGATCAGCTACCAAATTAGCTCCAGATATAGCGATCAACATTGACACCAATCCATTTTATATGACGCGAGCAGGAGTGGTGAAGATGGACCATGCTGCTGACAGAATTGCTATTGACACAAACTTGCTACAGTCAAAAGGTCAGTATGGTGGGATCGGTGCTGCATCAGCAGTTGCTGCAAACAGGAAAGTAGGGACTGTGCAGTTTGGTATGTCCAGAATGTATTAGAGAATAGTAGAAAAGAAGTGGGTGTGGTCTCGTGGTGCAGGAATGCAGCAGTCATGTAAAGGAGAAAGGCTCTTTGTAGGCGAGGGATGATTACACACAAAAGGCAGTGTTCGGTGGTTATGTATAAAAAAGTGAGGAGTTTGGGGATGATTTCCTATAAAGAGTCGGCTTTCTCAGGTTATCTTAGAGACTACATGTTACTGTTAGTAAGATTCTACATTCAATTTCTCTCTCTCTCTCTGAAAGCTTTACACTGGTCACAAATTTACACTCGAACAAAAGCTTTTATGTAGGCATCAGGCATAAAAAAGGCAGCGTTCGGTGGTTATGTATAAAAAAAGTGAGGAGTTTGGGGATGATTTCCTATAAAGAGTCGGCTTTCTCAGGTTATCCTAGAGACTACATGTTAGTGAAATTCCACATTCAATTTCTCACTCTCTCTCTGTGAAAGCTTTACACTGGTTACAAATTTACACTCGAACAAAAGCTTTTATGTAGGAATTAGGTTTGTCAATGGATTGGATTTCAGAATCATTTAGTCAGGTTTTTGTACAAGATAAAACAACTCGGATCCAATACAAAGCCAATGAAACTAGTATGATATCCCATCCGAACCCGATGAAGCTAGTAAGATATGTAGTTTAGTTGCCCAATCCATTAAGGTTCCGACCTGATTAATATCTGAATGAGTAAATTTGCAGGAAATGTAAGAGAAGTTTCTCAATCTTATGTCCTTTACAAAAGGGGGCTCAATGCCTCGTAACATCCAAACCAAGGGGCAAAACCCCATATAACATCCATTATCCAAGAGAAACATATGGTGTTATTGTGCAACCTATTGGAAAAAACAGACAACCCATTGTTTTAAGGAATATAAACTATTACAGTTCTAAAAAACATTAGCTAAAAAAAGAGGGATCAATCAGCGGTGTAGCCCCAATGCCATGGTGTAGCAAAAACATAAACAACTCCTCTCTAGAAATGAACACATTAGATCTATGAGATGGGATGGTTGCTAAATGACCTTTACGTACCACTTGAAGACCTCTGAGTACGTCCTGTGTGTATATTTAGGAAAAAGAAATTATTCAGCGCATATAATTGTCAACTGTTTATCTAAGATGAGTTATTCCTTGGTTTAGGAGTGGTCTGGCTTGTGTGATTGGCATTAACCTTCATGCACGTTCTCTTGTTATGGCCAAAAGATTGTACACCTAAGATAGCAATACTTTTTGTCATTATTAGCAGTCGGTTCTTTATTAGGTTATATTCTTCTTGTCGTTTTTGACTTTCCAACTTTTCTCCTTATATATGGTCCAGTTCCGACCACATTCCCTCATCTAGAACTAAATAGATAATACCTCCAAATGTTCTGAAATAGGCATCTCTTTTTAGATAGTCATGGCAATAATCTGCATGATCTCCCTTTCTTTTATATGCTATGCAAGCAACAACACTAATTTGCCAAGCTTCCCATTCACAGAACCCTGCTCCAAGTGAAGTGTTACAATTTTGGGTCCATCTAACACCTCAAATTCCTTCTCAGCTGCTTGTAGAACATGAGTGTGCCTCCTTGTCATGCCCTGAGCCCTAAAGACCTGAGAGTGAAACCATTTAATTGAGTTTTCCTTACCAGTTATTCTCACTATGCATTTAATTTAATTAATAAAATTAATTAGATACTCATAGATGCTTTATTTTGTGATTATACAACCTTGAGAATACAAATTTTATCATTCGAAGATGTAGAGCCTTCAATTAAGTGAAAGAAGTTTATTTATATGATATGCCACAAAACGATAGTCCAGGCCTCCATGTGGCACGTGTGCATATAGAACAACCAAAACTCACCCATTCATAACAGACTCATACGCATAAGGTTCAGAGCTTCCTTGCTTGGAGTCCCACACAACCTCCGATCTCATTTTTAGAGCAGAAAATAGTGAGCACACACACAAAGGGATCCCGAGCCGATTACCGCCTCAGTTAGCCTACCGACATGAGGATAAGGAAACAGTGCGTAACAGGGAAATTGCCATTCATGGATATCATTCACTTCCTATTCGTATGGAGTGCAGAGATCAACATGGTAACTACTATTATCGGATAACAATTAGATCCCTATTATTGCAACTCCAAATCCTACTCAAATAGGGAAGATCCGCAGCCTATAAGTTAGACCCTAAGGTGCGTTTTTAATTTATGGTGATTCAATTACTTTCTATTACAATCTTTCCTTTATTTTTACTGATTTCATCATCGGAGTGGCTACCACTAGAGCCAATCCGGTGGCCCTCTGATACGAAGAGTAGAAGCCCCACTAATCAGAAAGTGCAGCATCAGTTTGGCACCGTCTATGGGAAGCGAATAATCGTTTCTTGCCAAAATCCTTCTTCAACAACAACTTTTTGTCTTTTTCACTAAAGGACCATGGCTCCCAATTTCTAGGATTCTTTAACAAAGAATCCTCCCACTGATATGGCAACGCTAATGGAACGAGCTCGAAAGCACATAAACTTGGAGGAAACAAAGATATCCTCTCGAAAGGTTAAAAAGCAGGCTCAGAAGGATGATCATAAGAAAGACTCCAGTGAAACTAAAAAGAGGGTCAAGAGTCCCGACAAAAAAACGGCACCCAGGGCACAGAACAACCCTAATGTTGGGAGGTACGACACGTACACTCCTCTGAATGCCTCCCTTACTTATATACTTCGACAGGTACAAGCCCGTGAAGATATGAAGTGGCCAGAACCACTAAAAAGTAATCTCAATACCAGGGACCAGAACAAATACTACGACTTCCACAAAGATCATGGGCATACTACCGACGAATGCAAAGCCCTCAAACAAGAGATTGAGCAGCTCATTAGGCGAGGGTGACTGCAGGAATTCGTTAAACAGGACAGGAGGCAGAACCCCCGTAATGATAGGCCGTAGCAAAGGAGGCAAGAACAGAGGTCGGAACAGAGGGATGGCCAGAACGAGTCTCAACAACAGAACAACCAGGTCATCTTCGTCCTCCACGCTAATAACCCGATCACAAGAATGTCTAATTGCGCAAGAAAGAGGTACGCTCGGGAGGCCAAGACTACTCTTAGCGTCCTCCAGATCTTTGTAATCAAGAAAAGGCTAAAGCCGACACCTGAAATCCAGTTTTTAGAGCAGGATCTTGCAGGGTTGCAGTGTCCCCACAGTGACGCCCTCTTCATTTCACTCAAAATTTCTAATTTTCAGATCAGAAGAGTCTTGGTGGACACGGGGAGCTCTGCCAATGTACTATTCTATGAGCCTCTCAGGCACATGAAGCTCAACTCTAATGATGTCAAGACCACCACCACAATAATGGCAAGATTCGATGGGAACCTTAGCATCCTACTGGGTAAGATTGACCTACCAACGGCAGTGGGAGGAGGGGACAGACAGAAGACCTTAATCTCATAATACATGGTTCTGGATTCTAAGTCCCCTTACAACATTATCATCGGAAGGCCTTGGCTTCACCAAATGGAAGCAGTCACCTCGACCCTCCATCAATGCTTGAAGTATATGCATAACAATGTGGTCTACTCTATCAGAGGTTGCTAGCCAACTGCCCGAGAATGCCACGTTCGCACTGAGAGAAAAGGCTCCTAAATAGCAATCACAACATCCTCATGAAGGCGGGAGTCTAGCCTTCCTACCTTCATGAGATAGAGGAGTGCCCCTCTAGAATTGATAAACCACTAAGCCCAAGGGGAAGGGATAGTAGGGCCAAGCCAATAGAAGATCCTATCAAAGTGCTTATCAATCCTAAAGGAGAAGGACAGTACTTGCAGATCGATTCAGACCTGTCCCCTTCCGAATAGAAAAAAATGGTGGAATTTTTTAAGAACAACCTCTCGGTGTTTGCTTAGGAAACTAAAGATATGGAAGGGATAGACCCGGTCTTTATCTCCTATAAACTAATGACTGATCTTGATCACCCTCCTGTAAGACAAAAAAAGAGGAAGTTTGCTCCAGAATGCCACAAGATCATTAACGAAGAAGTATAGAGATTGCTGGACGCCAAAATGATAAGAGAAATGTTTTACCCAGAATGGCTCGCTAATACCGTTCTTGTTAAAAAGCAAAATGGAAAGTGGAGGGTTTGCGTCGACTACATGGACCTCAACAAAGCCTGTCCTAAAGATAACTTTCCCCTTCCGAGGATCGACCAACTAGTTGATGCGACAGCAGGGCACGAACTCATGAGCTTTATGGACGCCTACTCTGGAATAACCAAATCCAAATGTACCCTCTAGACCAAGAAAAGACAGCCTTCATATCCAAACGAAGTATCTATTGTTATAGAGTGATGCCGTTCGGTTTGAAGAATGTTGGGGCTACATATCAACGTCTGGTGAACAAGATGTTCGACCCTTTAATCGATGATACAATAGAAGTTTATATAGACGACATGTTGAGCAGCCACATCCAGCATTTGAGCCAGACATTCAATATCCTGAAACAACACATGATGAAATTAAATCCCTTGAAGTGCACCTTTGGGGTAACCAAGGGAAAGTTCTTAAGTTTTCTGGTTTCCTAGAGGGGTACCGAAGCAGACCCTACGCAGATCAAAGCCTTAATTGAATTGGAGTGGCCAAAAACTAAGGAAGACATTCAGGCCTTGAATGGGAGGATAACGGCTCTAAACTGATTCATCTCCAAGTCTACTGATCGATGCCTTTCGTTCTTCAAAGCCTTAAGAGGGAGTAAGGTCTTGCAATAGACCTCAGAATGTTAAGGAGCTTTTTAGGAATTGAAACAGTATCTAGCATCCCCCGAGCTCCTTTTAAAGCCAGTCCGAGGAGAAAAATTGCTCTTCTATCTTGCAGTTTCAAAAAACACCGTCAGTTATGCACTAATCAGACAGGAGAAAAGAGTTCAAAAACCTGTTTTGTATGTAAGCAAAGCATTCCTGCATATAGAGACAAGGTATTCCGAGATAAAAAAAATTGACTTTTGCTATGATAATCTCTACTCAAAAGCTCAGGCCCTACTTTCAGGTGCATCTTATTGAAATCCCGATTGCTTATCCATTGAAGTCAGTACTACGAAAACCCAAAATCTCAGGGTGCCTGATTAAATGGTTTGTGGAGCTGGTAGAATTCGATATATCCTACGTACCATGAACCTCCATCCAAGGGCAAGCACTGGCAGATTTCGTTGTTGAATTCACTCCAGCACTGCATGATAAAGCACAGCTTGATAATAGCCCCACTGTATGATAGCTCTACACTGACGGATCATCTACAGACAGAGGTTCCAGCATTGACATGGTGCTTCGATCCCCCGATGGGCTCATAGCAGAAAAGGCGGTCAACCTGGGGTTCAGAGCCTCCAAGAACGAAGTTGAGTACAAAGCCCTTATCCTTGGGATAAAATTGGCTCTAGAATATGAAGCCCAAAATCTTGAAGCATTCTCCGACTCCCAACTTGTGGTAAGCCAAGTTTTGGGAGAGTTTTCCACCAAAGATGAGAGAATGATCCAATACTCAGAACTAGTAGGATTATTGAAGTGCTTATTCCATAAGTTCACCATTCGGAAGATTGAGAGAGGCCAGAACTCTAGGGCTGATGCCCTGGCAAACATGGCCTCACATCTTAAACCATAAGGAGATTTAACATTGAGGATCTCTCATCAAGTGAGGCTAAGCATTAAGCAGGTACAATCCTCCAGGGTTTCAGAGTAGACCTAGAACTGGATGACTCCCATTTTCCAATATATAGAAGAATGATTGTTCCTAGAAGACAAGAACCAGGCCTAAAGGGTCTGAATCAGGGCAGCTCAGTACCTAATCTTGAATGGGAAGCTCTACCAAAGATCCTACATGTAACCCCTTCTGTGGTGCCTATCTCTAGAAGAATCTCAATACGTTATAGCAGAAATACACGAGGGAATTTGCGGCAATCATAATAGTGGCAGAATTGTAGCTTACCAAGTTCTAACCCAGGGCTACTATTGGCCCAGCATGTTAAAACAAGCCAAAGAATACGTCCAAAAGTGCAACAAGTGCCAACGATTAGCTCTAAATTAGCACCAGCCACACTAAGAGTTAATTCCTATTGCCAGCCCATGGCTTTTCACTCAGTGGTGGATGGTTATCGTAGGGAAGTTGCCAAAGGCCTCTCCGAACAGAAGGTACCTACTTGTCGCCATTAATTACTTCTCCAAGAGGGCAGAGGCCGAGCCTCTAACTCACATCACGGAAGTAGAAGTAAAAAGTTTCACATGGAGGAACATAGTCTGCAGGCTCGGCATACCTCGCATCATCATTTCGGACAATGGTACACAGTTTGCTAGCAAAATCTTTAAGAAATTCTGCAAAGACCTGCACATCAGTCACCATTTCTCTTCACCAAGGTGTCCCCAAACCAACGAGTAAGCCGAGGTCACCAACTGTACAATTCTTAATGCCATTAAAAAAATGTTAGAAAAAGGCAAGGGAAGATGGGTCAAAGAACTCGTTGGGGTGCTCTGGGCTAACCAAACTACCAGGAGAATACCAACCATAGAGATGCCATTTTCGCTTGCATATGGTTTAGAAGCAGTGATTCCTGTCAAAATTGGCATACCGACCTTCAAAACGGATGTTTTTGACCAGGAAGGCAATAACTGACAGCTTGCAAAAAACTTGGATCTGTTTGAAGAAAGACGAGATCAGGCCAGGATCAAGACCGAAGCATACCAGCGCAAGTTGGCCAATAGCTCCAGACAAGGGATAAGGCCACTCAGCTTCCAGCTCGGAGATCTCGGCCTAAGAAAAGTATTCCCTAACACCAAGGATCCCACCATGGGAAAGCTCCGCCCAACTGGGAAGGCCCATATAGGATGATCAAGATCGTTAGACCTACAATATATTGGTTGAAGGATATGACCGGAAAGCCTGTACCCAGGCCTTGGAATATAGAACACTTGCAAAAATACTATCAATAAAAATTCACTTTTTTACTTTCCAAAGTGTTCTCATTTCAATGTACAGACCCTTAAAAACCTTGCAGCCAATACAAAAGTTACAGGTCTGGTCTATCTTAATATATTGACCTTTAAAAACCTTGCATCAAGTGCAAGAGTTATAGGTCTGGTCCATTTCAATGTATAGACCCCTAAAAACCTTGCATCCAATACAAGAGTTACAGGTCTAGTCCATCTCAATGTACAAACACCTAAAAACCTTGCATCTAATACAAGAGTTACAGGTCTGGTCTATCTCAATATACAGAACTTTAAAAGACCTTATAGCCATGACAAGAGTTATAGGTTTGGTTTGTATTCAATGATCTCTTACAAGCACTGAAGGCTTAGTCTATCTTTCAAAGAGGACTATCAAAAATACCAGAGGTGTTGATTACTCGGTATAAATTCAATTATTAAGGATTATCACCAATTCTTATTACAGAAGGTTGGATCAGTTGCTGCGCTTGAAGGTTAATATTTGATTACATGTCTTTTGGTTTGGAAGTCAGTTATCAATCCCTACTTGATTTAATTATGAGTTAAGGGAGATCTGAAGTTTGAAACCTGATCCATTATTCCTGAATATTCTTACTTGATTTAATTGCAAGTTTTAAAGATAGGGAGTCTAAAGTTTTATTATATAGCAAAGATAGTCTGAAACAGTACTCGAATTTATTGCAAGCTTGAAAGCTCGGTATACTATAATCACCTATACATTGACATCCACACAAGCTCACAAGTATGAGTGTTCTAGAGATTCAATCAACAAATAAAGCTTAAAGATAAAGAGGACCGAATACACCAGTTCTGGAAAAGTCAATTTCATTGATAATTGGTCCAAAAACTTGGGAAGATTACAAAGAAGAAAAGTAAAACACAAAAGATCCTAGTCTACTGCTGGTACAGCCACTTCTGGAGCATTACGAATAAGGAGGAGTCCACTATGTCAAGATTTCTCTCATCTTCCTCTTCTTTATTTTCTTCAAACTCAACACACTACATCCATATCAGCTTGAGCACGTGCTTCTACCGAGGGAAGAATGAGAGGTGCTACCTCATCATTATCATCCCGCACCTTAGTCTTAGTAGAAGGGACTTCAGCATTGTTGATCCCAGTCAGATCAAGGTCGGGGTACATGGTAAGGAGTTTGTCTCTAAAGGTATTATACCCATGTTCGATTAGGTCTCCACCCATCTCCTCAACTTTAGCCTTCATCTCTGTTTCGGTCTGGGCCTTGACAGATTCAACTGCATCTTGGATCTTCTGGATGGAGGCGGATTGGAAGTCTTCAAACCTCTTTTGGAGGTCTTTCAACTTCTAAGCAAGGTAGTCCCGTTTAGACTCCAGAATGGAGAAGGAGTTCGTAGCCTCCTTCAGCTTTTCCTCGGTAGTAATGGAAGTGGACTAGGCTGTCCCCAGCTGTAGCCTAGCTTCATCCAGCTTAGATTGGAGGTTATCAATTAACTCCGAATCTGCTGAGGAGTCCACAATGGCGGCCAGGCCATGTGTCACTACCCGGAATCCGGCCTCTGCAGATCCAAGATCACGATCGCCACCCTTTGGCCCGTGGGACATCGGGCGAGGCTTCACTTGAGTAACGGCATCGAACGGCTGTGCGATAGGGCCAGGACTGGCAAATTACGGAAGCGTGAAAAACTTTTTCTTTTCGCATGCCCGCTTGGTACCGTCGCTTCTTCTTCTTCTTCAGAGCGGTAAATAATTATTATACATTCAAAGCATACTAAAAATTTAAAATTACACATATTACATATCTGTTGCCTCTCGGCTTAAGTATATATTTGTCCAAAATTTACTACATCAAAATTTGACCAACTACGGGTCCTAGTACTTCCAAAATTCCTGATCAAAATGGAGCTGCCAATCACTAATCCTCAAATTGGGCAAGGCTCTCATCCATCATCATCACCTGAGAAATGTTAGGGAGTGGGGTGAGCTTCGAAAAGCCCAGTGAGTAATTCCAGTACTTTATCATGGGTTTCAACTGGTAGTGGGTTAGTTTGAGAGAGACTTCATATAACATACACTACCAATTGTACTTATACTTCAAATACAGAGTATAGGAATCTTCAAAACACATAACACGAAGCATTTGAAAGCATTCGAGTAAAAGCAGATATTTCACATATGCAAGTACAAGGAACTTCATGGAACTTGTAACACGAAGCATTTAAAAGCATTCGAGTGAGGTATTAAATATGTAGTTGAAACTTGTAATACATACAGGGTGACCATTTAGTGGCCATGAATGTTTGAAACATTTACTCGTAAACATAATGCATGAAATCCTTTCCATGAAAATAGGAGGATGTGAACTTCTTCTTCTTTAAAACATAAGGTTATGTAAAAACCCAATTTAGATAAATGGAGGGTTAAAAACATGCTATCATTTCTGAAAACATTGTCATCTTTTCACTTTGTTTAGGTGGAAATTTGTTTCGAACCAGATTCCAGTTTTACTTCTCGTGGAGATATCTCATGCCTGGGGGATCAGATCTTGCTAACGGGCATTCTTTATGTCAATTGAGTTCCAAAGGAATTCCAATATCATTACTTGGTGCTTATGCACAATTATCTTGCAAAAACATGAGTGCTTCATGAAATGCTTTTTATGAGCATTTAAAAAAATGGCTTATTCAATAATTGCTTTTCATGTACAATTAAAACATGGCTTCAATAAGAGAATGAATTTTCTTGTGTATTCAAACCACGGACAATTTAACAGGGCTTTTAAATAATTGGAGGACAATACTTGAACTATTTGACATAAGAGCTTCAGGAATTTAAATCACGATGCACAGGAATTTATTAAAGCATAGACAAAATAAAAACATTTAATTCAAGAGGCATTTAATAAAACTTATAATTACATGAACATGCAGAAAATAAACGTATAATTTGTCAAAAATGTCAAGAAGTAAATTTGCATGCCATGTTAGAATTTATAAATAATTACGATAAAACGTTGGAATATAAGACATATAAAGATGAGAGTTTAGAATTTGAAATACAGAAGATATAAAAACACTTCAGAATATTTGAACTTAAACTTCTTCAGAATCCATGGAGATTTAAACCTCCACTTCAAAGTACAAAATTGCTCACCTTGTTCTCCTGGGTCAGTACTACTGGTGGGCTTCCCCTTTCCCTTTGAAATTCCTAAAAATCAAATTCATCAAGACTTCAATTAATTCCTCTTTTATTTCAAATCATCTCTAAATTGATGTTCTTCATTTAATCTTAGACTCGACGTATCCTAATTTCCTAAGATTGGTCTTATCGGTCTACTTGTGGTAACTTAAAAAGTTTTATTTTTCACGTGACTTATTTTTCAATACCTATTTTGGTATTTTGGACCTCACCGTTGGATGCAGAACATCGAAGAAAGTCAATTTAGGCCCTCTCAAATTTTTATTTAACTTCGGTATATTTAGGGGCAAAATGGTAATTTATTATTCTCGCCCCGGGACCCTATCGTGGTCCTCAGAATATTCCACTTATCTTATATATAAATTTTGAAGTCTTTTGGACTTCATTTGGTATCTGCTTTTGATCATAGGGACACATTGGTCATTTCGCATTTTGTTTGTTGACTATTCCGGAGTCTTATTTAGCTCCTAAATTTTCATAATTATGCTTGTGAGTTAGTTTTTGGCATTTACTTGTATTTCTCGTACTTAGGGATATTTTGGTCATTTATATTTTATGACATTCTGACCCTGAATCATTATTTTGTCATATATACAAGGTCACAATTATGTGGGCTTCCATTGGTATCAATTTTGTCCAATTTGGACTTCATTTGGGCTTCGTATTGTATTAGGGGCACTTTGGTAATTTATACTTTAACGTGTCTTAATTTTTCAGAGTCCCGTCTCATGAAACGGACCCCGCCATTGGGTCCAGAAAGTCCAAAAAAGTCAAAATTCACTATTCATTTATTTTATTTGAACTTCGTTTGACTCATTTAGTGTCCAAGGGTAATATAGTAATTTTACCCATTTAATGAAATAATTAAATAAATTATTTTATTATTTATTTATTGTTCAGGGGCTTGTTCGAAATAATTCTTTAAGATTTTGGGCCTTAGTAAAATTTTCCTAAACAGTGGGGGTTCAATTGAAATTCTTTAAAACTTTTAAAATAAACCAAAGGGTTTATTTTATTTGTAAGTGAACCGATCTTAGTTGTGCTTAACCAACCGGTTCAGCCGATCTACTGCATCATGCTGATGTCACGCTGACATCAACCTTACCAATTAATACAATTTTTTTATTCCTTTAAGCAAAACGACGTAGCTTCACTAAAGGGTTTTAACCCATTTAGCAGTTGGGTCGGGGCCCAACCCAAAACCCGACCATGACCCGACCATGTACTATTCATCTCCTTCCCCCTTTTACCCTGTACTGTAGCCTTAATTCCAGTTTTTATTTTCTTCAATTTCGTGGGTTTCCAAACACTGATTCCCTCTACTTTTGGGTGTTGCGAGTTCCTGAGGGTCAGGCCAGCATCTTGGCATTCATTTGAGAGCTCGATTTGAGCTCACAATCACACTTAAGGGTTCGACAGTCAAGACCTGCAACTCGGTCGTGTATGTTCGTTTTTGGACCAAATCAGTTATTTTTTGTCTTGTTGTGACCGTCATGGCAAGGGGGATTGAACCTCATTCCAAAAACAGAGAATAGGGGTTTATTTTGGAAGTTGGGTTCTAAACCCGTGACCTGCAACCTCGGATTTCTAGGGCCTCTCTAGGCTATTGGGTTGCGGCTTATGGTTTTTGGAATGCTCCTAAGGTCTAGTTTAAGACTTGATCAACCAAACTTGGTTTGGTCTCGGTGGTCTCAGACCTGTATTGTTGAAGGTCCAACAATGGAGGTCCATTCTCGGTTCTTGGCTTCTTAAGCCTCTCGACCCTCTCTGTCCACTCAAAACAGCCCTGACTTGTTACAATATCTCGTGCATGCACTTATAAAGGCTTAAACAGTTTGGACAGTGGAAGGTTTTAGAGAGAAATTTTTTTTTGGGTTTAATGGTTATGGTGTGTCCCAAGCTCCAAACTTCATGGTCTATTTTCTATTATTTTCCCCCAACTCACACTACGCATGCATGCATAAAAAGGAACTAAATAGCCTATATATGTGTAAATTTTCAAGAGAAAAGAAAATGGTGAGTTTGAAATTTTTTTACCCCAACAATGGTTTGTTCTCTACTCCTTCTCACTTGGGTTGGATTTGTGGTCTCTTTCAGGTCAGGCAGCCATGCAAGCAACCTTTCTTTTCCATCTTCTTCTTCCTCTTCCACTATCTCTTTCTCTCTAGCTCACTTTCTCTCTCTAACTGACTTATACTTATATCACAAATCTGATTTTCTGATTGAGATCACACACACGCAACACAGATATATAATACCACCTATATTTTATTTGTTCCATTTTAAAAATGATTCTTTTGGTTGCATGAAAGGCCATTGGCCAATTTGGGAGGTGGGGCTCTATTTCAATGTGTTTATATACATATAGGTTGTATTTTTAATCACAAATAAGTGGGCAGCCTAAGTGGCTACTTTTTGGGGTTTAAAACTTTGCCTATTTTTGGGTCAAGGGTTCAAAACCCCTTGGCCTCAATTTGGGGTTTATTTTTCCTATTTTGTGCATTAGGCCTTGTTTGGCCAATTAAATTATTTATTTTCAATTTTTGTCAATATTCTCTTCTTACATTTTTTTCATGTATTTGAATTTATTATTTGGTTCTTCATGAAATCGTAATCTTAATTTTGGATTTATTTTCTCAGAGTTGACTTTATTATTTTAAGGTCTCGGGACTAGTTTTGGAATTATCGTTTGTTTCCCGATTAAATTTTCTTAATTTTTCTACTTAAGGTCACTAATTAATAATTAGTGACTTAATTATCAATCGGGTCGGGGTGTTACACCATGCATGGTTTGAAAAGCAAAAAGAAAATAGGTCAGAAAAGCCTCAGAACATAAAAGGAAAAAGAGAGAGAGAGAGAGAGAGAAAAGTTAAGGAGCTCAGAAGTTACCTTCACTTGGAAGGACAACAGATCCTTGGCGATCTTCTCTGCCTTCAGACCTTTGTATTTACTTGGGCCTGAAGCCCAAGACTCGTCAAATGCCTTTTTCACGGCTAAGTAGTCGGAGTCATTAGGCGTCATAGCAGCAGCAGCAACGGCCTTCCCCTTCCCCCTTCGCTTGGTTGTTACTTCAGGGGCAGAAGGAAGGGCGGGCACAAGAGCAAGAGGCTCTCTCATGTCCTCAGACGGAGTCCAGTCTGAACAGCTGGAAAGAAGCCTTCTCCTTTTCACTTGAAGAGGTGGGTCAACAGGGGAAGAGGTTTCCCCCACCACTTTCTTCTTCTTCCCTGGTGCCCAATTGGACATCAAGGATTTCTTTAGATTGCCAGCCCTGCTTTTGGTCAATTCGGCCTCATTAAGTGTTCAGGAGTAAGGACGATAGTGTGAGCTCTGTTGTTGGTCTAGAGAAGCTTCCAATACTTATCTTGAAGGTCAATAGTAAAAATTGACCTCTTCCAAGCCCCCTTGTCTGCATAGAAGCCGCAAGACATAGAGGTTAGACAAAGAGCAAAATATATATATATATATAAATACAGAAGTGAGATTATATCAAGAGGGGGGCCTCACCCTTAAACCTGGTACTCCGGGGAATGTCGAGGTCTGGTCCTTGAAGTCTTCCAGCTCCCATCCTCTTCCTATGAAAAAGTACCACTTCTTTTATGTTTTGTTAGAAGTAGGTACCGAGGAGAGGGGTCTGAACCCCTTGTCGAAGGACATGTAAAACAAGCCTTTGACCTCAGATATTTCAGATCCATATTACTACGAATCAGGTCAAGGTTTACTTTCACGCCGTTCAAATGCCCTAAAACTGTCTTGAACAAACATGTTTATAAATCATAAACTTATGAATGACCTTATGCTTGGAGTCTAATGAAAGAAAATGTGTAAAGTTAGTTCTTCAGAACTACACTTCAAATGTATATACATTTATGTACTAACTGTCACGACCCGAAACCCACCCTGTGCGGATCTCGCATCACGACTGCCACCCTCAGGCCCGAGGACCTTAGGGCGAAGGCTCACATAAGCAGCAGTATCGAATAGATGTGCGACATGTGATTGCGGAAGCGTGAAAAACTTTTTCTTTTCTTTTCTTATTTTTAAATTATGCACATCCGTCCGGTACTGCCACTCTTTACATAGCATACATGTTTTAACATTCAGAGTATAACTAAAACTTAAAACTTTATAAACAATACATGTTTAATTGCCCCGTGGTGCTTATACATAACAGGGTACTATTTTACTAATACAAGATTTCATACTTAATGTTCGTAGTACTAGACAAAAACTACTTGAACATAACTTCCAAAAACGGCAGATTCTTCATCATCGTCTTCTAATCCAAACTGCCCTTAATCACTTGAAAGGGGGATCCGAATAAAGTCTGGGTAAGCTAATCTAAGCTTGTGAGCAATTTCAGTATTCATCATGGGGTTTCAATTAGCAGTGGTTTTTAGTACATAAGAGGTTGTAAAACATTCACTGCCAATTGCTCGTATGCTTGAACATAGAACATATGCATTTATTAAAACAGATAGCTTTGAAACATTTAAAGTATTCAAGCTAACATATACTTCTTCATATAAAATATAGAAACTTCAAAACATATGCATAGTGAAAATAAGGGTAAAACCTACTTCCATTTTCAAACATAACATCATATATATGTATTCCTTTAAAACATAAAACTTGAAACATTTAAAGTATTCAAGAAAATCTTGTACTTCTTAAATAGAGTATAAAACTCGAAACATATGCATAGTAAAAACGGGGGTAAAACCTGCTTCTATTTTCAAACTCATTTGTCATCTTATCTCTTTTTATTAGTGGAATCCGTTTCGAACCGGACTCCCATATTACGTATAAATGGAGATAACCTAACTGAACCGATCAGGATCGTCTTCTTGGTCCCTAAAAGGTAGGCATGACTCATTTCCTGACAGAACAGATAGGGTTCCTCGAGGTATCTCGTGCCTGGGGGATTAGGTCCTGCTACCTGGCATTTTGACAGTAAATTGAGTTCCGTGCAACCCAAAATCCCATCATATTTTTACAGATTAATTGAGTTCCGTACAACCCAAAAATCTGTTATTTAAAAAGTCGACTGAGTTCCGTACAACCCAACCAAAAACCCATGGTGCTTAGGCACAATTTTTCTTACTTTCAAATACATTTAATACATGATTTCTTCAAATAGGTGCTTCTCATGAACATTTAAAACATCATATACATAATTTCATAACAAATCCTTTAAACATTTGATATAACAAATTCAGAACACTTTACGTAATTTGGCATTTAAAACTTTAGACATGTTGAAATATGTTTTAAGAAAACTGTGACAAAAACCATTCTCTGAGCATGTCATAATAGAGTTTATAAAAATAGAACAATTTAAAACTAAATCATGTAAATACTGAATTCGAAATTTCAAACACTTCATATCTTTGCATTTAAAACCGTTTCAAATCCATGGAGTTAAATCTCCACTTCAAATACAGGGTTACTCACCTTGGTCCTTTAGGGTTAGTGCTAATAATGCGCTTTCCCACTTTCCTTATAGTTCCTAAGAATAATTCATAAACATCTCATCAACTTCACATTCATTGTAATATCATCTCGATATTCCTTAACTCATGCTTAAGTCGTATTAGATCCTAAAACGATTCCATAATTTCATATGTACTTAACTTAACGCGTACTCTTAACCTATGACACAATTTAATGTGCTAGAAATTAAATTAAATTCATTTCAATTCACACTCTTCTGGTAGCTCCATTAACTTTAATTTAAATTTATTTACTTCACATATTTACGTGTCGTGTCTTTTCGTAATTCATTTCCTCGTATACGCCTTAGATTAGTACTTTGGCATTACTTTAATTTATAGTCATCTAACAGATGCTATTCATCAAATTTTATGTCTTTTTATTTTAGACATTTCTTTTGGTCGAATAGACTCTACCATTGAGTCCGGAGCGTCAAAGAAATTCAGTTTAGTCTTTCCTAGAATTTAATTCGAACTTTTGTATGTAAAGGGCAAAATGGTCATTTACCTATTTATGTGTCATATTTTTTCGTACTTCGTTTCGTAATTTGGACCTCACCATTTGACTCAGAAGGTCCGAGATCATAAGAATACACTAATAATTCATTTATTTTGAACAAGGGTTATTTTGGTCATTTATCCCTTTACGTGTCTTTATTTTTTGGGGCCCCATCACATAAAACAGACCCTACCATTGGCTTCAGAATATTCTAAATAGTAAAAATTCACTATTCATATGTCTGATTTGGACTTTATTTGGCCCATTTATCACTCAGGGGTAAAATAGTAATTTTACTTCATTATTTAAATAATTAAATAAATTATTTAATTATCAATTATTTTTCTAGGGCGTAATTGCACAATTTTTCCAAAAATTGGGCCACAGTATAAATCAGTAAAACAGTTGGGGTTAAAATCTAATTTCCATAAGTTTCGGTCTGAACCAGTTAGTTCAGTTAGGATTTTAAGTGAACCAGTCCGGTCTCCCATTGAACCAACCGGTTTAGTCAGTTTGTCACGTAATGCTGACGTCAGCCCTAACGTTTTAAAATTTAAAAACATATTGAAACGCCGTCGTTCCACTTATTCGGTGGCAAGCCCAGATGCTGCCACGTGGCTGAGTCGACTTAACCTGGTTTTTAAAATCGAGTTGACTCATTGTCTTCTTCCCCACTTTGACCCCCACTATAACCCTAGTTACAGTTTTCCATTTCCTTCAGTCGTGATTTTTTACTCAGCGTTTTCTCACTATTTTAATCCTAAACTGTTTCTAAAGTATGAACAACCGGTTTGGCATTCATTTTGGAATTCAAATCGAACTTATTTGCTCGGTTTCAACCTTGATAATCCGAACTGTAATTCGGTCGTAAACGTTCATTTCTGAGCCAAAACCCTTGGGGTTTGTTCCCTTTTGATCCTCTCTTCATGGGGATTTAGTTTTCATTCATAGATGTTGATTTAAACTGAGTTTTAAAGGGTTGGGTTTCAAACCCGTAGCCTGCAACTCGATATTTGGAGGGTTTTTCTTGCGTTCTGTGATCGCGTAGTAGGGTTTTTAGAACCCTCTTGGTCTCTGTTTGAAGTCTTTATACACCAAAAATGGTTTGGTGATGATGAAATCAGACTTGTTGTAAGCAAGGTCTTCCATGGTGGTTTCATGAGTTTGCACTTTTTCAGTGTTTCTTAAGCTCTAATTTCATGTCTGAATAAGTCTAAACATGTTCTAAATGTCACATATATAAAATCAAAGCTTAAATCAGTTTATTCATAGGGAAATTCTAGAGAGAGAAATTAAAATGTTTTCATGGGTTTACCTTTTTAAGTTGGTTTTCCCCTTTCTTCTACCTTTGTATCCCTTCCTTAGCTCCTTAGTTTCTTCTCCCTTTCTGAATTTCCTTTCATACGAAGCAAGCATGCATTGCATGTCTTTCTTTAAAGAGAAATCCACCGACCTCTCTTTCTCCTCCATTCTCTCTCTCTCTACACGTTTGCAACCTACTCCTAGCCTTCCCAATTTCAGTCCCCATTTTCGGTTGCCTATCCCATCTCATAAATTTCTTTCTTCCACATTAACCTTTACATTAAATGGGTGATGATATTTTGTAACATGTATGTATATATGATATATACACACACACACTACTACACATGAGAACACACACACACAGCCGACACACACACACCTATACACTGTTCACACTTACTTTAGATATTTTGGGTTTTATTCATATTATATATATATATATATATTACATAAATATATAATCATACTTGTACACATACATGTAGGTGCATATGTATATACATATGCACTTGGTCATATATACACACAATGTATTTTCATCATGTGTATTTCATGTGTTTGGCACTTAATTCATTCATTTTGAAATGAATCAATGTTCATCTTATAATTTGATAAATTTTGTATATTAAACAAATCTTGTTTATGAAATTAATGAATCATATTTAAATTAATTAATTTATATCCTTGTTTTTGTTTGTTCTTGGCATCTTCCATCAATCTCATGCATTATTTTTCATAACCGCGTAATTTGTGTCATATGACCCGGTATCCGGGGTCGGGATATTACACTAACAATATGTATAGGTCTTGGATTGCATGCCTCAAACCTCGACACTAGTTGATATTATGCCCGTCCCTTTAGTGATATAACAATGTTGATTGGGGTCGTATCCTTTCGGTAAGGGATTTGGGACGAGTCTTGGTTCTAGGGTTGAAGGATCCCCTTCTCACAAAAATGTTTTGTAAACTTTTCCCATAGGTGATGGCAAGTCAACGAATTTCCTCTAAGGGCACTTTTGGGGCATACCTTGTGAAGTGAGCTAGGAAAAAGACTTGGATGCATTAACTATGGTGATCATGTGAGCCAAACCACTCAATTTGGAATTATGAACCATTCTTCGTGGTTTAGAGTCATTTGGATTTAGAGTTCCATCATTGACCGCATTGTCAATTTCGGTGCCCAGCCCCTACCAGTTCTTTAAATGGTTCAAAGTAATGAACGAAGAGAGATTCACGGTAAGCCAGGAGTAAGTTCTTCTTTACCATTTGGACCTGTTCAGCCTTGTTCGACCTGTTGGTCATTTGGGTGGCCTTGGCCCCCTATTGAGTGATGAAGGAAGTTAAACTCTCTTTGGGTTCTTGTTTGATAGTTTCCAAGTCCCGAAGAGTGATGTCTAGCTCATTATTATATTTTTACTAATGGACGATGTAACACCCCGATCCCGTGAAATTAATAATTAATTAATAACTATTAATTAATACCGACTTACAGAATGATTTAGGGAATTAATCATAATCCCGACGGTCGCCATAGACCGATTAAATAAAGAAAATGTCTGGAGGGAAGGGTATAATACCCGAACCCAAATTGCTGGTTAAATCGATAAAATAATGCCGTTTTAACACCGACAGAACCCGAATTAGCTAACCCGGGAAATTCTGAATGATTAATAAATGACACGGAACCTCTGACACTGAAGAATACTGAAATACGGAACTCTCGAAACAAACCGCGTCGAAAAATGAGCTACGGAATGAAAGTTATGTAGCAAACATGGAAAACTGAATTTCTGCGCAACCAAACGTGGCCTTAACCGAAAATATGGGAAAAATGGCCAAAGGGGAGGCCAAGGGAATTGAACCCTTGACCTTTGAGTGAAAGGAAACCTCATCCAAAAAAATACCAACTAGGCTAGGGGTATCTTTGTGTACAAATATTCAAAGATATATATATATATATATATAACTATAAATCTGATTTGGTCACCCCCAAGTGACCAATAACCAAACATGCAACACCTCATCCATGCATCACCCTATGCCCCTAGGCCATCATGCCTATGCACCCTAGATCATCATGCCTATACACCACATGATGACCTCTCCTCCAACCAAAATACATGCAAATTAATCATGAGGTTGGGAGTTGTATTGAACAAGAAAAATCAGATTTGCATTTACACATCTCCATATATGCAATGGAGGGAGAACAGGCCTGAAAATGATCCTGTAAACTGATATTGAAAGAGAGAAATGGTGTGAGAATTTGTAAGCATGGTGTGTGCATGTGTGTGTCTTCATGAGATGCACAAGAAGGAAAGGAACTGAAGATGCACGACTGAATGAGGCACACCTGGAGTGCCAAAAATCAGGAACTGAGCCATGGATGGCAAGGAAAGCTACTGTTTGAAGGAGGTATAACCCTTTTTAAACTGAAAAATTTTCTGTTTGAAGTTAATATTGTTTGGGTGGCTTTGGACCTATATAAACTGTATATATGTATTACTGAGAGGCCTAGGATTGTTTTAGAACAACTGAGAAGGGTCAGAATAGCATATAACCCCAAACCGTGAACAAAACCGCCATGGGTAGAGCTTCCCTGTAGCAGGTCTGATTTGACCTCTATAAAACTGAATCTTGATGGTCTAAACATGAACTAGACCTTCCTAAGGTGCCAAAATCACGGATCCGCGACCTAGAAACCTAGGTCTAGACCCTCAAAACCGAACCTATAGGTCTCGGCCATGGAACCTAAATTCTGTAACGGGCTTTTAAACTGAAATTTGTAAATGGGGAATTGAAGCCCCTGTCCTAAGGGTCACAACAAGCCAAACCTTGTGCGATTTGGTTGAGAAACGAAGGTGCACGACCGAGTTGCAGGTCTGCACAATAGCGGAGTGGACCGAGCTCCATGCGTGGATTCGATCCATGAAACTGATGCCAAAATGTTGGCGTGACATCCAGGAATGTTTTGAAATCAAAACATATTGAAAACTGTAACTGAAACTTCACGAAATAGAGAACAATGGGGACTGGGAATTAGGCAACAGTGCACTGGTTGGTGAAGAAGACGACGAGTCGACCGAGTCGACTCGTCCAACACGCCTAAACCCACTGAACCGACTCGGACACGTGTCTGTCCACGAGCGTGCCACCGAATTAATAGGACGGTGTCGTTTTGGGCTTACCTGATTTGTTTTAAATCAAATCCTGCCTGTTTGGTCCCTCGGATAACAAATTAAAATTGGGATTGGGCTAATCCTGAACACGGATAGGGGGGGCAAATTGAGGTTAACTAGAATATTTAATTCCGGTTTTCCTGAAGGAACTGAACCGGTTGGTTCTTGATGATTTTGGACCGGTTCACTTGGTGAACCATTGAACCCTTGGGTTTGAACCCTTAAATTATGAAATTATATTTTTGACCCCTAAAGTTCCTAAAATTACGGATTTGTCCCCAACTGTTTTAAAGAATTATACAGTGGCCCAAATTTCTGAGAAACTGTTCAATTAAGCCCTGACAAATTAATTAAATAATAAAATAATTATTTTATTATTTTATTAATTAGGTAAAATTATGATTTTACCCCTGGACATTTAATATGTCAAACGGAGTCCAAATAAATCAAATAAATAGTGTATTTTCACTATTTCAAACATTCCAGACTCAATGGTACAGTCCGATTTTGGAAATACATTACCGAAAAATACAGACCTGTAAGTGATAAATTACTGTACTGCCCCTGATGGCACCAAACCCAAATAAAAATAAAAGACAGTCTATTTTGACTATGTCGGGCGTTCTGAACTCAACGGTGAGGTCCGTTTACCGAACTGAAGTCCCGAAAAATACAGACACATAAAGTGTAAATGACCATACTGCCCTTGATGCTTCCCAGGGTCAATTAAACATAACAAATAGTCCAACTTAATTATGTCGGACACTCTGGACCCAATGGTGAGGTCCATTTTATGAACTGACGTGCAGAAAAATATGACACGTGAAATTACCAAATTACCCCTAATACTGTACGAAGCCCAAATGAAGTCCGATTGGGACGAAATTGATAGCGATAGGAGCCCAGATACTGGTGAGACTGTAAACATGATTAAATAATGATTCGGAGTCAAAATCTTACGAAACGTAGAATGACCAAAATACCCCTGAGCACATGAAGTGCAAAGTAGAGGTGGAATAAAGGTCAAACTGATCTGATAAATTGTCATAGGGATAATTATGAACACTGAAAGGCTAAATAAGACTCCGAGACAGTCAACGCGTAAAACGAGAAATGATCGATGTGTCCCGACGATCTAAAGCAGATACCAAATGAAGTCCAAAGGGCTTAGAAAATCATATCTAAGATATGTGGACTATTCTAAGGACCACGATAGGGTCCGGGACAAGAATGGACAAATTACCATTTTGCCCCTAAGGCTAAATAAGCACTTAACAGATAGCGATTCAAGTCTAAAAGAGTTAGAACTTCATGTATACGATATATGGGATATTCTGAGAACCACGATTGGGTCCGGGGCAAGAATAACAAAATTACCATTTTGCCCCTATGGTTAAAATAAGAACCTAACTGATACCTATTGGAGTCTAAAAGACGTAGAACTTTATATTTAAGATATAAAGACTATTCGGAGGGCCTTGACATGGCCCGGGGCAAGAGTGATAAAATGACCGTTTTGCCCCTAAGGTTGAATAAGTGATTGACTGCTAACGATTGAAGTCTAAATGACTTGGGTTATAATCTTGATGACTGCTAAGCCTAATTTAAGAATAAAATAGCCCCGGATGAAACCCGATGAGAGGGCGATAGGCTACTAGGCTATCTTAGGTAAACCGATAGATACCTAAGATGACGAATGAGACCTGAATGGATGAGTTCTGATCTGTATATGATTGATGATTATTGTTCAGGATATACATGGAGATGCCTGACGTATCTGGAGGTTATCGGATTGTTTGCGCAAGGAGATAACCGTAACAGTTTGTGAGTAACCTGGAACTTCTGACTTGGTGTATAAGTACACCGTCTAGTTACTGTATTTTGTTTTACTGTACTGTTTTGTATACTGTACTGTCTGAATGCATACTTTTTATACTGCATTACACGTAACATGATTTTGTACTGTCCTGCTCTCCTGTTCAGTTCGGGTCTGTCTTGTTCTGTTGTATGGGCTGTCCTAGTTTTATACTGTACTGTGGCGTCTTGTGAGTAAACCTGACTCCTGAATTGGTGTATAAGTTCTGTCTAGATACTGTATTTTGAAGCACAGTACTGTTTTGAACGTTATACTGTTTAAAAAAGCATATATTTAAAGTAGCATATGCCTTGTCCTGATTAATATTGTACCAGTTTGTTCCGTCCTGTTCAATTCCGATATGTCTTGTTCTGATAGATGTATTGTTCCGTTTGTTCCGACATGTTCAGTTCCGATATGACTTGTCCTGATTGATATTGTTTCATTTTGTTCCGTCATATTCAGTTTCGATATGACTTGTCCTGATTGATATTGTATCGTTTGTTTCCGTCATATTCAGTTCCGATATGACTTGTCCTGATTGATATCGTTTCATTTTGTTCCGTCATGTTCAGTTCCGATATGACTTGTCCTGATTGATATTGTTTCGTTTGTTTCCGTCATGTTCAGTTCCGATATGACTTGTCCTGATTGATGTTGTTTCATTTTGTTCCGTCATATTCAGTTTCGATATGACTTGTCCTGATTGATATTGTATCGTTTGTTTCCGTCATATTCAGTTTCGATATGACTTGTCCTGATTGATATTGTATCGTTTGTTTCCGTCATATTCAGTTCCGATATGACTTGTCCTGATTGATATCGTTTCATTTTGTTCCGTCATATTCAGTTCCGATATGACTTGTCCTGATTGATATCGTTTCATTTTGTTCCGTCATGTTCAGTTCCGATATGACTTGTCCTGATTGATATTGTTTCGTTTGTTTCCGTCATGTTCAGTTCCGATATGACTTGTCCTGATTGATATTGTTTCGTTTGTTTCCGTCATGTTCAGTTCCGATATGACTTGTCCTGATTGATATTGTTTCATTTTGTTCCATCATATTCAGTTTCGATATGACTTGTCCTGATTGATATTGTTTCGTTTGTTTCCGTCATGTTCAGTTCCGATATGTCTTGTTCTGATTGATGTATTGCTCTGTTTTGTCCCGTTATGATCCGTTTTGTTATGCCTCTGTCCTTGATTATGCCTGTGACTCGAACCGGTGTTTTGTTTCGTCTGATCCCGTTATGTACCGTCCGTTAATAATCTGTCTGTCTTGATTGATATATGGTCCAGTTCCGTTATGATTTGTCCGAATTCTTGACTTGGTATATAAGTTACTGCATAGATACTGTATTTTGATGCACTGTACGATTTTAAAAGTTATACTGTCTGAATGCATGTTTTTAAATGCCAACTTTTATACTGTATTGTACGTGGCATGATTTTGTCCCATCCTACTATTGTTTTGTTCGGTCTGTCTTGTTCCATTTTATGGTCTATCTGATTTTGTTCTGCTATGATGTGTCTGACTCTGGGTACCATTTTGATTATGAGCGGTTTGGCATAAGTAGGCTTGATTACGCGCCTAACTGATATATTATTGATATGCCCTGTTATGTTCCGCTCAGTACTGATCTGTTCTAATATTTGAATTAATTTCCTATACTCTCATTGATATTGGCATCATGCACTGTTCCGTCTATTCTGATTTGTTGTTCCGTTTAGTTCAGTCCTGCTTTATTCTACTAAAACTGCATTTAAAGTAGATTTATAAAACTGCTATTTCAGAAATAACTGAACCACCCATGTGCTTTGTAAACAAGAAATGGTTTTGAAACCCTTGACAGGGAACCTGTGTTACTCATTGGGCTTTTCGAAGCTCACCCCATTCCCTAACATTTTTCAGGAAGGATATATGTTGGATCTAATGGCACTGATCTGTGGAGACTGGATTACTGAGGATTGAATCTGTTTAATCAGGTGAGTGATGTACTATGACTGACTTGACTGATATATACTGAATATAGTATGGCTCATGGATTTAGATGGTACTCTAGAGATTATAGTTCTGCTCTGTCGTTATATGTCGAATTATAGATATGCTCTGAGGTTGAGTTGTTAGTTGTTGGATTTTAGACTTGCTCTGTGTGGTACATAACCTTATAGTGAATACATGAGTTGCATTCCCTTGACAAAAAAAAAGTTTTAAATTCCGCTGCATCTGACCCTACAGTCGGAGTGCAATTCACTAGAAAGTTCAGAAATTTGCCTTCGGTTGGTCGCGTGGCGACTGACTGGCATCACGTCCTCGACATCCGCGTAGGGTGGGGTTCGGGATGTGACAGACGAAGCCATTGCATAGATCCTTGCAATCTTTGTTAAGTGCATCTTTTAAATTTTGGAACCATCATAGAATTGCTCTGGTCAAATTTTGATGAAATATTTGGGCCAACATATTGGTATTGGTACTCGAGGGCCACATAACCCTCACATACAACTTGAGGTGTGTTATCGGGCATGTGGTTCCATCGAACTTGTCCAAGTTTGGCATCTTGAACGTTTGAGAGAGATAGACCTCAGGGTAGAGGGACAGTTTATGGATGTCGATCATACCTTCCCCCCTGATCTGACTTGTAGATAAGAGTTTCCATCTTTTTAAGTATTTTCATAAAGACATCTTGTGTCCTTGGTTCTTACACGGGCCTATATCATTCGCCCCAATCAAAAGGATCGTGGATGGCTGGATCATGGGCCAATAGATGCTGTGGAGGTACATCGTGGACTAGAATGGATGGTATTTGCTGCAGATTCTATGGAACATTGTCAGCCCCCTACTGGAACCAGAGGTGGTGGTAATCATTGTCGTGACAACTCTTGTACTATTTAGGAAAGCCTTTAAGTTTTTTCCCTATGATTGGCCTTGTCTTTTCTAATCATGGCCAAAATTTGGAATAACTAATTTGGGTCCATTGCCATTGGAACTTCATCTTTTTTCTCTATTTGAAAGTTGAGTCAGTTTGCTTTGACTATTCTGTTTTCAAGCCAGTTATGGGAACCTATCATTAACAATAGAGTTTTAATGATTTATATGCTTGATGTAATCTAAGAATCAACACAAAAATTGGTGTTTGTTTGATAATTGAACTATAGTGTCATGCTTTCTCGTATATGTGAAATAAGAGAATTAATCTTGAGTATAGCCAAATAATTACAAAGTATGGAATCCAATTTGATAATTTTGATGGTATCTATACTAAATAATGACACAAATTAACATATGATCTTAGTTTTGCATTACATACATAAAGAAAGATAGCCAATGTGAAACTTAACTTGTATATTAAATTTATAGATATGACTATTGCGTAATTATGATTATTATAATGCACCTAATATAGGATCATAAAAAGTGTTTTGCTATGCCTCGCTTATGAAGATGATATTTAATATCTAAAGAAAGAGTATGACTAAGAAATATACTAATGCTATAACTTGCTAATGTACTTATAATTAAGATAAACCATTAAGCAAGAATAACTAAGTAATATGTTCAATATTTGAGCAAAAGTATAGAATGTGTAAAATTTCTCAATTAAGGTTAACAAAAAAAATATGAGCACTATGAGCAAATCTTGATATAACTCATTACTTCAATTAGTAAATCGTAAAGCCTATAAATCAAGATAGGTATATATGCTCTAAAACATTAAATCACATAAATAGGCTAAGTTGTTCAATTTCATAATACTAATTGAAATTCAAATATGCATATGAGTAGCCTATTTAAAGACCTTAAACATGAGTTAGGAATTGGTTAAACAATAATTGATGAAGGTTAATATATATAAGTTGTGGATAAGGTTTAGCATGTAAATCTCTAATAAGTATATGCATGAAGTGAAATGGTTAGATTCATGCATATTTAAACGAATGCACAAACTAGTTCTAAGTCATGACATTCATAAGCTCTTATCAATGGAAAAATAAGAAATTAATGTGAGGTAATGATATTTAGGATGCATCCTTATAATAACAGTATAAAATTCATAAGGATGCATATTTTAGGAAGTCTTTTATGAATGAAGAAATGTAGTAATCATAAAATTCATGAATGACTTTATGCTTACATATTTAACCATATAATTGGTCCCTTGATTTGAGGCTTATAACATGTACTGAAATGTGATCTAACTATGCAACCTAGAAACTTTTGTTTAAGGTTGAAACAAGTTGTAAATCAAGTGGATAATATAACGGATGAAGCAACAATGCAAATTGGTCAAGTAGATTAAGAAAGAGATGACTAATACTTGAAAGGTTCAAGCAAATAAATAAATACACTTCAAAGATCAAGCATCAAGTCAAACTCAAGCAAATGGATGCACTCAAGCCCAATGAATCAAGTAAATTCAAGTGAAGACTTTGATTCTTATTATTTTGAGTGAATTAGGATTGATTGATCAAATCATAATGCTGAAAGTATTTAAGTGATCAAACTAAAATCAATCCCAAAATGATTTTTCAAAAGGAAATATTCATATACCTAAAGAATTGAAAAATCAAGTTAATCAGAGTTGAAAATTCTGAAAGGGTAGATTGATCATGAACTTAAGGTATTTAGTATTTAAGTGATCAATTAAAATCAAATAACAAAATAATTTTTTAAAGTATACCATTGGTAAACTATAAGTTATGAAAATTCAAGTTATTTGAAAAAGAAAACATTGAACAAAATAAGCAATATTGCAAAATTTTCAAATTCAGTAGACTAAATTGTCAATTCAGTTTACTAAATTGAATATTCAGTCTATTGAATCACATAAGCCATTTTGTGTACAAATTGACATTAGAAGATTCAGTCGACTGAAAGCAAGAATTAGTCAACTGAATGACCTTTTAACAAAATCAACACCCTCTAGACAAATTGGTCGAGTTTTTCAATCAATTGAATTACGATTCAATTGACTGAATGATGAACTCAGTCGAATGAATTTGTCGATCTGGTACTTCAAATTGTAAATAGACCTGGAAGGGGGAAACAACTAGTTTTTGAATCTAATGACTATATTCTTCAAAGGCATATAAATAGAGATTCTTTATAGCATTTACTGCAAACAACTCAAATTAAAAATGAAAAAACTACCCCTAATCAAGGGGCTTATCAAAATATGCACAAAAAATGACCGAAACGCTTTCAAAAAGCCACAAAACTAAGGTTTTGCCCGTATGAAATCAAGGTCACAAAATGAAGTGTCTACAGGATGAGAATGATCTCAAATTAATTGAAATAAATGCTGAGGCTATGAGCATTCTATATTGTGCCTTAGATGAAAATGCATTTAATTGTAATACCCTATCTAGTGGATTGGGTAAATTTTTGGGACCCCCAAATATGTTGATCTAATTAATTGAGTTAATTAGTAGCTTGATGATAATTGAATGTGTAAAAGGACCAAAGTTTGAAGAATTAGAGCTACATGACTAAATCGACAAATAATTAAAATTGTTCAAGAAAAATGACTAATACTCATAATTAGAGATTCGAATCATTAAAATGGGTTAATTGTCACGACCTGAAACCCACCCTATGCGGATCTCGTGTCGCGGGGCCGACCCTATGGCCGTCCCTACTTTTTCCATTCCTGTATCATAGTACTAATATGCAAAGTACTAAAATCTTAAAACAATAACAGCAGAAGTCTTATCAATGACCATAATCAGCGGAAGTCTTTCAGTACACAATGTTAGCGAAAGTCTATTCAATACATGATATGGTTCTACAATAACAAAAATAAGAACCAGACATAAGCAGCACCCGTGGGTGGTGAATACATGGGAGAACTAAACATAGACTGGTACAGTTCCTCAAAATGTCCTCCTACGCTCTCAGACTCCTACTGGGGTCTTGCAGCGTCATTACCTGAAATGTGGGTAAGTAGGGTGGAATGAGCTACGACAGCTCAGCAAGTAAAAACAGATCTCCGACACTGGTATCGGTGAAATATGAATCCATGAATAAGATTATGATAGCCAATCATAAAAGAAGAGATGCTGTGATAGCTAATGAGAACAGTTGTCATGAGGGTCAATGAATAATAGGTCACAATGTTCAATTAGGAGTAATGGAAATAACATCAATATGAATCTCTCTATGATAATATAACAACAAGAAGGTACTGCCACAATAAACCGATCACAATCAATTCAATGAAGAGTGTCCTCTCAGTTTAAGATAAGTCATAAGGAATTGTGTCATTCAATAACGTAATCATATCAATCCCTAAGAGATGCATTTACTCTATTCTCAGGTAGAATGCCAATGCAAATGTAAATGAAATGCCAATGGGAATGCAAATGGAAATGCCAGTGGAATTGCTGGTGGAAAGCCTTCGAGGAATTCATTCCTGCCACCTGTTTGTTCATGTACTCGACCCTTAGGTCTCCAATCAAGTCAGAAAGCATTGGATGGATATTGTGACTGAGCACAAATCTAGTATTCATAACACGTCATGATCATTTCATGATTCCATAGAAGTATAAAATGGAATATCATATATTCAATAGAGAAATAATAGTAGGCCTTTCCAGGTACGGTTCAACATGAAAGTAATGATACAGTAGTCAATCAAGGTCCACAAGATAGAACAATATCGCATTGTGGATAGCAATAACATGAGGTACTTTCAAGAGTACAAGTTTGGCAGTAAAGAATAAACTTGGCATTGGGAACACCACATGGAAGAGAAAGGGAATTTACTTACCTCTAAATGTGCGTTCTTAAATTAGTATCCCGTGAGTTTGCCCTTTCTTGTCGAGTCCCCTATATATCAATAGATCCGTCTTAGAATTAATACGATTCAACAAATTTTATGCCTTGCTATCATAAGTATCTCTAACACTAATTTAGACCTTACCATTGATTCTGGAACGCTGAAGAAAGTAGGTTTAGGCTTTCACGGAATTCCGTTTGGACTTTTGTACTAAAAAGGGCAAAATGGTCATTTTGCACTTTTTTGGTATTTTATCCCTTAGGACCCCATCTCATGAAACGGACCTCACCATTGATCTTAGAATGTCCGATATAATAAAAATTGACTATTCATTTGCATCGTTTGGACTTCGTTTGACCCATATTTGAAATAGGGGTATTTTTGAAAAAAATTAATATTTTATAAATTTTCCTGTTTGGGCCTCAGTGGAATTTTTTAAACTTTCTGGAGTCGGTTCACAATTTCCCAAATCTGCGGTCTGAACCAGTTGGTTCACAACCAGTAACCCTAAACTGGCCTGACCTGTCACTGAACCAACCGGTTCACTATTCTCTGAAAACCAGAGTTCAATAACCCAATTTCCTATCCCATCCACGGATTAGATAATCCTTAGCCCAATTTCAATTTATTATCCCTGTTACCAAACACACCTATTTCATTTAAAATCCAAATATAAAACGACACAGTATAGCTTGCCCCTTTTATTTTCGGTCGGGTCCCAACCCGATCCGACCCAAACTCGGCTCTGTCTTAACCCGATATGCCCCCGATATTTCGGTCATCTTCCTCGATTGCTTTTCCGGCCACAGTCTCCAGAACAGTAAACCCTAGCCACTATTTTCACTAATTTCACGTCTAATTTTTACTGTTTTTGTATCAAATTAAACCTCAAACATTAGGGAACTCATGGAAGTAGTTTTTAGTCCCTAATAGAGTCGGTTTCCAATACCATAACCGATTTTTCGGTGAACTGGTCCCTTGTAATTTCGTGCCTATTCCGTGACTGTTTTAATCCAAATTTCCTTCTAAATTTTTCCTGTATAATAGAGGATTAGTTCCTCATCACTTGAATAGGTTTTAAAACACAAAACCCATGGAACCCGAATTATCACAAGACCTGTAACTCCGTTTTCCTACCTGGTTTCTCAACCATTTGAAGTGATTCCTTTTGCATTAACTTTCTACTTTCATACTCTACAAGAACCTAGTATTAAACCAAGCTTTTATGTTTTAAAACTTAAAAACAGAACCTTAAAACTCACCTATAATTTCTGTATTTTCTTCCTTGATGCAATTCCTCTTTAATCGCTTGGCTTCCTCTCTGAACCCTTGAACCTCCTCTGCAGCCAACACTTCAATCTGCCCTCAGTTTTTCATTCCCTTTGTTTCCTTTCTATTTCTCTCAACTCACACATGTATATATATATATATACAGCAACTCACCACTTTTTTCTCTCTCCTCTCTCTCTCTACTTGCAGTCATCCTTGACTGCATTCTCACCGTCCATTCAATCCTCACCATCCACTCAAATCCTACGCCATACATGTGTACATATATTGGCAGCCCCACTTGCCTTCCTTAAGTCGACAGCCTTGCTGCCTTCCTCTCAGCCGTACAGCACACACCATGACACACTCACACACACAGTGATGCACACACTGGTCACTATGCACATGCAGCTCCCTTTCCCCTTTACCTTTCCTTGATCTTTTACTTACATATACATGTATATATTTACATATATACATATATATATATATATACTATACATCATGCCTCATGTGTTTATACATATATACACATATACAATACATATCTTTATACATGAAATATATCCATACATGTGCATAGAAATTCATTTATAATGGCGCATGCATACACTAATTTTAGACGTACTACGTGTCTGAGAAATATGTTCGTACATGGGAATACTTGCATGCACGCATTACGATGTTGGGTTTTAAGGTGCTCATGTGTTGCCCGACACTAGGTACACTAAGCAAACCATTCACATCCCTCAATCCTTTGGTTCCATGAAATACCATGATATAGAGCTCAAACAGCTCACATTACACTATTCAGTCGATTGACCTCTGTAAACGTGTCGTATCCCAGGTCGGGATATCACATTAATCAAGTTTGAGAAGACATGGGAACATTAAGCGTGGTATGACATGTATATAATGCCTAAAGGATAACTATATATATATATATATGTAAACACATGGGAGTGTATAGCAGTTATGTTTCTCCACTAAGGAGACAAGGCTAAAACTAGCCATGCCACAACCATGTCTTCACCTAATAGAAAATGGCCAAGAAGGGTGGCAATGGACAAATGTCCATGCAACCTTAGCAAAAATTCCCTATGAATGCCTATCTAAAACCCTAATTCAGTTTCTTCTAGAATGTCCGAGTGAAATACAAATATAAAGAGAAATTCTGGCTAAAGGCTGGAGAAAGAAGTTATTGTAAAGAGAAAGTAGAGAGAGAAAAATCAAGAAATTCAAGAACCCAAGCTACAAAGAGGTTAAAGTCTTTCATTTTCACTCCTTTCAATTTTTATATACTTTTTAAAGTAATTAGAACCCTCTAATGAGTTTACATGGCCTTCAAATGGTTGGTTCAAGCTTGAACTACCATTGTTGATGTCACGACCTGAAACCCACCCTACGCAGATCCCGAGGGCGTGATGCCAATTGGCCACCTTGCCGGTTTGCCAACCGATAATGCGACCAACCAAAGGCAACTTCTGAACTTTACAATGAATTGCATTCTAAATGTAGGGTCAAAGCAGCGGAAATTAAAACCTTTTTAAATTGAAAATCTAACTCATCCAAACGCATCAGAGCACGTCAAGAATCAGTCACCAAATATCTCTAGAGTATCAATATACATGCCCCAATGCATCCATTCTATATCAATAAATTATTTAAAGCAGAAGTTACACCAATACAATTCAACTGATCAAACTCATCTCCAATGATCAACAATCAGAATGTCTCCAAGTACAATTCAATCATGGTGATCCAATATACTAGGCTAACCTCATCACTAATGATGTAATTTTATAATACAATTTGTGAACTTAACCTTACAGAGTACGTAGTCAACTTGACTTGGAGTTCATCACGTCAATGTAAATCATTTGTGCTTCACTAGTTCTGCTAGTTATCTCACTGCATATCATCCGTCATAAGCTACCTGAAAAATGGTTATAAATAAGGGGTGAGCTAACAAAGCTCAGTAAGTAAATTCCTAGCTTTTCCATGGGTCAAGGTTAGTTCACAAGAATAATAGGAGAAAGGGATAACATATAGCCAATAGCCAGTCACCAAGATGTACAACAATGACCCGAGGGTCCAAAAAGCTTATCCCAAAATAAGCTACAAGAAGATAGTAATAATGAATCCAACAACCGGGATCTAGCCAATCATGATAATCTGCTGCCATAACAAATATGATAGCCAATTAAAAGTATAACATGCTTGTATAGAATGTGATCATCCAACGAGTACCAAAGATATATGATCATCAGGTAAAGTATAACATGATTGCAATAATATGATCATTCACAGGGCATAGAATATGATCATTCAACGATGCCAAAAATATATCATCATCGAGTTCTAGTAACCCAGAAATACGTGAATCACCCGGGGCCGGGCATACCCCACTAAAACACAAGCTCAAATCCGCCTCGGTTCCTCAGGCTCTCTGAAAGTCATTAAAGCTCTTTCACTACAAGTCCCGAAGGACATACAAGACCCCAAAAGGTCTTTCCCTCACGCAATCTGTGAATAGATGGGCCGTTGTGACTGAACACAACCCCATGCACATATAAAATATCATGATCAATAAAATTCCACACAGGATGTACAACCGTACAAAACAATTGATATCACAATCAACAAGTCATGAAGTGTGTGGAATAACAAGATTTCTATCAACAGGATATATCTCAAGACTAGGTCATGGTATGATAGTATAATGATGCTCAAGTATCAGTGATCGAGTTCACAATGATGCAAGCAAGCAAGTCAAATCCAAAAGACAGGCATAACCGATAACCACAAGTCGATTGGCTTCAAATCAAGTACATTAGGTAGTGATAGAGTACAAGTTTGGCAGCATATGGAAATAAATGTGACTGGCTGGGAATAACCACATAACAAAGTTCGGATTTACTTACCTCGGATTCTTAGTATCGCATGCTCCATTTACAAATACTCTGATAATCTCCAGATACTTCAGGCGTATCCTTGCATAGCCTAAATAATCATCATTAATTACAGACAGATCAGAATTCATTCATTCATGTCTTATTCATCATCTTAGGAGTCTATCAGATCTCCTAATTAGGTTCATTGGCCTATTACCCCACTCATTGGGTTTCAACTTGTGTTATTAAATTCCTTAAATAGGCTTAGCAGTTGTCCGAATAATATTTTAAGTCATTTTGACTCCAGTCGTTATCAATTAAGCACTCATTTGACCTAGGGGCAAATGGTATTTTTGTCATTCTTGCCCCGGACCCTATCACGATCCTCAGAATAGTCCACATATCGTATATATGAATTTTTGAGTCTTTTAGACTTCATTTGGTATCTACTTTTGATCATCGGGACACATTGATCATTTTTCATTTTATACGTTGACTGTTCCGGAATCATATTTAGCCCTTCGATTTTCATAATTATGCTTATGGTAATTTATTAGATCAGATTGACCTTTATTCGACCTCTACTTTACACTTACTATGCTCAGGGGTATTTTGGTCATTTTACATTCCATGAGGTTCTGATCCCAATTCATCATTTAATCATGTATATAGTTTCACAAGTATCTGGGCCTCTATCGGTATCAATTTTGTCCCATTTGGGCTTCATTTAGATTTCGTATAGCATTAGGGGCATTTTGGTAATTTTAGACTTTCACGCGTCACGTTTTTCGATACTTTGTTTGCTAGTACGGACTCTACCGTTGAGTCCAGAGTGCCCAACATAATTAAAATGGACTATCTTTTATTTTTATTTGACCCTAGGTATCATTAGGGGCAACACAGTTATTTATTATTTGCGTGTCTTTATTTTTTAGGACTTAATTTCCCAAATCGGGCTCCACCATTGAGTCTGGGATGTCTGAAATAGTAAAAATACACTATTTATTTATTTTATTTGGACTTCGTTTGACTCATTTAGTATCCAAGGGTAAAATAGTAATTTTACCTAATTAATAAAATATTAATAAATTATTTTATTAATTATTTAATTTTTTTCAGGGGCTTATTTGAATTTATCCTTTAAAATCTGGGCCACAATACAAATATTCAGAACGGTTGGGGGTCAAAATGTAATTAAATAGAAATTCTTGGGGTTCAAAGCTAATTTCAGAAAAGTTTGGGGTTTAAAACTGAATTTCAAAATCGTCCGGTTTTAGGGTTCAATCAATTAAACCGGTTCAAAACTCCTAAAACCATTCGGTTTACTTCCTTCCACTACGTGATGCTAACGTCGCGACGATGTCAGCTTTATTAAACAAAACGACAGTGTTTTGTTTCGAGTTAAGATCCGTTTTAACGGTCAGGACCCGAACCGCTTTTGACCTGATACCCGACCCGTTTCACTGTTCATCGTCCCCAACGATTAGGGTTTCACTGCTTCTTCTCCACAGTCGTCTTCTCTGGGGACAACACGGAGATTTCGGTGGAGTTTTGGGTACGGTCCCATGGGGTTCGAAAGGAAAATTTGAAAGGATTTCAGATCTGGTTTTGGATTTTCAGTTAGGTTATATCTTGGCCGTCAAATAGGGAGTTACAGGTCGCAGCTCCGGTGATGGCCGATTCTCCGGGGACCACTGTTTCTTTATGATTTGACGTCCGATTCTCTCTGTTTTTGCACCCATTTGTTCCTAAGACATTAAGGAATCGTTTGGTAGCCTTTTGGACCTCAAACAGCCTACATTCATACACCCAAATCAGGTTTTCCGGTCGGATTATCCCCAGCTCTATCATGGTCATTTCTTGACCGTTTTACTTTATTTCAAGTGCGTTGGAATTTTGAAATCATTTGCTAGATTATTGCATGCATAAAATTAAGTTTAGGTTCCATTTGTTTCAGGCCCCAGATCTGAGGTCCATCAATGGTAGATTTCACTATTTGCTTTCTAAGCCCTCTCATTACGTGCCTAACTGTTCCTCAATGTTACAGTAACTCATGCATGCTCAAAGAATTCACAAACAGTATACATATACTTAAAATTTTTAGAAAGAGAAACATTGTGGGTTTATGTTTCATACCTTCAATGGCCCCTTTCTCCTTCTGCTTCTATCTCCCCTCTCTTGTTCTTCTTCTTGATCCTTAGCTCTTCCATACACACACACATGTACTCACAAGCATACACACACTAAGATCTCTCTCTCTCTAAGTTTCCCTCTCTAAACTTTCTCACTCAATATTTGCAGGCACTCACACACGCAACCACACACCCACTGCACACACTCATGTGTTCTGATTATTCAAACGCTCATGCAACATGTATATGTATACATACAAACATATTTTATATTTTATGTTAAGTTGCATGAAATATGATTGGTGGGTGTGGTGGTCCAATGAGAGGCTTCCACCTCATCTTTGTCATTCAGAAATTAGGCATTGTGGGATAGTTATATATGTATCTATGTATAATTAAGCACAAAAGTGCTTGTGGCCAAGTGGTTATATTTTTGGGAGGAAATTTCTTACTTCTTTAGGTCTAGGGATCAATTTCCATGACCACCCATTTTTGTCTCTTTTGACCAATTTTTATCTTACGCCTTGTTTGGCTAGCGCAAAATTCCGTTTCAGCTATTTCCTTTCTAACTTCTTTTCTGTTGCTCCTTTTTCGAAACGGTTTCTTCTGAGAGTTTCGTATTTCAGTTAGCTTCGACGCCAAAGGCCCCGTGTCGGTTCTTATTTATTTTTGGCCGTCATAGTTCTCTAATTCGAGTTTTCACAATGTAGAAACGACATCATTTTACCTAATTAATTGGTAATTAGGCTTGGGTATCACACCATTTTCTCCAAACATGTTTAATTATTTTATTGGTCTATCGTGACCGCCGAGAGATTTTCGATTAACTTCCTTGATTATTCTTTATGTCAGTCCTAATTAATAATTAGCGAACTAATAATTAATTAGTCGGGTCCGGGTGTTACAGTTGAAGCTTGAAATCTCAACCCATAAATAAACTTGTATAATACTCAATTTTAAGCATTGGGACTAGATTTATAGATGAAATGGACCAAGAAAAGATATGACCGTGACTTAAAATCTCACAATTGAGCTATGAATAACCAAGTGGCAGGTTTGGCTAAAAATGGCAAAACCATGAACTGAGCTTTATAACTCAAAAACTAAACATGGAATGGGAGCCTATGAACTAAGAAAACTAATGCAATTTCTCTTGCGTGATTTGGTTCAAAAATGGCCATAAACTAAGCTACGATCAGATCACAACCATTGATGCCAAACTGAGCTCTTGAGCTTGATTTAAACCACCAAACCAATGCAAAACTATTCGTAGATAACCTAGAAGACGTTTAGAACAAAAAATGTGAAGAAACATTAGTTGGAAATGTAACACCTCGACCCGATTAAATGATAATTAAGTCACTAATTACCTTAAAAAGAATAAGAAATTTAAACGGGAAATAAATGACGATTTCAAAGTAATTCCGAGACTTTAAAAATCAAGGTCAACTCCGAGAAAAAATAAAATATGACTACGATTTATCAAATCAGTACAAAAAGGGTAAATATTAAATTTAAAATCACAAAGTGGAAAATAATGCAAAAAAAAGCGAAGTTGAGGCCAATGGGTTTTGAACCCTTGACCAAATGAAACCAAAGTTTAAAAGCCCAAAAAATTACTACTTGGGCTGCCCACTTGTTTCTGTCTTAATTTACAACATATATGTATATATACACATATTATTTTCCCTCCACCTCTTAAATTGGCCATGGCCTTTCATGTAACCAAAAGAATTACTTTTAAAATAAAACAATAAAATAGTAAGTGATATTATATATCTGTATTGCGTATGTGCAATTGAAGACCAAAAAATCAGAAGTGTGATTGTAGATTTGATGTAGAAAGAGAGAGAGAGAGAGAGAGAAAGTAGAGAGAGGAAGTGAGTTAGAGAGAGAGTGAAGGAGGAAGAAGAAGAAGAAGAAGAAGAAGAAGAAAAGGTTACATGGCTGACCTAACTTGACACAAGGGGATCACCAATCAAAGAGAAAGAGAGGAAGAATCCACTGTTTGGGTAAAGAATTTCAAACTCATCATTTCTCTCTTTAAGATTTTTATGTATATTACAAACTGTTTACAGTCTTCTTTTATGCATGCATAATACCTAAGCTTGAAAACACTAATAGACGGTAAGATTTAGCCCGTAAACGCCCCAAAAGCAGTGGCTCAAACTTGAACCACCATTGTTGAAAGCTTGGAAATTTCAGGTTTAACCTCAAGGCTCATACACACACACACACACTGTTTTAGAGTGTTATAAGAGCATGCATGTACTGGTGACAATAAGGGTAAGAAAATAGTGAGAACTGGTTAAGCCTGAACAATTCTTGGATTTGGAATCACGAAAACCCAAGGGTGGGACGTTTTGGGTTTTTTTGTAACACAACCCTAAGCTCGATTTAAGATGCTTGGGTGTAAAAAACATGATAAATGGAGTGCAACGCAAGTCGAATGGACCAAAAATGGGTGAGAAAATGGGAGTTACAGGCGCGACTGAGTTTTTGTGAATAAATCAATTTTGGCCAAATTTTAAGAGATCAAATCAATGCCCAACCATTCTTGGAACAGGTATAAACCCAGTGATGTCATCCAAACCCCTCGAATCGTAGTATAAATCCACGAAATTAGGAAGAATTGTAGCTAGGGTTATAGAGGAACAGTAGCGCAAGCATGGGGAAGAAAGAGACCCCGCTGAGTCAACTCATGAGTTGACTCAGCCGATCCTGACAGAGTTAGGTTACCCACCGTGTCGACTCAGACACATGTCGAAGCATGGGGCAGGCCACCGCATTAATGAAACAGCAGCGTTTTGTTTCTTTTAAATGAAAATTCTGACTATTTAGATACACGAAATTAAAAACTCCGTTAAATTATCCATGTTTTAAATACACATGAAAATTCATTCTTTTATTGAAGCCATGTTTTTAATTGTACATGAAAAGCATTTATTGAAGAAGTTATGTTTTTAAAGGCTCATAAAAAGCATTTCATGAAGAAGTCACGTTTTTGCAAGATAATGATGCATAAGCATCACAAAATTTATGATGTTGGGATTCCTTCGGAACTCAATTGACATAAAGAATGACCAGTAGCAAGATCTGATCCCCCAGGCATGAGATACCTCCCTTGAAGTAAGACTGGAATCTAGTTCGAAATGGATTCTCCTACTCAAAGTGAAAAGATGACAATATTTTCAGAAATGGTAGCTAGTTTTTAAAACCCCATTTACCTGAAACGGGTTTTTATATAACCCTTTAAAGTTTTGAAGAAGAAGAAATTTGCATCCTCTTATTTTTATGGAAATGATTTCAAATTATTTCCTTGGCCTTCAAATGGCCACTCTGCACATGTTTATAAATTCTGTTGCATATTAAATGCTTTATTAAATGCTTTAAAAATGCATCATGCTACGTGATTTTAAGATTCTTGTATTCTGCGATTATTGAAGTACGTGCCTAGCTTGAATGCCTTGTATGCTTCATGCTATTTTTTTGAAGAATTCTGTTTTCTGTATCTGAAGTATATGTACAATTGGTAGTGTATGTTTATATGAACCTTCTCTTATAACTAACCCACTACCAGTTGAAACCCATGACAAAGTACTGGAATTACTCACTGGGCTTTTTGAAGCTCACCCCATTCCCCAACATTTTTTAGGTGATGACGATGGATGGGAGCCTTACCCAATTTGAGGATTGGTGATTGGCAGTTCCATTTTGATCAAGAATTTTGGAAGTACTAGGACCCCGTAGTTGGTCAAATTTTGATGTAGTAAATTTTAGACAAATATGTACTTAAGCCCGAGAGGTAACGGATATGTAATATGTATAACTTTAAATTTTTAGTATGCTCTAAATGTATAATAATTGTTTACCGCTCTAAAGAAGAAGAAGAAGAAGCAACGGTACCGAGTGGGCGTGCGAAAAGAAAAAAATTTTCACGCTTCCGTAATTTGCCAGTTCTGGCCCTATCGTACAACCGTTCGGCGCCGTTGCTTACTTGAGCCTTACCCGATGGCCCACGGCCGAAGGGTGGCGATCGCGATTCCCTCGATCCACATAGGCCGGGTTGGCGGGTCATGACAGAGTGGTATCAGAGCACTAGGTTGGCTTAAAAGACTTAAGTGACACTAGAAGGACTAGCAGCAAAACTATAAGTTTAGGTAAGTCTTAGGCTACCTAAGAAATTAAAGAATAGCAATTGAGCTATTAAGAGAAACCTAAGCGAAGTACATGATAGGAAGGCGGGGTATGGGACCCGCAGTAACATGAAGTAAGTATTCTGAAGTACGTGATTTAAAGGCGGGGTATGGGACCCGTATTAACATGAAGTAAATGATTTGAAGAACGTGATAGGAAGGTGGGGTATGGGACCCGCGGTAGGTGAAGTAAATATTCTGAAGAACGTGATAGGAAGGCGGGGTATGGGACCCGCGGTAGGTGAAGTAAATATTATGAAGTACGTGATAGGAAGGTAGGGTATGGGACTCGCGGTAGAGCAGAAGAAATAGAGTTTGAAGATTAGAAGTAAACATAGACTATGAAGGTGGATAACTGTGATGGTAAAAGGTTAAAAGAGCAAAGGAGGATTTTGACAGTCACTAGTGTGCTATCAGGACCTCTGTTACCGGTGAGGAACGACCGCCTTATCATATGACTAAGGGAACTGAGAAACACACAGTGCTACCTTATCCAACCATATCGACGAAATCCTTAAACCATTGAAAGACATAAATCTGGTATGTGACATAAGGAATTAGAAATTGTATGTTAGTAAATTAAAAGTGTGTAGTGATACGAGTAAACCTACTACCTATTTGAAAATGATAAATCACAGTTCACCTCTTAAATCACCAAGTAAATGAATATAACCTTATGTATTATGGTACATGAAGATAAACTAACAACTATTTATCTTTTGTAACAGAAATAATGGTGAACACACGGGGGAATACGAATAATCCTAACGAGAGCTTAGACAGGATTGAACGAATCCTAGAAACAGTAGTGTCAATCGTGAGTAGTGCCCAAACCTTGAGAGGAACACAACAACAGGTGCAAGATCCCCAGCCACCTCGAGACTAAGGACAACCCGCTATCGCAAGAATCAAAGGTAAGGCCTAGGGTCAGACTTCCAGAAAAAGGAAAAACATGGAGACTGATAAAAAAGATACTGCCCGTCAAAGGACTGTGAACCCCCCACTATGCCCCACCTGTAAGAGACGTCATTTTTCACCCTGCCGGCAACTCACGGGGGCCTGCTACAAGTGTGGGAAGGCCGGGCACTGCATAAAAGATTGCCCGAAATGGAACCAAGCCATCAAAGAACCCACAAAAGTAGCTTCTTCAACCACACCACAAATCCAGACCCCAAAAACCTTGAATCCGAAAGGAAGTAATGAACCTCTGAGGTATGGTCAAATATTCAATCTCTTCCTTGAGGCTACCCAGACCCCTGTTGGTCAGCTAGGTACCCCGTTCAATACTTAATCATTTTTCCTGAATCATATGTGTCATCATTAAACTTGACTATTAAAACACTTGAACAATTAGATACGACTAATGAAGAACAAAAAGGGACAGTCATATAACGACCGAGAACCCTTGAGTTTTGAGGACAAAACTCTTTTTAAGGAGGGGAGGATGTAACACCCTGACCCGATTAAATGATAATTAAGTCACTAATTATTAATTAGTGACCTTAAAAAGAATAAGTAAGAAATTTAAACGGGAAATGAATGACGATTTCAAAATAATTTCGAGACCTTAAAAATCAAGGTCGACTCCGAGAAAAAATAAAATACGACTACGATTTATAAAATCAGTACAAAAAGGGTAAATATTAAATTTAAAATCACAAAGTGGAAAATAATGCCAAAAAAAAAAAAACCAAGTTAAGGCCAATGGGTTTTGAACCCTTGACCAAATGAAACGAAAGTTTAAAAGCCCATTATTGAGAGCTTGGAAATTTCGGGTTTAACCTCAAGACTCACACACACACACACACACACTGTTTTAGAGTGTTATAAGAGCATGCATGTACTGGTGACAATAAGGGTAAGAAAATAGTGAGAACTAGTTTGGCCTGAACAGTTTTTGGACTTGGAATCATGAGAACCGGAGAGTGGGATGTTCTGGATTTTTTTGAAACTCAACCCTAAGCTTGATTTAAGATTCTTGGGCGTAAAGAACATGATAAATGGAGTGCAACGCAAGTCGAATGGACCAAAATGGTGCAAAAATTGGCGAGAAAACAGCAGTTGCAGGCGCGACTGAGTTTTTGTGAATAAATCAATTTTGGCCAAATTTTAGGAGATCAAATCAATGCTTAACCATTCCTGGAACATGCAGAAACCCAGTGATGCCATCTAAACCCCTCGAATTGCAGTATAAATCCACGAAATTAGGAAGAACTGTAGCTAGGGTTGTAGAGGAACAGTAGCGTAGGCACCGGGAAGGAGATGAAACTCTAAAAAATTAAGACACATTAAAAGTATAAATTACCAAATCGCCCCTAATATGCCCGAAGCCAAATAAAAAGCCGAGAGGGTCTAAATTGACTTTCTTCGATGTTCCGAACCCAACGGTGAGGTCCATAATACCAAAATAAGTACGAAAAAATAAGTCGTGTGGAAGATAAAATTTATTAATTACCACAATAGACCGATAAGACCAATTCTAGGAGAATAGGATACGTCGGACCTAAAATTTAACGAAAGAGCATGAATAGGTAATAACTTGAAGAAAATGTGAAGTTGATGAGTTCTTTATGATTTTCTTAGGAGCTACAAAGGGAAGGGAAAGGCCCACAAGTAGTACATACCCGGGGGATCAAGGTGAGTAATCTTGTACTTTGAAGTGGAGGATTTTATTCTCCATTAATTTCGAAGAAATTTGAAGTTTAAGTATTCTGAAGTACTTCTAAATTTAAATCCTCGTATTTATATGCTTTATATTGAAAATGTACTATCATTTTATTTATAAGTCCTAACATGGCATGCAAAATTCACTTCTTGATATTGTTAACAGTTGGTACGTTTATTTTCTGCATGTCCATGTAAATGCCAATTTTATTAAATGCCTCTTGAATTAAATGTTTTATTTTGTCTATGCTTTAATAAATTCTTGTACATCACAATTTAAATTCCTGAAGCTCCTGTTTCAAGTATTGCCCTCCAAGTATTTAAAAACTCTGTTAAATTATCCATGTTTTAAATACACACGAAAATTCATTCTTTTATTGAAGCCATGTTTTTAATTGTACATGAAAAGCATTTATTGAAGAAGTCATGTTTTTGAATGCTCACAAAAAGCATTTCATGAAAAAGTCACATTTTTGCAAGATAATGATGCATAAGCTGTCACACCTCGAATTCCAACGAACTTGAGGCGCGAGTAACGAGACAAGGAAAATAAAATAATAAAGAAATAAAGTACAATTAAAGACATTCTAAATACTAACCAAACTCCCTATTCTGTACAATCCATAGGGCCTTGCCCCTTGTTTTCAAAATAAATCAGGTGTTTGACAATCCTTTAATTTTTCAGAAAATTTTGACAGAACCTCCTTTATTTTTTTGAGCCTTTTATCCCTGATAATCACAATACATCATATATATATATATATATACAAACACATCACAATCCATCCTCACTCGATGGCCACAATTAATGAAAATTAAACACACATTCTTTTCCTTTAACATGTATACATATAAGATATACTCAATAGTTATCTCCTACATACTGTTTGGGCTTAAGCCCTTATATTACAAAAGTATACCCCAAGGGCCAAATACTCTTCCAAATTCATTTCCTCTCCTTTCTCCAAGACTTCATCAAGTCCCACGTACTTAGAGCTTTATCTGAAACCTGTGCCCACGAATGAGTCAGCGCCAACATGCTGGTATGATATAATACTAATGCAAGAAACAAAATTAAGGACGTGGCATGTGCTAGTGTACATTTATCTCTACATGTCATGCAATGTCATCCATGCAATGCATGATCAATATGCATGACGCACCCATGCAAACTCTATGTCACACCCATGTCTCACTTCACGGTCCTTCCCCGAAGGCCTGAGTAACCTTGTTCTCACTTTACGGTCCTTCCTCGAAGGCCTGAGTAACCTTGTTCTCACTTTACGGTCCGTCCCCGCTAGCATGAGTACCATGGCCGATTTTGGGTTTTTCACCACAAGATCTACACCCTCATAACGCATAACACCACGTGCTCAACTCACAATATGCTTTTAAGGAATCACATTATGCCAATATGCCCTGATTCCACCATGCAATGATGTGATCTTAATGAAACAATTTGTCAATACATGACGCATGCTTTAAGTTATGCATATTCTACTTGAAGCAATAATCAAATCACACAACTCAATCCACAATTCTACATATCATGAACAATCCATTTGATCACATGCTCGGTCTTCACATTCATCATCTTAACAATTCCATAAATCACACACAATGATAACATATGAATTACACGTATAGTCATGGCTCACATCTATCATTCAATCAAATATCTAGGAAGATAATAAAAATCACATAGGCATAGAACCAATCAAACAATATGGCAACTACCCTTAAACTCAATTCTATTTCTTAATTAGCAAGATACCATACTTCTCATTCAATTAAATTTCCTAACAATTCAAAGAAATACAAAAGTGCACAAACAACCAATCTAGGACTATCAAGATAATCAAATTCTATGTGATTTCCTAATAGCAATTAAGCATAGAGAACATTCAATCATCTTACCAAATACTCCTAAGCTTAACCTTATTTCTCACAGTAGTAAAACATCATACCTGAAGGGTTTGTCTCAACCCTCGGGAGTCGTGTCCACCACTCATTCAAACCAACTAGTGAATAACTTGACCCTCATACTGTATCTGTCTAGGAGATCGAACCGTCTTCTCTTTTCCCGTTAGTGTCCCTTTGGTTCTTCCCCCTTGTTTCAATCCAGTGTTTGAATGAACGCTTGAATCCCTTCATTGAAATCAGCACTCCCAATGACTGAATCAGGATTCAATCTATTTCCGATGTTGCTCCTCTCATAACTCCATTTTGAATTTTGTTGAACCTTTGGTCATCATCTCTCCTAATAAATCAGCCCATGTATAATATTTGGAAAAAAAAATCTCCCATTAAAACTCTATTGATCTCTATCAAAACTAACGGGTCCTGAATCCATTTGAATGAACCAATAATTTAGAATCCAACAGTCGACACAACCCATAAAATCTAACACTACCCTTTTTAACCCATAAACAAACCATCCCACAAGTAGTTTCCCCCACAAGAGAACATTTAGAACCCAATGCCTACTTATTCCGAAATCAAGGAACCATTACATGACATCCACCATGGTGGTTAAACCCAATAAAAAAAATCATCCCTTGCTGAACATATAACACCCAAAGGTAGCAAAAACTCAATGATCGCTGTAAACACAAAGCAAAGCTCAAAGACTCCACATTGCAACAACCTATTGAGAACTCCACTTCTGGACACACCCAACCAGCCCCTGGAATCACTTCGGTTCAAGAGCATCACGTAGCCCCTCTTGAATTCCTATCCATCATCAACAACATCATGTACTCATTTCACCGCATCGAATTGAACAAGAGAGAGTCACTCCACCAATTATTTAGAGCAATCTCCATGAGCAGCCCCCGTTCTTAACCAAAAGCGACAGAATAGAGGAACCCATCTCAAACTGCAACCTCAATACCACAACTGCTCATCAAACCCCAATGATCCTCCCAACAATTTGGCTCACAAAATCCCCCATTCATCCATGATTTTTCTAACCAAAATCAACAAAGGAGAACCTTACAAAAATCTAGAATCCCATTACAGAAACCCAATACCCATAAACCCCGATCTGAACAACCATGCCATCTTGGCGCAACCTTGATACATTCCCAACACAATTCTTGTGAGTGCGGCACACACCATCAGAGTATCAACAAGCCAATTAAGGCTTTTCCTACGGACGGATTGGTGATGAATCCGGTGAGAACGTCGAGTCATTTGATGCGGCAACTACGCCCTGTTGTGGCCTCGGACTGACAGAGCAATTTCATTGGCAACGGAGGCCAACCAAAACTCTCACCACCACCATCGCCGCCTCCTCATCAGCCCACTATATCGTTACTCTGAGCCTAACCAAGAGACCCAACACTCATACAACCGTGCCATCATCGCAACCTTCCTTTCTCTAAATCCCAATCACCTTCAGATCAACAGCTTCCGGTGCCACGACGTGACGATCATCCCATCCGATCCCCTGGGCAGCGCGGTCTGAGGAGAATCAGAGTTCCAAAATTTCTCTTACTCTTCTCTCTCTCCCTTTTTTTTTTTTTTTTCTTTTTCTCTCCTTTTCTCCCGCTTGTACACAACCTGCACCACCCCTGGTTTTCTATCTCTATCTCTTGATTTCTTCCCCAATTCTTATCTTCTCATTTTGTTTTTCTCTTTGGCCGTACGTCACTCCACCGCCTCTCTTGTGGTTAATATATATATGTATTATATAATATCATATAAGACACGCACACACCCCACAATGGCTGCCCATTTCTATCTCTTTTATTTTTCTATTCTTTTCTTCCTTCTTTAATTGCTTCTTCAATATCTCTTATATATATACATATATCTCATTTTATTTCTTTTATTATTCCACTTCATTTTCTTTATTATTATTATTATTTTATTATCATCATTATTATCATTTAAAATGAATTGAATGCAATTAAAATTTCAAAAAATTCAATTAGTGCAAATTTTTTATTTTTTTAAAAAAAAAATTTCATTCTAAATTTTCAAGTCTTTACATAAGCATCACAAACTTTATGATATTAGGATTCCTTCAGAACTCAATTGACATGAAGAATGCCCGGTAGCATAATCTGATCCCCCAGGCATGAGATATATCCTTTGAAGTAAGACTGGAATATGGTTTGAAACGGATTCTCCTAGTCAAAGTGAAAGATGACAATGTTTTCAGAAATGGTAGCTAGTTTTTAAACCCCCATTTACCTGAAACAGGGTTTTATAAAACCCTTTGAAGTTTTGAAGAAGAAGAAATTTGCATCCTTCTATTTTTATGGAAATGATTTCAAATTATTTCCTTGGCCTTCAAATGGCCACTCTGCATATGTTTATAAATTCTGTTGCTTATTAAATGCTTTATTGAATGCTTTAAAAATGCATCATGCTACGTGATTTTAAGATTCTTGTATTCTGCGATTATTGAAGTACGTGCCTAGCTTGAATGCCTTGTATGCTTCATGCTATCTTTTTGAAGAATTCTATTTTCTGTATCTGAAGTATATATACAATTGGTAGTATATGTTTATATGAACCTTTTCTTATAACTAACCCACTACTAGTTGAAACCCATGACAAAGTACTGGAATTACTTACTAGGCTTTTTGAAGCTCACCCCATTCCCCAACATCTTTTAGGTGATGACGATGGATGAGAGCCTTGCCCAATTTGAGGATTGGTGATTGGCAACTCCATTTTGATCAGGAATTTTGGAAGTACTAGGACCCTGTAGTTGGTCAAATTTTAATGTAGTAAATTTTGGACAAATATGTACTTAAGCCCGGAAGGCAACGGATATGTAATATGTATAACTTTAAATTTTTAGTATACTCTGAATGTATAATAATTGTTTACCGCTCCGAAGAAGAAGAAGAAGCGACGGTACCGAGTGGGCGTGCGAAAAGAAATTTTTTTTCATGCTTCCGCAATTTGCCAATTCTGGCCCTATCACACAACCGTTCGGCGCTGTTACTTACTTGAACCTCACCCGACGGCCCACGAGCCGAAGGGTGGCGGTCGTGATTCCCTCGATCTGCATAGACGGGGTCGACGGGTCATGACAAGAAATACACAAAAACATGTTTGAAATTTCTAGGGTTTTCACATTCAATAGTACCTAAAGTGATGAAAATGACCGACTCAACTCAGTCGAGTTAACTTAAACACGTGTCAACATGCGGTAAAAAAAGGCTTTAAGTGGGACGACGCTATTTAGATCAAAATGACGTCCACCCATGTCATTTCGTCCTTAAGTTTTAAAATCCCACATTAGCATGTTTGGTTATAGGTGCAATAAATCTGAAATTGAGGTGTTTCGATATTTCGGATTCAGTGGTAGGCCATGTTTGGGAAAATTAGATTCTTAAATAGATAAACAAATGAACAGGACTATTTCCAAATAGGTCCTAAAAGCTTAAATAAGTTACTAAATTACCTCTAATAACTAGTTTAAGGTTTTTTTTTATGTTCTTGACACAATGGTGGGGCTTGTTTTGTTAAATGAGGTACCAAAAATATAGATATGTAAAAATGGATAATTTACAAACTACCCTTTCTAATAAATGAGCTGCCTGAAGAGTATAGAAAAATAGGAGGAGACTAAACTTAAGGTTTTTAGGCCTTCTAGACTAAATGGTGGAGCCCGTTTAAGCTAATAAGGCCTCTAAGATAGTGATCCAGAAAAATTGTACCTAAAATTAGTGATTAATGTGAGACTAATCATTGATATAGGACCCAAGGACTAAAATAAGGCTTTCAGGAAATATTTTGCTGAGAAATGGACTTCAAGTAAGTAACCTTGTACCTTGAATTGGTGCTATTTCATTTAAAGTGCATTTTTGTAAACCATTTTATTACTTAGATGCAAACATGATTTCATGATGATACAAAAATCATAATTTAAATATTAACATGCTTTTATTTGCATCACAAATGTTCTACAAGATTGGATATCTCATGTATTAAAAAGTTTTGCAATATTTGGTTTGAATGTCATCACACATGATTTCCTATACAATATTACACCTCACTGGGGGTCTCTTAGTTAAATCAAGTTTCACATGATACACCTATGACCGGGGATCACTTAGCTGGTAGGCCTTTGTAATCCACGAGCTCTAAATTACTAGTGTAACACTTCGACCCAATAAGTTGGGTAATTTATGTCATATGTCAAAAATAATCTTAATAGAAATCTTTTAAGTCAAATGTGTAACACTATGAAGTAAGGTTAGACAAACTAACCTAATTACATATAAGATTAACCTAACCTAGGTTAGTGAGGGCAGGTAGACAAATACACCACTAATGTAAAGATAAAAATTATACATCAAATATTAAATAATTATTTAATAAATAATTATCATAAATATAAAAAGAATGCATAAAATATACACTTATGCATAGATATAAATATAGACAATACATCGCAGGCATAACAGGAATAGTGTGAAGAACCACATGTGTGCACATAAGCATGCACACATGTGGATAAAATACCCAAGTGTGTATACATGAACATATATACATATATATAAAAATAAATCTACATATATGAACACATACATGGACGTATATATAAATAAGAAGAAAGATATGTGTATTTATACGCATACATATACACATACGAAATATATACAAAAATATACATAAATATATATGTACATTCTTGAATATATATAGGTGTGTGTGTGTGTGTGTCTATATATATATATATATATATATATATAGAAACCGTGAATAAGTGTGCTAATATGTGTAAGTAAAGTGAGAAGTGTGTGTGTGTGATTGGTAAGTTGGGAGGCAAGAAAAGAAGTAGCCCTACAAGCTTGTAAAGAAAGGAAAACAAGGGTTCTGCAGCCCTTGCAACTCTCGCCCATGAGGAGAAATTTTGATTAGAGGAGGTGAGGTTAAGAGAGAGAGAGAGGGAGACATGTGATGGTGCAGCTGAATATATATATATATATATATGTATATACATAATTATATACTATGACCCTAAGAAAGGGATTAAGCAAGGCAAGGGAAAAAGCAGTTGTTGGGAGAAAGGGATGAACGCAGATAGGAAGAAATTAGGAGAGAGAAACAACTGGGGAATTCTTGTGAAGTAGGGAATAAGGTACAACGCTATTTCCTCTTGATCGCTATTGCCATTTTAATTATTGTAGAAAGATTTAGAGTAGAAAAATGGGTTAAATAAACCTAGAATTAGTAGAAAACAGAGAACTGCCATTAAAGAGCCACCAAGAAAACTAAGTCTGAACTTGACCTAGAAAAATCAATTTCTATTGCTTGGAACCTACACAAGATCCTAAAAGGATCACAAAACCATCGTTCCACGATCATAAGCTCAAAGATGAGCCTTGTATCGCGAGTTATAGGTTTTGAATTTAAATCCAAACCTAAAAAATCAGGCACTACACTTGGTTTTTAAAATGGGGATCGAAAGCCCCTAAAGCAAGGATCACAATGAAACAAATGTGAATAAAATTGGTTAAGAAACTAGTTTGTAATTGGGAAATATCCAGAGCAGCCATGAAGGTTAGATCAAGCTTCCTAGTGAGAATTAAGGTTCAAAATCAGCAAAGAACCCTAAATTGAAACATTATAAGATGATAGGTATTGAAAACAGATTGTAAAAAGGTTCAAAATTGGAAGAAATTGCATATGAAACTTTTTAGTTTTTAGGGTTACAGTGACCTTACAAAGAATAAAATGATGAATAGTGTAGGTCTCGGTTCGATTCTGGTCCGACCCATTTCAAAACGAATCCAATCAAAAGTTAAATGGCGTCATTTTATTAAGTAAGAGGCTGACATTAGCATGATGTCATGGTGACACAACGAATTGGATTGAATCGATTGGTTCTCACCCTAACAGGACCAGTTCACTCACATAACAACTAGACTTGATGGTTTTTTTTTAAACTTTCCTAAAATTATATTTTAGCTCCAGAATTTTAGGTTAATTACGAAATTATTTAGAAAAATAATTAAAAATTATTTTTAAATCCATTTTGAAATTAAAAAATTACTAAAATGCCCTTAAGCTAAAAATAGGCCAAACGAAGGCCAATTAAAATGCAAGAAGAGTCTAACCCAATATTTTTAGGCATTTTAGACTCAATGGTAGAGTTCAAATTGGGAAATTAGACCCCAACAAATATGAACGGGCAAAGAGGAATAATTTTAATTGTCTACTAATGTACTAATTAAGCTACCAATTAAACTCCAATGACTATGAAAATATTTATCTTAACATTTTTTGACATTTCAGGCTCAATAGTGATATCTTAACATTTTTTGACATTTCAGGCTCAGTAGTGGGATCCGTTTAGCCAAACGAGGTAGCAAAAATCTAGATACCTAAAAATTTGTAAATCCCAAAACTGCCCTAGTGTTATATATACTACTAGACTATCACGACCCAAAATCCATTCTATGCGGATTTGGGGTTGGTAACCGACACCATCACTCAAACAAGCCGTACAAAATTAAATGAATTGCACAAGAGTGATAATTTTGTTTTTTGTTATCAAGTGTGGAAGCTACACATATGCAACTCATCTAATAACTAATTCAACACCAATCATTTATAAAAGGTACTCAAAGTAAAAACATCATGATCACCATCATTTACATAATTCGTCAACATTTATATACATATCATATATGTATCCAAGAAAAGGTTCATAATACTAATTCCCAAAAATCTAGGTTATCATTGAGCCTAAAAATACATCATGTGATTACCAAAAAGATTCCACATCACATCAAACCAAGATCCTCGTACAAAATATCCATTGCATTCACACTCTCAGCTATTCTGTGTAGAATTTACTACCTCTTTGCTAATTCAATTACTTGAAATATGTTGGATAAATCCATATGAGCTTCACTGAGCTCGTGAGTAATTCTTGCATCCTGTCACAGGTTTTGCAAAGATAGAGTTTTGCGTAAATACCATGGGCACCAACTTTCCTCAAACAGATAACATATACACATAAATATCTTAAAACAAGTTTTCAAAAAAAAAAAATCACGTATGAAACATACTGAAGGTTCAAGCAGATATAACATATGGATTTCTAAAATACATCATTTTCAATAACATAGTTCGAATATCAAAACACAAAGTAGACGATGTAGAGTTGTTCACAAGACGTATAATAGCACATACATTTCTTAAAACATGGTTCAGATAATTAATTATGAAATAGATAACATAATACCGAATAAAAAAAGCACGCGAGAGGGTACTTCTGAAATCTAATTTCGAATAGCGGATAACACAAGAATGATGATAGACATATATTACACACATCAAAGAATCACATATTGAGTCGGAGCACTACGTGGGTAAGTCTCATTAAGAGTTAGAGCACCACGTAGGTAAGTCTCAAACATGAATTCCACTACGAGTTAGAGAGCCATGTGGGTAAGTCTCATCAAGAGTCGGAGCGCCACATGGGTAAACCTTGTATAGACACGAGAATCGGGTCAAAGGACCATGTGGGTAAGTCTTATCAAGAGTGGAAGTGCCACATAAGTAGGCCTCGGACAGACACAAGAGTCGAATTACACATTGAGTTAGAGCACCATGTGGGTATGTTTCATTATAGGAGTCAAAATGCCACATGGGTAGGTCTCACACAGACACATGATTTGATCAAAACAAGTATGATTCAAGTTGCATAGTTAAAACTAGTACGCACAAATCATTTTTCTCATTGAAAGGGGTGCCATGGTTTACAGACATTTTTGCTAAAGAATATAGTTAGGATTCAAGCCATACAAACATTTTTCAAATCAGTACACACGAACGTCATTGCAAAATATAGTCATGAAAATCATAGTTCTCGGATATTTCATTAAGTGTAGATAGACATTTGAGCAGATATAGAAATTCATAAGATAGACATTTGACAGCAAGATGTTAAATCCACTGGTTCGGGATACAATATTACTCACAAAATAAATTTAGCATTTTGAACAGGAGATAAAACAACACTAATCCAGGGTACGGGATTACTCACTTCAATTTTTCAGTTCATTTCCTTAATCTCCTTTCCAGTGTCTTTTTGTTCCAAGATCCATAAGTCAAATGCACATAACTTCATATTAGAATATAATTGAGGCATTACTATCGGCCACTTATTATTTTTTTATAACTAAATTTTCCTTAACGAATTTTTTTCGTTGGTTTAGTAGCCTTAAAACTTTAAGTTAGGTCTTGCCCCCTTTTTTTTTCTAAATTCATTTTATAGTTAAATTAATACTTGGGACAGAATGGGTATTACCTCATTTGTTGTTTCATATCTTTCAGAATTTATTTGGACTTAACAGACATCACCATTGAGTCCGAAATGTCCAAAATAGTTAAAATAGCCTACTTTTTATATTTAATTGGCTTCAGGCATCATTAAGGGTAAAATGGTAATTTTTACATTTTACATGTCTTAATTTTTGAGATTCCATCTCATAAAATGAACACCACCATTGGGTCCAGAATGTTAAAAAAAGTCAAGTTACACTACCATTTTATTTTATTTGGGCAACGGAAGCATTTTACTAAACTTAACTTAATTTAATTATTTTATTTAATATTACACATATATTACATTAATATTATAACACAAGTGTTACGGTGGCACAATGGCACATGCGTAGGGTTTAGGCTTCTCAGTGTGTGAGGTCAGAGGTTCGAGTCTGGGAAGCTCCCCCTTATTTTTTTGATTTTCAGGTTGCCAAACAGTGGACAGTGATTAAAAAAGAGAATATGTAATACCCCGAAAATCCGACATGTCCTAGACTGCACACCAATCTCATAAAAAATAGGTTATGTGACGTTAATGATTTGAAATAGCTCAAAATACGGTAAGCAATAACGAGATTAAATTCCTAAGATATGAAATTGAGCAAAAAATACCAAAAATGGTGCATGATCGGGAAATTGACAACCCGATCAACCGAGTGCCGAAATGGACAATATGGGACCGATACGAAGAATTAATTATGAAACTAATATGAATTTAATATGAGACATGAATGGGGACCCAAAACCGAAAAAAATAAGTAATAACACCGAGCCTCGGCTTTAAGCTAAACTTGTCGGCATCCCATAAGTTGATATTTTATGGACTATAACAAAAACAGTAATAAATACCAGAAAATACCCTATGTACACATACGTATATGGTACTTCTATATGTACATCATTAGTATTCGTAAAATACATGATATGTTAATAAAATATTTAAATATATATACCTTCATGAAGCTTCTAAAGGAAGCTATTGGGAGGAGAGTTGGTATATTTATATATATATATATATATATATATAATATAAAGAAGGGTGGCAGCTTCTACATCTTAGAAGCTGCTGGAATCACACCCACCTAGCATTATATATATATATACATATACATATACATATATATATATATATAAAAGAGAGATAATTTAGAAGCTTCTTGAAGAAGCTAGAATAATGGAAAAAAGGGTAGAACTAATGAAGCTTCTAGCTTCAAAGCAGTGATAAAAGAAAGAGAAAAATCTAGAAGAATAAGACCTAGTTATATATATAGGCAACTGCAAGAAAATCTAGAGATGGCTGCAGCCGACCTTATAAATAACTCCTAAGTAACTTATTCAACTTCAAAAACTGAGACAGAGAAAAGAAAAGAGTGAGAGAGGGACTAAAGAGAGATGGAGAAGCTGCAGCAGGCAGGACTGCCATGGATGAAGGAGAAGGAAGCTTCAGGAAGCTGGGACTAAGCCTAAGGTACGTGCTCAAATTCCCCCTTATGTGTTTTTTAGACCCTTAGGAACCAATAGTAGGGAAATTGAAAGAAAAAGACAAGAACCACACTCTGTAACTCACTGTTAAAAATGGGCAAAAATGAAAGTTGAACTAAACTTGATTTTATGCATGCAACAAGGTAGCAAATAGTATTAGGATTCTAACACATTTGGATTTAAGTAAAATGGTCCAAAAATGACTAACTTAGGATTCACCGATGCATGGCTGGAGTAGCAAATGGGTGTCGAAAAACCGTGAGTTTTGAGGTCCAAAATGCTTTCAAATGATTGCAGGAAGCCATAAGATGAATTTGGTGTAAAAAGATCCAAAAATCGATGTCAAAAGATAGAGAAAATTGGTTTCAATTCTGGCGCCGGTGTCGAAGAAGACGCTAGAATAGTAACCAGAATATCGTGGAAAAGACGAGTCCTATTGGATTGGACCTTTGGTCGAGTCGTAACCCGACCGAATGTAAAGTGATTAATTTAAACTACATCGTTTTAGGTGTATAGGTTTGGTTTTTAAATTTGAAATCCGATTGTTTGGTTACAAGGTTAATAAATTCGAAATAAGAATAAGGCTTGACTAAACACGGATAAGGGTCAAATGTGGATAACAGGGATTTGTTATCCCGGTTCAGTGAACTCGAACTGAACCGGGGTTTAGAAGAGATTTATAATGGTTCGGTTCAAAGAAGACTGAACTGACTGGTTTACCATGCTCTTAGGCCGGTCTAGGGTTACAAGTTAAAAACCCTTTGGTTCAATGATTAAAATTAAAATTAAAATAAAGAAAACCTGAACTTTGTTAATTTGTGGTTTGACCCCTAACCTCCTGAATATCCTGTTCAGGCCCAACTTTTGGAATTTGTATGCAAATATACCTTTGGAAAATAATTTAATAATTAATTAAATTATTTTATAAAAAGGTAAAATGACGATTTTACCCCTGGGCCATAAATAAAGCAAATGAAGTCCAAATTAAGATCCAAAAAAAAAAAAATTCTATTTTTAATATTTTTGGACGTTCTGAATATAATGAAAATGTCAGATTGGACATCCGAGGACTCCGAGGTAGTCCCCCCATAAGATGTAAAATTACAAAAATGCCCCTAATGCAATACGAAGCCTAAATAAAGTCCAAATTGGACGAAATTGATACCATTAAGGGTCAAAATAATTATGAAATTGTATAAATGACTAAATAATAATTCAGCGTCAGAATATCATAAAATGTGAAATGACCAAAATATCCCTAAGTATGGGAAATACAAAGTAAAGGCCGAATAAAGGCCAATCTAATATAAGTAACTGTCATAAATATAAGTATAAAAATTAAGGGGCTCAATAAGACTCCAGAACAGTTAGAGTATAAAATGAGAAATGACCGATGTGTCCCGATGATCAAAAACAGATACCAAATGAAGTCCAAAGACTTAGAACTTTACATATAAGTTATCTGAAATATTCTTAGGACCACGATAGGGTCTGGGGCAAGAACGACAAAATTACCATTTTTCTCCTAAGGTTAATAAGTGCTTAATTGATAACGAATGAAGTCCAAATGACATAAAAAAAAAGTATAATTCTGAAAGCTACTAAGCTTAATTAAGGAATTTAATAGTGTCAGTTGAAACACAATGAATGGGTAATAGGCCAATGAACCTAATTAGGCCATCTGATAGACTCCTAAGATGATGAATAAGACATGAATGGATGAATTCTGATCTGTCTGTGATTAATGATGATTATTCAAGATATGCAAAGATGTGCCTGACATATCCAGAGATTATCAGATTTTATGTGAATGGAGATAAGCGTAACAATCTGTGAGTATAACTTGGTAGATATTTACTGTACTATCTAGATTCATATACTGTATTGTTTCATATACTGAACTATTTTATACACTGTACTATTTTAATGCATATGCTTTCATGCATACTCTTTATACTGCATTACATGGCATGATTCTATTATGTCCTGCCTTCTAATATGTTCTATTCTGATTCTGTTCGGGCCTGTTCTGTTCTGTTACACACTATTCAGAGTCTGTTTCGATTTTGTTTGATATGTTGTGTCTTACTCCTAGGCCTACTACAGGATTGAGCGGTTGGATTTATGCCAACGCATGACCTAGAAGGTAGAGGCCCCATTAGTAGTCTGCTTATGAGCAGCTGGGAAAGGCTCATATGTATTATTGGCACTCTGTTCTATTTTTTTCCCTCTCAATTTTGTCCTGTTCCATTCTGATCTGATCCCAAAGGGTAGAGGCCCCACGAGTAGTCCATTTATGGGCAGCTGGGAAAGGTTCAGACATCTTGTTCTATTTTGATTTGATCCCAAAGGGTAGAGGCCCTGCAAGTAGTCCGTTTATGGGCAACTGGGAGAGGTTCCAACACATTTGATGATATACCTTTGACTGATTGATACTCAGTTCAGTTCAATTCAGTTTTGATATGTTTTGTTCTGATCTGTTCTATTCTGACTCTGGCTCTGTTCTGATCTGTTCTGTTCTGTTCTATTTTGATCTAATCTATTTATTCTATTTGAGCTGCATTTGATCATGCATTTTATTTGATATCATGTATATAAGAACTGGTTTTGAAACCCATGACAGGAACATATGTTATCACTGAGCTTGTTTAAGCTCATTCTATTTATCTGACATTTTTCAGGACTTATCTCCATTTGATTAGAAGGCACAAAGATATGACAGTAATAGGCCGAGAGGCATTTCATGTAAGGATCTGATGGCACTGATTTGTGGAGACTTGGGTTCTAGTAGATTGACTCAGGCTATTCAAGTGAGTAACATGATATGATTGAATTCATTGATATGCAATAGACGTAGTTGAGACATGGCTCATGATAATGGTACTCTAGAGTTATTAGATGTCTGGTTATAGACGTGCTCTGTACATAGCTCTGTGGTATCGAAATGAGTTGCATTCCCGAGATGAGAAGGTTTTAATTTCTACTGCTCTGACCCTACATTTGGAATACAATTTATTGTACAGTTCAAAAGTTTACCGTTAGTTAATTGCATTGTCGGTAGAGAGACCAGCAAGGTGGCTAGTTGGCATCACATCTTCAGCATCTGCGTAGGGTGGGATGCGGGATGTGACAGAGTGGTATTAGAGCTAAGGTTTGTAAATAGTGAAGATCCATGGGCATGGGCGTGACAAAAGAAATGGTTAAGATCAATTGATCTGAGGTTGTAAATATTGAAGATTTACAAGTACCATAGAGTGACATTGGTGCAAAAGGTTAAGGTTACCTATACAAGATGGAAACTTTAGGACAATAAGGTGTGCAATGGTTTGGGAATCATTGTCCACATTAGAGCACTAAGTTATGGATTGAGAACTAGAGAGTACCTGAGCCATGGATACTAAGTTGCAATTTTGGAGATTAGACGTGGAATTATGGAAGTCTTCGTAATGGATGATGAATCTGTGATTCTAAGGCATCTAAGGACTAGGGATCAACATTTTCATTGGAGTCATAATGACATTGAATGACAAGTGACACTAGGACATGTCGATAATTATATGAATGATTGTGGACATATCAATTAGAAGGATAATGATTGTAGGTAAGCTAACTCTGGCATTGATAATTGCAATTGTGGAGATAAAAATGATTATATTGTGGACTTAAATGTGATTGAATGATCATAGAGGATGATTTCTAATCATTTGAGGATGACTCCCAATTTTGAGGTAAAATGGATCTAATATCGAATCATGGTTGTAATATCCCGACCCGGGATACCGGGTCACATGACACGTATTACGAGAAAAAGAAATTATATATATATAATTAATTAATTTTTAAATTAATTAATTAATTATAAGAAATGGATATATATATATATTAATTAAATGTATATATGTATATATATTAATTGAATGATATATGTAAAATGTAAAAAGTAAAATGTGAAAAAGTGTGAACAGTGTGTGAAAGGTGTGTGTGTGTCGGCTGGTGTGTGTGTGTGTGTCTTGTATATATGTGTATATGTGTATATATGTATATATTATATGTATAAATATCTTGCCAAAATTAAATGCAAAGTAGAAAAGAGAAAAAGTAAAATTTATGAGATGGGAGAGCTATGTAGGGCTAGAAATCAGAATGAAGAGAGAGAGAACTGTAAAGAGAGATTTGGAGGAGAGAGAGAGAGAGAGGTCGGTTCCCTTTGTCTTTAAAAAGGAACAAGCATGCATTGCATGCTTGTTTTGTAAGAAAGAAAAGCTAAGGAACTGAAGGAGAAGAAGAGGAAGGAAATCAGAAAGAAAAGACCTAGAACCCACGACCAAAAAGGTGAGAAATGTTCAAAGTTGTCATTTTCTCTCTCTAGAATATTTTGCATGTGTTAAGAGATTAGGTTATGATTTGTGTATATGATGCTTAAATATATATATATATATATAGACGTGTATTAAGCATGAAATTAGGCCATGAAAATGACTCGCAACATGAAACCCAGAAGAACCGCCATGGGAGGACCTTTCTTGAAGCAGGTCTGAACCCATGGCAACTAAACCAAAAATGGTGTATCAAGGCTTCAAGAAGAAGCCATGAAGGTTATAAAAACGTGTGACCGCGACCAAAAATCACAAACGATGGCCTCCAAATATCGAGTTGCAGGTTTTGGGTTTTAAACCCAACGCCTCAACTGCACCTCAAAACTTGTTTTAAAGAACGAGATATGAATCCCCATGAAGAGGGGATCATAACAAACGAAACCCCATGAATTTTGATTCAGAATTGAGCATGAACGACCGAAATAACAGTTCGGATTATCGAGCTTAAAATCGAACATATGAAGAGATTTTAAAGTCTAAAATGAATGTCAATCGAATTGTTAGTACCTTAGAAATGTTTTGGGATTAAAACAGTGAAGAACGATTGAGTAAAACGTCACGAAATAGAAGAAAAAGGGAAACTGAAATTAGGGTTTCAGTCATGGTCGAAGTGGGGAAGACGACGAGTCAACTCGTTACTCGGTTTAAAACGGGTGGGTTGACTCAGGACAGGTGGCAGCCTCTGGGCTTGCCACCGAATAAATGAAACGGCAGCGTTTCAATAAAGGTTTTAAAACCTTTTAAACGGTAGGGCTGACGTCATCATGACGTCAGCAACACACACAAAACCGGATGGACCGGTTGGTTTACAACTGAACAGGACTGGTTCATTTAAAACTGGACCGAACCCTTTGGTTTCTAAATTATTTTAAAAATAAATGAACCAACACTTTAGTTAATTACGGATTGACCCCAGCTGTTTTGGGGAATTTCACTATGGCCCAACTGAGAAAGATTTTGTTCAATTACACCCCTGGAAAAATATTTAAATAATTAAATAATTATTTAATTATTTTATAATTAAGGTAAAATTACTATTTTACCCTTGGGTCATAAATAGAGCAAACGAAGTCCAAATTAAACATATAAATAGTGTATTTTTACTATTTTGGACATTTTGAGATCAATGGTAGGGTCCGTTTTACGAGACGAGGCCCGAAAAATAAAAACACGTAAGGGGTAAATGACCAAAATACCCTTTGACCAAAAATTAACAAGTTATTAATGAATTCTTACTATCTTGGACCTTCTAAGTCCAATGGTGAGGTCCACAACACGAAATGGGGTCCCGAAAAATAAAGACACGTAAAGGGGTAAAAAGACCAAAATACCCCTAGTACCTCTAAAGTCAAAATGAAATCAGGGAAGGTCTAAATTAACTTTCTTTGACATCCCGGACTCAAAAATGGAGTCCAAATTACGAAACGAAGTACAGAAAAATATGACACGTAAAACGATAAATGACTATTTTGCCCTTTTATATATAAAAGCCCAAATTAAATTCTTGGAAAGCCTAAACCGACTTTCTTCGACACTCCGGACTCAATGATAAAGTCTATTCGACCAAAAGAAATGTCTAAAATAAAAAGACATAAAATTTGATGAATAGCATCTGTTAAATGACTATGGACTGAAATATTGCCAAGGCATTAAACTAAGGCAAGTACGAATGAAATGAAATACGAAAAGACACGACAACACATCAACCTTAGAATGAAATTTCTAACTCATAAGTTGTTCTTAGGTGATAAACATGGGAGAGCAACCAAAGAAATTCACCATCATGAATAAAGCCCAAAGGGCCAAAGATCCCAAGCAACAAGCTTTCATGAAAGACCTATTGTGGCAACAACAGGTAATTGAAAAGCACATAAGAATCGCCAAGGCCACTGAGGTGATTTCGGTTAGGCCTTTTATGCATAAGTCACCTACCAGGGAAATGGTAGCTGAGGCCAGGAAAAAGAAGGAAGAAGCAAGGAAAAGAAAAGAGGAAGAAAAAGAAAATACTGAAACCTTAAGTGAGTGGGTAAAAAGGTAATGCATGTTTCTTACTCATTCCATACGATACCACTATAAGATAAGTTATAGTTAACTTATGTAGTAAAAGAAAAAGTTAAGTTCAGTTAATTAATTTCATTATGAAATTTATGAGTCTTTTTCTAAATTGTTTAGGATAAGGGCTGAAAAGGGCAAGACTCTTCAGTAGGGTCTACAGTATATGAGGTGAGTAACCCTGTGTTTGAAGTGGAGATTTAACTCTATGAATTTAAAAAGGTTTTAAATGCAAAGATATGAAATGTTTGAAATTTCAAATTCAGTGTTTACATGATTCAATTTTTAATTGTTCTGTTTTATAACCCCATTGTGACATGCTCAGTGATTGGTTTCTACAACAGTTTTTCCTTCAAATACTTTTCAGCATGTCTAGTTAAAATGCAATTGTTGTTAAATATTCTAAATTTGCTTATTTCAAGTATATGAATGTTATGTTTTTAAGTACTCACGAGAATTATCTATGTTGATATACTCATATCTTAAATGTATTTTAAAATGCAAGATGAATGGTGCATAAGCACTTAGACAGGATTCTGAGTTTTCAGTTGCCCTGTGAAATAGGCAGGATTTTGGGTTTTACGGAACTCAATTGCCCTGTAAAATGCCAAGTAGCAGGATCTAATCCCCCAGGCATGAGATATCTCTATTTATAAGTAAAATGGGAGTCCGGTTCGAAACGGATTCCACTAACGGAAGTGATAAGATGACAAATGATTTGAAAATGGAAGCAGGTTTTTTACTCTCATTTTCAATATGCATATGTTTGAGTTTTATATAATCTATTTAAGAAATACATGTTATGTTATATGTTTTAAAGTTCATATGTATAAGTTTAGCTTGAATACTTTAAATGTTTCAAAGCTACATGTTTTAAGGAATGCATATATTCTGTATTCAAAGTATACGAACAATTGGCGGTGACTATTTTACAAACTCTTATGTACTAAACTACTGCTAATTGAAAACCCCATGACGAATACTGGAATTGCTCACAAGCTTAGATTAGCTTACCCAGACTTTGTTCGGACCCCCCCTTTCAGGTGATGCAGCAGACAGGGTCTTAAGGACGACGACGATGAGTCTAGCTGTCTTTTTGGAAGGATATGTTAAGTAGTTTCTTTTGAAGAACCTATGAACACTAATAGTACGTTTTGTATTAATAGACAATGTAAGAATGTGTAATAAGCCCTCAGGGCAATCGAATATGTATTGTATGAATGTATGAAGTCTTTAAGTTTTCGTTATACTCTGAATGTGTAACCATGTATGCTATGTATGGAGCGGCAGTACCGGACGGATGTGCATAATTTAAAAATGAGAAAAGAAAAGAAAAAAGTTTTTCACGCTTCCGCAAAATGTATGTTGCACATCTATTCGATACCGCTGCAGATGCGAGCCTTGTCTCGGGGCCTTCGGGTCTCGGGGCAGCGGTCGCGATCCGGTAATCCGCAAAGGGTGGGTTTCAGGTCGTGACAATGGTGTCATCATATATTTTGTGGATTGTAAATCAGACTTATTGTGAATTTTTTGGATCTGATCTGAATTTGTATGATTAGGGATTCTAGACTAGTGACAATTGGAGACAAGTTCGTAGAAGTGATCAAGGTTAAAACTTTATGATACATTACTGAATCATTAGACTCCCTCATAGATAAACCTGACTGATAGATGATTACTTCACTATAAGGCAAGTTAAGTTTTGGGGACAAAACTCTTTCGAAGGAGGGGAGAGTGTAATACCCCGAAAAGCTGACATGGCCTAGACTGTACACTGATCTCATAAAAAATAAGTTTTGTGACGTTAATAATTTGAAATAGCTCAAAATATGGTAAGCCATAACAGGATTAAATTCCTAAGATATGAAATCGAGCAAAAAATATAAAAAATGGTGCATGCTTGGGAAATTGACAACCCGATCAATCGAGTGCCAAAATGGACAATATGGGACTGGTACGAAGAATTAATTATGAAACTAATATGAATATAATATGAGACACAAACGGGGACCCAAAACCAAAAAAAATAAGTAATGACACCGAGCCTTGGCTTTAAGCTAAACTTGTCGGCATCCCATAAGTTGATATTTTGTGGACTACAACAAAGTAAATACCAGAAAATACCCTATGTACACATATGTATATGGTACTTCTATATGTACATCAATTAGTATCCTTAAAATACATGATATGTTAATAAAATATTTAAATATATATACCTTCATGAAGCTTCTAAAAGAAACTATTGGGAGGAGAGTTGGTATATTTATATTATATATATATATAATATAAAAAAGGGTGGCAACTTCTAGGATCTAGAAGCTGCTGGAATCACACCCATCTAACATTATATAGTTGCCTATATAAATAACTAGGTCTTATTCTTTTAGATTTTTCTCTTTCTTTTGTTACTGCTTTGAAACTAGTAGCTTCATGTGTTTTGCCCTTTTTTCCATTATTCCAGCTTCTTCAAAAAGCTTATAAATTATCTCTTTATATATATATATATATATATATATATATAATGAACAAGAGAAAGAGCAAAAGAAAGAGAAGCTACTAGCTTCAAAGCAGCAACAAAAGAAAGAGAAAAATCTAAAAGAATAAGACCTAGTTATATATACAGGCAACTGCAAGAAAATCCAGAGATGGTTGGAGCTGACCTTGTAAATAACTCCTAAATAACTTAAGAAACTTCCAAAACTGAGACAGAGAAAAGAAAAAAGTGAGAGAGGGACTGAAGAGAGATGGAGAAGCTGCAGCAGTGCAAGACTGCCATGGATGAAGGAGAAGGAAGCTTCAGAAAGCTGGGTCTGAGCCTAAGGTATGTGCTCAAATTTCCCCTTATGTGTTTTTCAGACCCTTAGGAACCAACAGTAGGGAAATTGAAAGAAAGAGATAAGAACCAGTCTCTGTAACTCACTGTTAAAAACGAGCAAAAATCAAAGTTGACCTAAACTTGATTTTATGCATGCAACAAGGTAGCAAATAGTGTCAAGATTCTAACACACTTGGAATTAAGTAAAATGGTCCAAAAATGACTAAGTTTGGATTCACCGGTGCATGGCCGGAATAGCAAATAGGTGTCAAAAAATTGTGAGTTTTGAGGTCCAAAATGCTTTCAAATGATTGCAGAAAGCCATAGGATGAATTTGGTGTAAAAAGATCCAAAAATCGATGTCAAAAGATAGAGAAAAATGGGGAAAATTGGTTTCAGTTCCGGCGCTAGCGTCGGAAAAGACGCTAGAACAGTAACCAGAATATCATGGACAAGATGGGTCCTATTGGATTGGACTTTAGGTCAGGTCAGAACCCGACCTAACTTAAAGTTATTAAGTTAAACTACATCGTTTTAGGCGTATAGGTTTGGTTTTTAAATTTGAAATCTGATCGTTTGGTTACAAGGTTAATAAATCTGAAATAAGAATAAGGCTTGACTAAACACGGATAAGGGTCAAATGTGGATAACAGGGATATGTTATCCTGGTTCAGTGAACTCGAATTGAACTGGTTGGTTTAGAACAGATTCATGATGGTTCAGTTCAAAGAAGACTGAACCGGCTTGTTCACTATGCTCTAAGGCCGGTCTAGGGTTACAAGTTATAAACCGTTTGGTTCGATGATTAAAATTACAATAAAGAAAACGAGAACTTTATTAATTTTTGGTTTGACCCCTAACCTCCTGAATATCCTGTTCAGGCCCAACTTTTGGAATTTTTATGCAAATATACCCCTGGAAAATAATATAATAATTAAATTATTTTATAAAAAGGGTAAAATGATGATTTTACCCCTGGGTCATAAGTAAAGCAAATGAAGTCCAAATTAAGATCCGAAAATTTTTATTTTTATTATTTTTTGACGTTCCGGACACAATGAAAATGTCAGATTGGACATCCAGGGACTCCAGGGTAGTCCCCCCATAAGATGTAAAATTACCAAAATGCCCCTAATGCAATACGAAGCCTAAATAAAGTCCAAATTGGATGAAATTGATACCAATAAGGGTTCGAATAATTGTGAAACTGTATAAATAACTAAATAATGATTCGGGGTCAGAATATCATAAAATGTGAAATAACCAAAATACCCCTAAGTACAAGAAATACAAAGTAAAGGCCGAATAAAGGTCAATCTAATATAAGTAACTATCATAAATATAAGTATGAAAATTAAGAGGCTCAATAGGACTCTAGAACAATCAGAGTATAAAATGAGAAATGACCGATGTGTCTCGACGATAAAAAATAGATACCGAATGAAGTCCAAAAGACTTAGAACTTTACATATAAGCTATCTAGAATATTTTGGTCTGGAGAGAGACGGGAAGAGAAAACTTAGGTTTTCCAACATTCAAGCTTTCAAAACACACTTCTAGGCTTGGATTTTCACAAAGGTTCCTTCTAGGAAGTTGTTCCTCTCAACAAGAACTATATTCTCACTGATCAGTTCGGCTGTGCAACAAACACAACTTCCTCAATTTGAGAAAAACCATTCTAGGTATGATATTTTACTAAGTAAGGAATATGATTAAGTTTAGGAGTGTTTTATAAGTTAATTGAATAATTTATATGTTTATTTGTTATTAAAAAGTCACTTAAGATGTAGTTGCTTTGAAAACCTAGAGTTGGTTGTTTATGTACTTATGCATTCTTTGGGAATTTGGAAAAGTGATAAACAAGAACCATGACTATAAGTGAAATTTATTGTATTCTAGCTTTGGTTCATGAAGACAAAATCTTGTAGTTGGAAAGTTAAGATTTATTTAAGGTGTTGGTGCTTTATGTATTTTGTAATCTTTGAGAATTTGTCAAAGTGATGAACTTGTAACTTGTTTATATGTTAGATTCATTGCATTCTAGCTATTGTTCATGTAAAGAAACTCTTGTGGTTTGAGAGTTATGATTTATTCCATGTGTTGATGCTTTATGTATTTTATGATCTTTGAGAAATTGTTAAGCTTGTGAATATTTAATGTGTTTATATGTGAAATTGATTAGACTATATGTTAGGTTCATGTAAACAAAGTTTTGTGATATAAAAGTTATAGTTGCTTTAAGTACATTGCATTATTTAAACCATGCTCCATGTGTTGATAAAATGCTTAATTGTGATTGCATTATTGCATGGTGAAATCAAAGCATATTGGCATGGTGTGATTCCATGAAAACATAGTGTGGGTTGAGCACTTGGTGCTATGCATTATGAGTGTGATATCCCGACCTGGGATACGACACGTTTACCGAGGTTAATCGATTGAATAGTGTAATGTGAGCTGTTTGAGCTCTATATCATGGTATTTTATGGAACCAAACGATTGAGGGATGTGAATGGTTTGCTTAGTATACCTAGTGCCGGGCAACACCCGAGCACCTAAGACCCAACATCGTAATGCGTGCATTCACGCATTCCCATGCACAAACATATTTCTCAGACATGTAGTACGTCTAAAATCAGTGTATTCATGCGCCATTATAAATGAATTTATATGCACATGTATGGATATATTTTCATGTATAAAGATATGTATTGTATATGTGTATATATGTATGAATACATGAGGCATGATGTATAATATGTATATATTTATATATGTAAATATATACATGTATATGTAAGTAAAAGATCAAGGAAAGATAAAGGGGAAAGGGAGCTGCATGTGCACAGTGACCAGTGTGTGCATCACTGTGTGTGTGAGTGTGTCATGGTGTGTGCTGTGCGGCTGAGAGGAAGGCAGCAAGGCTACCGACTTAAGGAAGGCAAGTGGGGCTGCCAATATATGTACACATGTATGGCGTAGGATTTGAGTGGATGGTGAGGATTGAATGGACGATGAGAATGCAGTCAAGGATAACTGCAAGTAGAGAGAGAGGAGAGAGAAAGAAGCGGTGGGTTGCTGTATATATATATATATATATATATATATATACACACATGTGTGAGTTGAGAGAAATAGAAAGGAAACAAAGGGAATGGAAAACTGAGGGCAGACTGAAGTGTTGGATGCAGAGGAGGAATAGAAAAGGATACTGCAACAGGAAGAAGAAACTCAGAGAAAAATACAGTAAGTGGGTCTGTTCTGTTTTTATGATTTAAAGCATGAAGCCAAGTTTTATTGGAAGGATCTTGTAGGGTATGAAAATTGAAACTCAATGCAAAAAGAATCACTTAAAATGGTTGAGAAACCAAGTAGAAATATTGAGTTACAGGTTTAAGGATAATTCAGGTTTTATGGGATCTAATGCATGAAACTTAAATTTGAACTTGTAAATGAGTAGGAAATCCAAACAGGAATCTAACGCAACAAAAAGTAAGAAAAATGACCCAAAAATAACCATGTTACAGTCAAGTAATCTTTACCGGTGCTACGCCGGAAACTGGGAAAAAGAACGATCGAAACCATAGCTTTCTTAGGTTTAAAACTGTCCAAATGATGGCTTACAATGGTAGGATTGATTTGGCATGAAGAGATCTGAAAATAACAGTAAAATTGGACGTGAAAAATTGTAAAAAACAATGGCTAGGGTTACTATTCCGGTGACCATTGCCGAAAAAATGATTGGGGAAGATGACTGGAATGTCGGGGGGCATTTCGGGTTAAAACGGAACCGGGTCTGGGTTCGGATCGGGTCGAGACCCGACTGGAAATGGAATGGGACAGTGAAACTGTGACGTTTTGTAATTAGTTTTTAAAATGGATTTTGGGCGTTTGGTAACAGGGATAGTAAATTGAAAATTAAGTTAAGGATTTATCCAATCCGTGGATAGGATAAGAGGGTTGGTTATTAGATTTCGGTTCTCTGAATTTAACTGAACCGTTTGGTTCAGTGACAGGTCAGGCCGGTTTAGGGTTACTGGTTATGAACCAACTGGTTCAAACCGCAGCTTTGGGGAATTGTGAACCGACCCCAGAAAGTTTAAAAAATCCCACTGAGGCCCAAACAGGAAAATTAATAAAATATTAATTTTTACAAAAATACCCCTATTTCAAATATGGGTCAAACGAAGTCCAAACGAGGCAAATGAATAGTCAAAATTTATTATCTCGGACATTCTGAGTCTAATGGTGAGGTCTGTTTCATGAGATGGGGTCCTGAAGGATAAAATAACGTGAAAGTGCAAAATGACCATTTTGCTCTTTTTAGTACAAAAGTCTGAACGGAATTTTGCGAAAGCCTAAACCGACTTTCTTCGGCGTTCTGGACTCAATGGTAAGGTCTAAATTAGTGTTAGAGATACTTATGATAGCAAGGCATAAAATTTGTAGAATAGCATTAATTCTAAGACGGATCTATTGATATATAGGAGACTCGACCAGGAAAGGCAACCTCACAGGATACTGATTTAAGAACACATAATTAGAGGTAAGTAAATTCCCTTTCTCTTCCATGTGGTGTTTCTAAAGCCAAGTTTATTCTTTACTGCTAAACTTATACTCTTGAAAGTACCTCATGTTATTGCTATCCACAATGTGATATTGTTCTATCTTGTGGACCTTGATTGACTACTGTATCATTACTTTCATACTGAGCCGTGCCTGGAAAGGCCTAATGTTATGTCTCTATTGAATATATGATATTCCATTTTATACTTCTATGGAATCGCGAAATGATCATGACGTATTATGAATACCGGATTTGTGCTCAGTCACAATATCCATCCGATGCTTTCTGACTTGATTGGAGACTTAAGGGTCGAGTACATGAACGGACAGGTGGCAGGAATGAATTCCTCGAAGGCTTTCCACCGGCATTTCCACTGGCATTTTCATTGCATTTCTACTGGCATTTTATTTGCATTTCCATTGACATTCTACCTGAGAACAGAGTAAATGCATCTCTTAGGGATTGATATGATTACGTTATTGAATGACACTATTCTTTATGACTTATCTTACACTAAGAGGACACTCTTCATTGAATTGATTGTGATCGGTTTATTGTGGCAGTACCCTCTTGTTGTTATATTGTTATTGAGAGATTCATGTTGATGTTGTATCCATTACTCCTAATTGTACATTGTGACCTATTGTTCACTAGCCCTTATGGCAACTGTTCTCATTGGCTATCACAGCATCTCTTTTCTTATGATTGGCTATCATAATCTTATTCATGGATTCATAATTCACCGATACTAGTGTCAGAGATCTGTTTTTAGTTGCTCAGCTCTCGTAGCTCATTCCACCCTACTTACCCCCATTTTAGGTGATGACGCTGTAAGACCCCAGTAGGAGTCTACGAGCGTAGAAGGACATTTTGAGGAACTGTACCAGTCTATATTTTCGTTCTCCCATGTATTCACCACCCACGGGTGCTGGTTACATTTGGTTCTTATTTTGTTTACTGTAGAGCCATATTATGTATTGATAAGACTTCCGCTGACATTGTGTACTGTAAAGACTTCCGCTGAATTACTGTTACTGAAAAGACTTCAGCTGATCACTGTCATTGTTAAGACTTCCGCTGTTATTGTTGTAAGATTTTAGTACTTTGCAAATTAGTACTATGATACAGGAATGAAAAAAGTAGGGACGATTTTCAGGTCGACCCCGCGACACGAGATCCGCATAGGGTGGGTTTCGGGTCGTGACAATGAGGGTGTAGATCCTGTGGTGAAAAACTCAAAATTGGCCATTGCATTGGTTCCCAGTATCTAACGGGAGCGATTTGTGAATAGGACATTGGTACTCTGACCCAACGGGAGCGATCCGTGAATGAGACATGAGTGTGACATAGAGTTGCATAGGTGTGTCACACATATTGTTAATGCATTGTATTGATGAATTGGAAGGCATGTAGATTATAATTGTACACTTGCATATGCCACGCCTTAATCTTGTTCCTTGTATTAGCATTGTGTTAGACCAGTAGTTGAGCTGACCCATTCGTGGGATATCATATTACAAACGAGGCTCCCGGTACTTGAAGACTTGATGAAGTCTTGAAGGATGAAGGGGGAGGTGGACCATGGAGCATTTTTGGCCCTTGGGGTATATTTTAATTTTGCATAAGGGCATAAGCTTTAAACCATCTGAAATGATGTTGTAGAAGATTTTTGTATTATGAAAAGAATAGAAAAGACCTTATATGTTGTAATGAATATGATAGTGTGACCTTTAAAGTTCAAGCATATGTGTAGGTGTGATGAATTGTATATATTTAAATGATGCATATTTAAATTTAATGAGATTGTGGCTATCAAGTGAGGATAGAATGTGCAAACCCGTAATTGTAAAATGTATCAGGTATATTAGGTGGGAAAAAGACTTAGAAAACAAAGGAAGTTATGTCAAAATTTTGGAGAAATTAGGGAGAAAAATTAAGTGCGTGAAGTACCATTTAAATAGGTGAAAAAAGTGCTCAACTGGAGGGTTAGAAACCTTGGGGAAATGGGCTAAAAAAATAGAAGAAAAGTGGCTTGAAAAACTTGAAAAAAAAATTTTGAAAACAGAGAAATTTGCTTGCAACCATGAATAGTAAAAATAGATGAAATGGCCCTAAGATCATAGAGAATCGTCGAGTTGCAGGTCACGGATCTAATTTGGGGTATCTTAAATCAAACCTCAACCTCCGTTCTTTGAATGAAATAATGATCCCTAAAACTGTATGGTTACAACAAGCTTGGGGACTCAACTTGCAACAGAATTGTATATAAACCAAAACTACCCAAGTCTGCCTCCCAAATTGGCCCATGGCCATACATATATGTAAATGTATACATATATGTAAATGTATAGGTATGCAATATTATATTTCTTTATAAACTATGCACCTTGGGGACTCTCAAAAAAAAATATGTATGCTGCATCCTCCACCGAAAGAAGGAGAAATCAAAATAGAGATTGGCTAAGTGTGTGAAGTAGGGTCTGTTAGAGAGAAGAACTTAGAGAGAGAAACAATGGTGTATGAGATTGTGTGCATGCATGGTGTGTGTGCCCCATTTGAAGGAGTACAAGGAGAAAGAGGGCTGCCTGCAAGCTAATCACCCATGAAGAGCCCAAAGGGGATCAATACCAAGCTCGGAAGAAAGGGGAACCCTTACTGGAAGGTATAAACCCCAAACTGGTCAATTTTTCTGTTTAGATTTTGGTACTGTTTTTGAGCCCTATTAGTTGCATGCATGACATTCAGAATGTGAGACCTTGATTAAGGCATGAAAATGAGGCCTCGAAACAGCCTCAAAACCACTAACCACACGCAGACCACCATGGATGAACACCTTCAAACTGGGTCTGATAAAACCCAAGCTAAACTGAGTTTGGATTGCATAGACCTGAACTAGATGCTGTAGGGTTTGCACTACAACAAAAAATAAATGAAATGGCCCTAAGATCATAGAGAATCGTCGAGTTGCAGGTCACGGATCTAATTTGGGGTGTCTTAAATCAAACCTCAACCTCCGTTCTTTGAATGAAATAATGATCCCTAAAACTGTATGGTTACAACAAGCTAATAACCATCAAATTTGTTGGAGAAATGAGCTTGAACTGCGAGCTTATTCAGAATAACCATGAAAACTCGATGGAGCTTTTGAGCTTGATATACCACGCAAGATTAATGCCAAACCCTACCCTCATGTGACAGAAATAATTTGGAACCAAAAACAAAAGGAATCGGTGTTGGAAAACCCACGCAAATGAAAAAAAAACTGAAACTGGAAATTAGGGTTACTGTTTTTCGTCATTGGGAAGACGATGAACAATGCTAGACACGGGTCGGATTGGATCTAGCTTCGGGCCGGAACCCGACCCGTCGCACAAACGGTTTAAGTAGGACGACACCGTTTGATGTTAAACGTTTTGTTTTAAGATCTGAAATAGACCTGGTTGGTTACGGGTGTATGAAATCAGAATCAGGTTTAGAATAATCTAAAGCGTGGATAAGGGGCCAAATTAGGAATAGAAGGGATTTCATATTCCGGTTCTGCATGGTCCAATGAACCGGATGGTTTTAGGGTTTTGGACCGGTTCAACTAATTGAACCCTAAAACCGGACGGTTCTGAACCTTTATTTTATGAAATTCTGATTTGAACCCCCAAACCTTTCTTAAATTATATTTTGACCCTAACTGTTTTGCAAAATTATACTCTGGCCCAGCATGTGGAAAAATTATGCATTTAAGCCCCTGAAAAATAATTAAATAATAAAATGATTAATATAATTATTTTATTAATTGAGTAAAATTACTATTTTACCCTTGGACATTTAATGAGTCAAACAAAGTTCAAATTAAATAAACAAATAGTGTATTTTTACTATTTCGGGCATTCCAAACTCAATGGTGGAGTCTGATTTAGGAAATTAAGTCCCAAAAAATAAAGATACGTAAAGTAAAAATGACTGAATTGCCCCTAATGATACCCAGGGCTAATTAAACATAAAAGATAGTCCAATTTAACTATGTCGAACACTCTGGACCTAATAGTGAGGTCCATTTTAAGAACTGAGGTCCCGAAAAGTTTGGTTATACAACATGTGAAATTACCAAATTGCCCCTGATGTTATACGAAATCTCAATGAAGTCCGATTGGGACAAAATTGATACCGATAGAAGCCCAGATACTTGTGAAACTGTATACATGGTTAAATGATGAATCGGGGTTAGAGTTTCGTAGATTGTAAAATGACCAAAATACCCCTGAGCATGGTAAGTGCAAAGTAGGGATCGAATGAAGGTCAATCTGATCTGATAAATTGTCATAAACATAATTATGAAAATCGAAGGGCTAAATAAGACTCCGGAATAGCCAACGTGTAAAATGAGGAATGATCGATATGTCCCAATGACCAAAAGCAAATTTCAAATGAAGTCCAAAGGACTTAAGGATTTATATATGACATATATGGGACATTCTGAGGACCACGATAGGGTCCGGGGCAAGAATGACAAAATTACCATTTTTCTCCTAAGGTTAAATAAGTACTTAACTGATAACGATTTAAGTCCAAAAGACTTAGAACTTCATATATAAGATATATGGGATATTCTGAGGACCACGACAAGGTCCGGGACAAGAATGGTGAAAGACCACGATACGGTCCGGGGCAAGAATGACAAAATTACCATTTTTCTCCTAAGGTTAAATAAGTACTTAACTGATAACGATTTAAGTCCAAAAGACTTAGAACTTCATATATAAGATATATGGGATATTCTGAGGACCACGACAAGGTCCGGGACAAGAATGGTGAAATTACTATTTTGCCCCTAAGGCTAAATAGGTACTTAACTAATGATGATTGAAGTCTAAATGACTTAGATTATAATCCTGATAATTACTAAGCCTAATTTGTAATATCCCAACTCAGGATACCGGTCATATGGCACGTATTACGAGATTATGAAAATTTATGTGAAGAGTTTTACACTCAAAAGAATAATTAATTAATTAAATTATTAATTAATTAAATATACAAAATAATTATTTTAATTACAAAATGAATATTAAAATGCACCATTGCATTTACATGGAAGGTGTATCATGTATGTATAAATATATATGTGATCCAATATGTATGCATGTATATATATAATTAAATTAAAAGTATATAAGTAAAAATATCTAAAAGTGTGTGTGAACAGTGCTGTGTGTGTGTGTGCGTCGGTTGAGGTGTGTGGGTGTGTGTCTCCATGTGTTGGTGTGTGTGTGATATATATATATATAATATACATATATACAAAAATAGCTTGTGAACTTAATGCAAAGTAGAAAAGAGAAAAAGTAAGAGTTATGAGATGGGAAAGGAAGCAGGAAATGCAGGCTAAGGTAGGGCTATGGAGCCAGATTGTAGAGAGGGAGAGAGAGAGAGAGAGAGAGAGAGAGAGAGAGAGAGAGAGAAGTTGAGAGAGAGAGAGAGAAGGGTCGGTGGATCCATTATAAAGCAAGCTCATGCATTGCATGCTTGCCGTTTTCAAAGAGAAGAACTGAGAAGCTAAGGAAGGAAGAAGTTCAGAAGGGAAAACCGTAGCAAAAAGGTGAGAAAAACTCAAACCTTCCATTTTTCTCTCTCTAAAATTATGATGTATTAGGAACTGTTCTTGAATTATATACACACATATGATAATAGATATATGTTTATAAGTATGTCAAGCATGATTTTAGGCTTCAAAAACATCAAGAAAATGCAAACCCAACAGAAACTGCCATTGAAGACCATGCTATAGCAGGTCTGAAACAATGGAAGCCAAACTCTTTTTGGTGCATATGAACTTCAAGAAGAAGTCACGAGGGTCATGAAAACATAAATCCGCGACCAAAAATCACAAGAAATGGCCTCCAAATATTCACTTGAAGGTACGGGTTCAAAACCCCAACCTCACGAACTTTCATTTAAATCCATTTTTTTGAATGGGAAATAAAACCCCATGAAGAGGGGATCACAATGAAACAAATCCCACTGGATTTGGCTCAGAATTGAGCATTCACGACTGACTTGCAGGTTTGAATTATCAAACCCAAAACCGAGCACATGAACCAGTTTTAATTCCTCAAACGAATGCCAAATGAATTGTTTATACCTTAAAAACAATTTGAGATGAAAACAGAGGGGAATGACCGAATAGAATTACACGAAATTGAAGCTTTTTAGCTTCAAAAATTAGGGCAACAGTGAGGAAAACGGTGGAGAAGACGACGGGTCGACTCATTTCTTGAATAGAGTCACCCGAGTTGACTCGGACACGTGTCAGGACGAGAATAGGTCCACCAAATTAATTGGACGACGGCGTTTTGATCGTGGTTTAATTTAAATGAACACTAGGGATGACGTCATCATGACGTCAGCCAAACGCATATAAACCCACTGAACCGTTTGGTTTATAACCGGACCGGACCGGACCGGTTCACTTATGATTTAATTGAACCCTTTGGTTTTCTGGTTTTAATTTAAATCAAATAAACCAACACTTTTCCTATTTACGGATTGACCCCAACTGTTTTGGGAAATCCCACTATGGCCCAACTGATGAAGAATTTATGCAATAAGGCCCCTGAAAAATAATTAAATAATTAATTTAATTATTTAATAAATAAAGCGAAATTACTATTTTGCCCCTAGGTCATAACTAAGACAAATGAAGTCCAAATTAAACATATGAATAGTGAATCTTTACTATTTTGGGCATTCTGAGACTAATGGAGGGGTCGTTTTATAAGACGGAGCCTGAAAAATAAAGATACGTAAAGGGGTAAATGACCAAAATACCCCTTGACCAAAATTAACAAGTTATTAGTGTATTCTTACTATCTCGGACCTTCTGAGTCCAATGGTGAGGTCCACGACACGAGATGAGGTCCCGAACATAAAGACACGTAAGGGGATAAAATGACCAAATTACCCCTAGTACCTCAAAAGTCAAATTAAAAGTAGGGAATGTCTAAATTGACTTTCTTTGACACCCCGGACTCAATAATGGAGTCCAAATTACGAAACGAAGTACAGAAAAAATGAGACGTAAAACGATAAATGACCATTTTGTCCTTTTACATATAACAATCCGAATTAAATGTTAGGAAAGCCTAAACCGACTTTCTTGGACACTCCGGACTCAATGGTAGAGTCTATTCGACCAAAAGAGATGTCTAAAATAAAAAGACATAAAATTTGATGAATAGAATCTGTCAGATGACTATAAATTAAAGTAATGCCAAAGTATTAATACTAAGGCGTATACGAGAAAATGAAATACGAAAATACAAGACACATAAACATGTCAAATAAATAACTTTAAACTAAAGTTTATGGAGCTATCAGAAGAGTATAAATTGAAATAAATTCAATTCCTAACACATTAATTGTGTCTTAGGTTAAGAGTACAGGTTAAGTTAAGTACATATGAAATTATGAAATCGTTTTGGGATCTAATACGATTTAAGCATAAGTTAAGGAATATCGAGATGATATTACAATGAATGTGAAGTTGATGAGATGTTTATGAATTGTTCTTAGGAACTATAAGGAAAGTGGGAAAGCGCATTATTAGCACCAACCCTAAAGGACCAAGGTGAGTAACCTTGTGTTTGAAGTGGAGATTTAACTCCATGGATTTAAAAAGGTTTTAAATGCAAAGATATGAATTGTTGAAATTCCAAATTCAGTGTTTACATGATTCAGTTTTTAATTGTTCTGTTTTATAACCCCATTGTGACATGCTCAGTGATTGGTTTCTGCAACAGTTTTTCCTTCAAATACTTTTCAGCATGTCTAGTTAAAATGCAATTATTGTTAAATATTTTGAATTTGCTTATTTCAAGTATACGAATGTTTATCACGAAGTTATGAATGTTATGTTTTAAAGTACTCACGAGAAATATCTATTTGATATACTCATATGTTAAATGTATTTTAAATGCAAGATGAATGGTGCATAAGCACTTAGACAGGATTCTGAGTTTTCAGATGCCCTGTAAAATAGGCAGGATTTTGGGTTGTACGGAACTCAATTGCCCTGCAAAATGCCAGGTAGCAGGATCTAATCCCCCAGGCATGAGATATCTCTATTTATAAGTAATATGGGAGTTCGGTTCGAAACGGATTCCACTAATGAAAATGATAAGATGACAAATGATTTGAAAATGGAAGCAGGTTTACCCTCATTTTCAATGTGCATATGTTTTTAGTTTTAGATACTCTATTTAAGAAGTACATGTTATGTTATATGTTTTGAAGTTCATGAGTATAAGTATAGCTTGAATACTTTAAATGTTTCAAAGCTATTTGTTTTATGAAATGCATATGTTTTGAGTTATATACTCTATTTGACGAAGTATGAGTTTAGCTTGAATACTTTAAATGTTTCAAAGCTACATGTTTTAAGGAATGCATATATTCTGTATTCAAAGTATACGAACAATTGGCAGTGATTAGTTGACAAACTCTTATGTACTAAAAACCACTGCTAATTGAAAACCCCATGACGAATACTGGAATTGCTCACAAGCTTAGATTAGCTTACCCGGACTTTGTTCGGACCCCCCTTTCAGGTGATTCACAGCAGACAGGGTCTCGGGGATGATGGCGATGAGTCTAGCTGTTTTTGGGAAGATATGCTTAAGTAGTTTCTTTTAAGGAACCTATGAACTCTAGTAGTACATTTGTATTAGTAGACAATGTATGAATATGTATTAAGCCCTCTGGGCAACCGAACATGTATTGTATTAATGTATTAAGTTTTTAAGTTTAGTTATACTCTGAATGTGTAACCATGTATGCTATGTATAGAGCAGCAGTATCGGACGGGTGTGTATAATTTAAAAATGAGAAAAGAAAAGAAAAAGTTTTTCACGCTTTCGCAAAACGTATGTCGCACATCTATTCGATACCGCTGCCTATGTGAGCCTTCGCCCAAGGGTCCTCGGGCCTGAGGGTGGCGGTCGCGATCCGGTGATCCACAGAGGGTGGGTTTCGGGTCGTGACATAATTGAGGAATGAAATAGCCTCGGATGAAACCCAATGAAAGGAAAATAGGCTATTAGGCTATCTTAGGTAATCCGATAGACGCCTAATGTAATATCCCGACCCGGGATACCGGGTCACATGACACGCATTACGAGAAAAGAAAATTATATATATATAATTAATTAATTATTACATTAATTCATTAGGTATAAGAATTAATAGTTATATGTATTAATTAAATGTATATATATGTATATATATATATATATATATTTAATGAATGAAATATGGAAATATGAAAAAGATGAAAAGTAAAAAGTAAAAAGGTGAACAAGTGTGAATGTGTATGTGTGTCGGCTAGTGTGTGTGTGTGTCTTGTATATATATGTGTATATGTATATATATGTATATAATATGTATAAATATCTTAGGGAAAATTAAATGCAAAGTTGAAAAGAAAAAGGTAGAATTTATGGGATGGGAAGTCTATGTAGGGCTAGAGATCAGAGTGTAGAGAGAGAGAGATAGCTGTAGAGAGAGAGAGAGAGCATGAAGAGAGAGAGAGGTCGGCTACCTTGCTTTAAAAGCCAAACATGCAAAGCATGTTGATCTCTCACGAAGAAACCAAAAGAAGAGGAAAACTGAGGAGAAGAGAAGAAGGATTAGAGCAAGAAAGAGGAGGAAAACCAACCAAAAAGGTAAGAATGTTCAAAACTGTCAAAATTCTCTCTCTAGAATTTCTCTACATATGAACTGATTTAAAGCTTCCATTTGATATATATGATGTCTAGAACACATTCTAAACATAACAAGCATGAAAATTTAACTTTAAAACACCTAAAAACATGGAACCCATGAGCAGTCGCCATGGATGACCTTGCATGAAGCAGGTCTGACCCGAGGGAAACCAAACCTTGTTTGGTGTATAGGGACCTCTAGTAGACCCTACAAGCATGCTAAAAACCTATGTACGCGACCTTGAACCTCAAAAATCGACCCTCAAATGTCAAGATGCAGGTTACGGGTTCACACCCCAAACCTCTAAACTTATGATTTAAGCCATCTCTTTAAATGAAGACTGAATCCCCATGAAGAGGGGATCACAGCAAGCCAAACCTCATCAAAAATGGTTAAGAAACGAGCATGAACAACCGAAATAACAGTTCGGGTTATCCACTTCAAGACCAAACATATGTGAGGGTTTTAAACTCCAAAACGAATGCCAATCTACTCGTTTATCTCTTAGGGATAATTTGGAACCGAAACAGTAGTGATTGGTGGAGTAGAAACTCACGAAATAGGAAGAAAAGGATTTCGGGAATTAGGGTTTCTCAGTCGGTCGCTTGGGGAAGACGACCGAGTCGACTCGTGCACCGTTTAAAATGGTGGGTGGACTCGGGACGGGTGGCAGCCTCTGGGCTTGCCACCGCATTAATAAGGCGACGTCGTTTTGGGCCTTAAGTAAGTATATATATATATATACGGTTAAGTTTTAAAGAAAAAGGGAGGAAACTGCGGTCGGTGGGGTTCGAACCCCTGACCTCACGCGCCCCACGCGTTCTTTTCCACTCGTCCACGCGTATGCGCGTGTCCATATATGAACATGATATATATATATATATATATATTATAATTAATTAAATCCGAAAATTAAAAAGGGCGCAATTGCGCCTTACAGGATTCGAACGTGCGTGGTATGGGAAGGGAGATGGCACGCTGGCCAGCGTGCCATTCTATTCAACCTGTCATATTAAGTTCAAATAATATATATATATATATATTATACTTAATCAAATTAATTTAATTAAATGAAATTAATTAAATTAATTACTCCGAAATGGCCCATTGTCCAAAAATTACAAGTTATACATGTAACCTTACTATCTTGGACCCCCTAAGCCCATTGGTGAGGTTCACGACATGAGATGAGGTCCCGAAAAATTTGAGACCCCTAAAAAATGTCAAAATGACCAAAATGCCCCTACCCCGTAAACAAGTCAAACAAAGTCCAAATTTAATAAATGAATAGTGTATCCTTACTATTTCGGATATTCTGAAGCCAATGGTAGGGTCTGTTTTACAAGACGAGGCCCGAAAAAATAAAGACATGTAAAGGGGTAAAAAGACCAAAATACCCCTGGTACCCCTAAAGCCAAAATGAAATCAGAGAAGGTCTAAGTTAACTTCTTTGACATCCCGGACTCAAAAATGGAGTCCAAATTACGAAACGAAGTACGAAAAGATATGACACGTAAAACGATAAAATGACCATTTTGTCCTTTTACATATAAAAGTCTGAATTAAATATTAGGAAAGCCTAAACCGACTTTCTTAGACACTCCAGACTCAATGGTAGAGTCTATTCGACCTAAAGAAATGTCTAAAATGAAAAGACATAAAATTTGATGAATAGCATCTGTTAGATGGCTATGAACTAAAATGTTGCCAAAGAGCTAAACCGAGGCAAATACGAGAAATGAAATACGAAAAGACACGATACGTAAACATGTTAAGTAAATAACTTTAAATTAAAGTTAATGGAACTCCCAGAAGAGTATCATTGTAGAAATCTATTTTTCTTGACACGGTAAATTGTGTTTTTAAACAGAGAATTAACTAAACACAAAAATGAGCCAAGAACGGGAAGTCACTCCTATGATGACAAGGGCCCAACTAGCAAAGGATCCCAAGCAAAAAGTGTTCCGAGAGAAACTGGAAAAACAGCTCCAGCTGATTCAAAATCGCATTCGGATTTCTAAAACGAACGAAGTATGCTGTGTAAGCCCCTTTATTTATAAGACAATAACTAAAGAGCAACTAGCAGCAAGAAAGCTTAAGAAATAGGAGGATACGGAAACGTTGGAAGAATGGCGACAAAGGTTAAAGAAGGCTAAGGAAAAAACCACCCAAATAGAGCAGGACTAAAAGTACAAGGTGAGTAACCCTGTGTTTGAATTGGAAATTTGACTCCATGATTTAAAAAGGGTTTTAAGTATAAGATATGAAGTATTTGAAGTTTCAAATTCAGTATTTATATGATTCAGTTTTTAATTGTTCTGTTTTAGAAATTCATTGTGACATGCTTAGTGATTGGTTTCTGCAACAGTTTTTCCTTCAAATACTTTTCAGCATGTCTAGTTAAAATGCAATTATTGTTAAATATTCTGAATTTGCTTATTTCAAGTATACGAATGTTTATTACGAATTTATGAAAAGTATCTATGAGACAAGTCACATGATAAATGTTTTATAAGATGAATGGTGCATAAGCACTTAGACAGGATTCTGAGTTTTCAGTTGCCCTGTAAAATAGGCAGGATTTTGGGTTTTACAGAACTCAATTGCCCTGTAAAATGCCCGGTAGCAGGATCTAATCCCTCAGGCAGATGAGATATCTCCATAAATAAGTAATATGGGACTCCGGTTTGAAACAGATTCCACTAATGGAAGTGATAAGATGACAAATGATTTGAAAATGAAAGCATGTTTTTACTCTCATTTTCAATATGCATATGTTTGAGTTTTATATACTCTGTTTAAGAAATACATGATATGTTATACGTTTTAAAGTTCATATGTATAAGTTTAGCTTGAATGTTTTAAATATTTCAAAGCTACATGTTTTAAGGAATGCATATATTCTGTATTCAATTATACGAACAATTGGCGGTGACTATTTTACAAACTCTTATGTACTAAACCACTGCTAATTGAAAACCCCATGACGAATACTGGAATTGCTCACAAGCTTAGATTAGCTTACCCGGACTTTGTTCGAACCCCCCTTTCAGGTAATTAGCAGCAGTCTTGACTTAAGGACGACGATGACGAATCTGCTGATTTTGGGAAGATATGGTTAAATAGTTTCTTTTGATAAGTCTATGAACTCTAATAGTACTTTTGTATTAGTAGACATAGTAAGGACATGTAATAAGCCCTCTGGGCAAATCGAACATGTATTGTAATTAATGTTATAAGTTTTTAAGTTTTTAGTTATACTCTGAATGTGTAACCATGTATGCTATGTATGGAGCAACAGTACCGAACGGATGTGCGTAATTTAAAAATGAGAAAAGAAAAGAAAAAGTTTTTCACGCTTTCGCAAAACGTATGTTGCACATCTATTCGATACCGCTGCATATGCGAGCCTTGTCTCGGGGCCCTCGGGTCTCGGGGCGACGATCGCGATCCGGTAATCCGCTTAGGGTGGGTTTCGGGTCGTGACACCTAAGATGATGAATAAGACATGAATGGTTAGATTCTGATCTGTTTGTGATTAATGATGATTGTTCAGGACATGCATAGAGGTACCTGACGTACCTGGAGGTTATTAGATTATTTGTACAAGGAGATAAGCGTAAAGTTTGTGAGTAACTTGGAACTTCTGACTTGGTGTATAAGTTACACTATCTAGATACTGTATTTTGATTCACTATACCGTTTTATATGCTACACTGTTTAAATGCATATACTTAAATGCATACCCTTTGTACTGCATTACACAGCATGATTTTGTTCTATCCTGCTTTTCTGTCCTGTTCAGGTCTGTTCTGTTCTGTTATATGATCTGTTTTGATTTTGTTTGTTATATTGTGTCTTACTTTTAGACCCACTCCAGTTTTGAGCGGTATGGCATAAGTAGGCCAGAGCGGCACCCAAAGGGTAGAGGCCCCACGAGTAGTCCACGATGGGCAGTTGGGGAAGCTCGAATATACTTGATTATGTGCCTAATTGGCATTATGTTCTATTCTGTTCTATTCTATTTCGTTCAATACTGATATGTTATGTTCTTTGATTTATTTGTTTACACCTCTGATTGATATATTGTTTCCGCTCAGTTCTGTCTTGTTCTGTTCCGTTGATGATGAGCCTATCTCTCTAATTGACATATTGTTTCCACTCAGTTCTATCTTGTTCCGTTTCGTTAATGATAAGCATGTGTCTTTGATTGACATATTGTTTCCGCTCAGTTCCGTTTCGTTGGTGATATGTCTTTGCCTCTGATTGATATATTATTTCTGCTCAATTCGGTTATGTTCTGTTCAGTTGATGATATGCCCGTGTCTTTGATTGATATATTGGCATCATGTACTGTTTTGTTCTGATTTGTTATGTTCTGTTCCGTTCTGTTTGGTTCTGATTTGTTATGTTCTGTTCCATTCTATTCGGTTTTGATTTTTTATGTTCTGTTCCGTTCTGATTTGTTATGTTCTGTTCGGTTCTGATTTGTTGTGTTATGTTCCGTTCTATTCGGTTACGATTTGTTATGTTCTGTTCCATTATGTTCGGTTCTGATTTGTTATGTTCTGTTTCGTTCTGTTCGGTTCTGATTTGTTATGTTCTGTTCCGTTGTGTTAGGTTCTAATTTGTTATGTTCTGTTCCGTTCTGTTCCGTTTTTATTTTTTATGTTCTGTTCCGTTCTGTTCGGTTCTAATTTGTTATGTTCTGTTCCGTTCTGTTAGGTTCTGATTTGTTATGTTCTGTTCCATTCTGTTCGATTCTGATTTGTTATGTTCTGTTCCATTCTGATTTGTTGTGTTCTGTTCCATTCTATTCGATTCTGATTTGTTATGTTCTGTTCCATTCTGATTTGTTGTGTTCTGTTCCGTTCTGTTCGGTTACGATTTGTTATGTTCTGTTCTGTTCCGTTCTATTATGTTTTATTATGATCTGTTCTATTCTGATCTGCTCTATTCTGATCTGTTCTATTATGATCCGTTCTATTCTGACCTGTTTGTCTCTGATTGATATATTGGCATCATTTACTATTCTGTTCTGATTTGCTATGTTCTATTCCGTTCTGTTCTAATTTTTTATGTTCTGTCCTGTTCTATTCTGTTTTGCTCCGTTCTGATCTATTATGCTCTGTTCTGTACAGTTATGCTTGTTATGATCTGTTCTGTTCTAATCTGTTTGTTCTATTTAGTTCGGTTCTATTTTATTCTACTTCAACTGCATTTAAAGTGGATTTATAAAACTGATATTTCTAAAATGACTGAACTATCTATGTGCTTTATAAGCAAGAACTGGTTTTGAAACCCATGACAGGGAACCTGTATTACTCACTGGGCTTATTTAAGCTCACCCTATTATCCTAACATTTTTCAGGATTTATCTCTATTGGATTAGAAGGCACTATGATATGACATGGATAGGCCGAGTGGCACTTCAAGTAAAGGATCTGATGACACTGATTTGTGGAGACTTGGATTCTTGTGGATCAAATTCGGATATTCAGGTGAGTGATATGATATGGTTGACTTCATTGATATGCAGTAGATGTACTGGGACATGGCTCACGGTAATGGTACTCTAGAGAGATTAGATATGCTCTGCGTTATATGTCTGATTATAGACTTGCTCTGTGGTACGTACCTTTAATGTATACAACAAGATGCATTCCCAAGATAAATTTTTTTTCAATTCTGTTGCTCTGACCCTACAATTGGAATGCAATTCATCGGTAAGTTCAGAAGTTGCCTTTGGTTGGTCGCATTGTCGGTCGGTAACCGACAAGGCGTCTAATTGGCATCACGTCCTCGACATCCGCGTAGGGTGGGGTTCGGGATGTGACACAATTATAACCTACCTTATATATATACATATATATATATATATATAGATATATAAATATACATGTGCACATGCATGTAGGTATGAGAGTGTGTGTGCAGAATAGTGTACTGGTGTGTGTAAGAGTGGGTACTGTGTGTGTGTGCCAAGTGTGGGTTAGTGGGTGAAAATATGTAATATATATATATATATATATATATATATATATAAAAACTAAATACCACACACACACACGGCCAAATGGCCTGCCCAAAACAGTAGAGTAGAACCACTCATGAGAGATGCTGCCACAAGTTAACCTAGTTGGTGGGGGAAATCAGATTTTGCAATAATCAAGTGTATGCACCTATATACATATATACATATTATATACACACCACCATTCAGTCATACAGAGAGTGAAAGTAAGAGATTGAAGGAGTTCTGGGATATTCAGAGGTGGAAAGTAAGGGAGAAAAGGAGAGGAACTGAAGGAGAAGGTGAGAAAAACATCAAAACCTAAAATTTCCATGTTTTTCTCTCTCTAGAATTTATACATGTATGCAGACTGTTTAGGTTAAATTTATGCATATATGATATCTAGAAGATATAAACTTGAGTAAGGCATGAATAATGGACTCTAAAACACATCAGAAACACAAGCCATACACCGAACTGCCATGGTTGAGCTTGGTGAGAACAGGTCTAAAACCATTGAAACCAAACCCTATTTGGTTGGGTGGGACCTCAAATAGACCCTCTAAGTGTTTTAAAAACATTAGACCATGATAAAAAAGACAAAGAAATGACCTTTAAAACCCAAGTTGCAGGTTTCGGCCATAAACCCGACCCTTGTTCTTAGACTTTTAAACCTGCTTTTGAGAATGGGGACTGAACCCCCATGTATGAGGGTCACGTTGAACCAAACCCCATTCAAAATGGTGATGAAATAAGGGTTTACTATGGAATTACAGGTTCGAGTATTAAAGCTTAGACCAAGCATTTAAGTTAGTTTTATGGTTTCAAATAAATGCCAAAAGATTGGCCAACTCTCTAGGAACATGGAACACCCAAAAATAGAGGAAATCAGTGATTAAAAATGCACTAAAATGGAAGAAAAAAACCCAAAAATTAGGGCAGCAGTGAAGAAATTAGTGAAGAAGACGACGAGTTGACTCGCTGTTTTAAATCGAGTCACACGAGTTAACTCAGAACATGTGTAAGAAGACGGGATAGCCACCGCATTATTAACACGACGCCGTTTTGATTTAGGTTAGAACGGTTCGGTGAGAATGAACCAAATCGGTCGGTCCAGTGATTAAATAAATCGGTTTAGGGTTTTAAACCAGAAACCCTCCGGTTTAGTGATTAAATTAATTAAAAGAAAACCATAATTTTACTTAATTATACTTTGACCCCAATAGTTCTACGGAATTCTATTCTGGCCCAGTTCTTGAAAAATTAATGCAAATACACCCTTGAAAAATAAATAAATAATAAAATAATTTATTTTATTATTTTATTAATTAGGTAAAATAACGATTTTACCCCTAGGTCATAAATAAGGCAAACGAAGTCCAAATAAAGTAAAAAAAAATAGTGTATTTTGACTATTTTGGGCATTCTGGATCCAACGGTAGGGTCCGTTTCATGAAACGAGACTCCAAAAAAAAAAATAAGACACGCTAAACTGTAAATTATCAAACTGCCCTAACATGTCCAATGCCCAAATTAGACAAGTTATTAGTGTATTCTTACTATGTCGAGCCTTTTGAGTCAAATGGTGAGGTCCATGTCATGAGATGAGGTCCCAAAAAATAAAGACCCTTAAAAATGCTAAAATGACCAAAATACCCCAACTGCTACCAAACCCAAACGGAGTTCTGCGAAAGCCTAAATTGACTTTCTTCGACGTTCCGGACTTAATGGTAGAGTCTATTCAACCAAAAGAGATCTCTAAAATAAAGAGACATAAAATTTAATGAATAGCATCAGTCAGGAGGCTATAAATTAGAACATTGCCGAAGTACTAAACTAAGGCTCGTATTTCGAAATAAAATACGAAAAGATACTGTCACGACCCGACATACACCCTCTGCGGATCCCGAATCGCTACCACCGTCCTTCGGCCCGAAGGCCTTAAGGCAAGGCTTCACGTGAGCAACGATGCCGAACGGCTGTGCGATAGGGCCAGAACTGGCAAATTACGGAAGCGTGAAAACTTTTTCTTTTCGTATGCCCGCTCAGTACCGTCGCTTCTTCTTCTTCTTCGGAGCAGTAAACAAATAATAGACATTCAGAGCATACTAAAAATTTAAAGTTATATATATTACATATTCGTTGCCTCTCGGGCTTAAGTGCATGTTTGTCCAAAATTTACTACATCGAAATTTGACTAACTACGGGTCCTAGTATTTCCAAAATTCCTGATCAAATGGAGCTACCAATTACCAATCCTCAAATTAGGCAAGGCTCCCAACCATCATCATCACCTAAAAAATGTTAGGGAATGGGGTGAGCTTCGAAAAGCCCAATGAGTAATTCTAGTACTTTATCATGGGTTTCAACTGGTAGTGGGTTAGTTCAAGAGAGACTTCATATAAACATACACTACCAATTGTTCATGTACTTCAAATACGGAAGATAGAGTTCTTCAAAAAGATAGCGTGAAGCATACAAGGCATTCAAGCTAAACACGTATTTCAATAATTGTAGAATACAAGAATCTTCAAATCACGTAGCATGATGCATTTTTTTGAAGCATTCAATAAAGCATTTAATATGCAACAGAATTTGTAAACATGTGCAGAGTGGCCGTTTAAAGACCAAGGAAATAATGTGAAATCCTTTCCATGAAAATAGGAGGATCAAACTTCTTCTTCTTTTAAAACATGGGGTTATATAAAAACCCAATTAAGATAAATGAGGGTTTAAAAAAAACCTTCCACCATTTCTGAAAACATTATCATCTTTTCACTTTGATTAGGTGGAGATTTGTTTCGAACCAGATTCCAATTTTACTTCTCGTGGAGATATCTCATGCTTAGGGGATCAGATCCTGCTACTGGGCATTTTTCATGTCAATTGAGTTCCGAAGGAATCCCAATATCATTACTTGGTGCTTATGCACAATTATCTTGTAAAAATATGACTTCTTCGTGTAATACTTTTTATAAGCATTTAAAAACAAGACTTCTTCATTGGATGCTTTCAAAAAAGCATCAAAATATGACTTCTTCAAATAAATACTTTTCATGAACATTGAAAACATGATTTCTTCAAATATAAGCTTTTCATGAGTATACAAATATGGCTTCTTTAAGAAATGCTTTTAATGAACATTTAAAAACATGGCTTTAATTAAAAGAATGAATTTTCATGTGTATTCAAAACACGGACAATTTAACAGGGCTTTTAAATATTTGGAAGACAATACTTGAAACATTCAACATAAGAGCTTCAGGAATTTAAATCACGAGGCACAGGAATTCATTAAAGCATAGACAAAATAAAAGCATTTAATTCAAGAGGTATTTAATAAAACTGATAATTACATGGGCATGCAAAAAATAAACGTATCATTTGTCAGAATATCAAGAAGTAAATTTGTCACATCCCACACCCCACCCTACGCGGATGCGAAAGATGTGATGCCAGTTAACCACCTTGCCAGTCTCCGACCGACAATGCGACCAACCAAAGGCAAACTTCTGAACCTTACGATGAATTGCATTCCAAATGTAGGGTCAGAACAGCAGAAATTAAAACCTTTTTATCTCGGGAATGCAACTCAACTATATACCTCATAAATATGTACCACAGAGCAAATCTATAATCAAACTGCTAATAACTTTAATCACAGAGCACATTCATAACAGATATATAACACAGAGCCTATCGAATTCCTCCAGAGTACCATTACCATGAGCCATGTCCCTATATATCTATTGTACATGTACAATGTCAACTATATCATCACACTCACCTGAACAACTAGAGTCAATCCATCAAAACCCAAGTCTCCACATTTTATTGCCATCAGATCCTCACTTGGGAATGCCTTTCAGTCTACACGTATCACGTCCTTGTGCTTTCTAATCCAATGGAGTTATATCCTGAAAAATGTTAAATAAATGGAATGAGCTTAAACAAGCTCAGTGAGTAACATAGGTTCCTGCCATGGGTTTCAAAACCAGTTCATATATATATATATATATATGCATGCTCAAATGTAGCTCAAGTAGAACAACGTAACGCAAGAGAACAAATCAGATCAACATAGAACCAAATAGAATGGATCAATACTGAATACCAATCAAACAACGGTATATCAACGAATGTGCCTGAACCTTCCCCAGTAATGTGGGATGCCGCACAAGATAATCTGTCAGTCACCCACCCCACACATGGAGGCCCATGTCCCCACAGCACACTACCGGGTCGGTATCAGAGCGGAACAGATAGCTCAATAGAACGGATACAGCTCAAATAGAATAGATACAGCTCAAGGTGCCTGAACCTTCCCTAGTAATGTGGGATGCCGCACAAGATAATTCGTCAGTCACCCACCCCACACATGGAGGCCCATGTCCCCACAGCACACTACCGGGTCAGTATCAGAGCGGAACAGATAGCTCAATAGAACGGATACAGCTCAAATAGAATGGATACAGCTCAAGGTGCCTGAACCTTCCCCAGTAATGTGGGATGCCGCACAAGATGATCCGTCAGTCACCCACCCCACACATGGAGGCCCATGTCCCCACAGCACACTACCGGGTCGGTATCAGAGCGGAACAGATAGGATTGAGCAGATGCTGAGTTCTGGGCGTCCCACAGAGCCAGTTATCCATCTACTGATATACTCAATCCCGAGGGGCCCAAGACTCAACATGACAAGATAAACACAAATCAGACTCCAATAGCGTAGACAAGTTAGAACAATAGACTTCAACAAAATCAGAACAAGAGATATCAAGAAGCAGGATAGAATCATGCCAGATATAGTACAATACAAGGAATATGCATGAAAGCAAGTGCATTAAAACAATGCAGTGTATAAAACAGTTCAGCATATAAAGCAGTTCAGTATACAAGTTTAGATAGTATAGAAAATATACACCAAGTCAAGAGTCCGAGTTACTCACAGTTCGTTGCAACCAATTCAGATTTCCTTCCGACCGATTCTACATTCGGGAGTCCTAGAATAGTCACCACAGACATCAGTTATTGATGATAATATATTTTACCTATTTCACTAATTTCCATAGTCACTAAATAGCAGGCTTGCTGCTTAGTCAATTATAAGTTACATTGATCCAATTAAGATAGATTGAATTCAAGGTCACAAATATTATGTCTCAAAATCAGGACATGTCTTTAGGGGTGGTGTGTGTGTGTGTGTGTGTGTATATATATATATGTATATATATATATATATTTTTATAATTAAAGGAAATTGGAAATAACATTAGTCAGTTATTGATGCGATTAATTAATTCAGGACAGTTAGAACAACAGTAAGTTGGTGTTGAGTTTAGCCAATTCAGGATAGTTGGAACAGTAGTTATTTGCTGTTGAAGGTAGCCCATTCAGGACAGCTGCGTGTGGGAGAAAGAAAGTTGATAATCAGGGAATTTGCTGCAATTTCTACTGGTGGTTTGTCAACCCAAAATGGTGGAGAGAATGGTGTCACGGTAAGCTAGCCGTTTGGGACAATTTCTCCAATCAAAAACCTGCACTAAATTCATATATATTATATGCATATAATCAGCTACAACCATATTACATCAGCACTTTTTATATTAGTTATATCCAAGCAAAAGGTGGGTTTCCTAAGTCGCAGCAGTGGGTAACAAGTTGGGTTTAATTGGACCTTGGAAACCATATAGAAGCTGTCCACTACAAGGGTGTAATCAGGGAATTTTCCATGAGATCTAATTCAGATCAGCTCATTGTTTAAGCGTGTCCCTAACAGAGTTGCTGTCCAGAATTATTTCTCATATGATTTCCACCCAATAACTGAGACTTTATTCAAAATTAAAAACCTGAACTATTCTTAATTTAATAATTGAACTATACAAAAATTTAATAACTAAATTTTATCAAATTAAAGGCTGCTCAATATCCAAATCAATGGCTGAATTTCATTCAAAGAAATTGCAAATCCAGTAGCTGCACCAGCAGCCGCACTAGCAGCCGCCCAACAGCCGCACCAGCAGCTGCCCAACAGCCGCACCAATCCCAGCCTTCCTATATATATTTTTAATTCAATAGCTGAATTAGATTCAGATTAATAGTTGAATTGTATTCAATTTAATAGCTGAATTATATTTAATTTCATAGTTGAATTATATTCAATTTTATAGCTGAATTACATCCAATTCCATAGCTGAACTATATTTAATTTAATAGCTGGACTACATCTAAATCAATAGCTGAATTGTATTTAGATGAATCACATATCCCAGCAGCCAACACGATTCTATTACGGATTGTAAATTTAGAGAAATAAAGTTCATACTTGAGTTCAAATTGGACTGATTATTGGAGAAGAAGGAAGTCAAGATTTTTTGAGCTGAAATCTCTAAACCTTTGCCCTACTCCAATGCTACCTCTGTTGCCCTTCTTTCAATCACGATACCCACGCATATATGTCTCTACAAACTTCTCCAAATCTCCATCCCAATTGCCTGCACGCATATATACCTAATACATATATCTTGATCCCTTCTAGCAGTTTCTACGGCTTCCTGGGCAGAGCATCGACTCCCCTTCCTTTTCTTTGCTTTATTTTTCTTTTGTTTTCCTCCTCATTCTAGTAGCTTCGGCTGCTCATATATATATATATATATATATATATATATATATCTAGAAGCTGCTCAATCAGCCCCTTTTGTCACGTTTCAAGAGGTTTCCAGATTTCTCTTTTATATATATATATATATATATATATATATATATATATATATATATATTATGCAAATAACTTGGTTGTTTCTCAATTGTTCCAGCAGCTTCTGTACAAAGAAGAACCAACAAAATTCCTTTTATTTGGTTGCGCCCTTTTCTAGTAGCTTCTTTGAATCTTTTAATAATAATAATCATATATTTATAATCTTATATATATATATATACAATCTAATATATATATATATACATTAATCTTGATATATATTTTTATCATGCCATTTATATATAATAGCGTATCCAAATATCTCATGTTGTGACCCCCAGCTTTTTCCTTCCAATAATTTTCTTTAGAAGCTCCATAAGAATATATATATTTTTAATATTTTTATTTCAAAATATTAAATTATCATAGGCCGATAAAATTGCCATACAGCTGAGATTTGGTTCACTATTATTTATTTTACCGATTTTGAGTCACCATTCGTGTCTTATATTTTATTTATTTTATTCGCATAATTAATTTTTCCGTATCAATCCCACTTATCCGTTTCGACACTCGGTCGATTAGATTAATTAATTTCTCGAGCATATGTCATTTTTATATCTGAGGACATTAAATCCTATTATAACTTACCGTATTTGAGCTATTTCAAATTATTAATGTCAAACAGTCTATTTTCTTAAGTCGGAATACACTCCGAATTATGTCAGATTTTGGGGGTATTACAAAATTTGCATGCCATGTTAGAATTTATAAATAATTACGATAGAACGTTGGAATATAAAGCATATAAATATGAGAATTTAGAATTTAAAATACAACAGATATTTTCATAAAAACACTTCAGAGTACTTGAACTTCAAATCACTTCAGAATCCATGGAGATTAAAACCTCTACTTCAAAGTACAGGATTACTCACCTTGTTCTCCTAGGTTAGAGCTACTGGTAGCCTTCCCTTTCCCTTTGAAATTCCTAAAAATCAAATTCATCAAGACTTCAATTGATTCCTCGTTTACTTCAAATCATCTCTAAATTGATGCTCTTTAATTAATCTTAGACCTGACGCATCCTAACTTCCTAGGATTGGTCTTACTAGTCTACTCATGGTAACTTAAAGAGTTTTATTTTTCACGTGGCTTATTTGTCAGTACTTATTTTGGTATTTTGGACCTCACCGTTGGATTCGGAACGTCGAAGAAAATCAATTTAGGCCTTCTCGACTTTTTATTTGGCTTCGGGCATATGCAGGGGCAAAATAGTAATTTATTTTTTCTTGCCCCAGACCTATCATGGTCCTCAGAATATTTTACATATCCTATACGTAAATTTTTAGGTCTTTTAGACTTCATTTGGTATCTACTTTTGATCATAGGGACACACCGATCATTTAAATTTTATGACATTCTGACCCCGAATCTTTATTTAATCATATATACAAGCTTACTATTATTTGGGCTTTTATTGGTATCAATTTCGTCCAATTTAGACTTCATTGTGCTTCGTATTGTATTAGAGGCATTTTGGTAATTTATACCTTAATGTGTCTAAATTTTTCGGAGTCCCGTCTCGAGAAAAGGACCCCGCCATTGGGTTCAGAACTTCCAAAACAGTCAAAATACACTATTCATTTATTTAATTTAGGCTTCGTTTGACTCATTCAGTGTTCGAAGGTAAAATAGTAATTTTATCCATTTAATAAAATAATTAAGTAAATTATTTTATTAATTATTTATTTTTCCAGGGGCTTATTTAAATTGATTCTTAAAAATTCAGGCTAGAATAGGAATATTCTAAACAATGGGGGTTAAATTGCAATTCTCTAAAACTTTTAAAATAAACCAAAGGGTTCGGTTGATTTGTAACTGAACCGGTCCACCATTTCACTGAACCAACCGGTTTGGCCGGTTCAATGCATAATGCTGACATCATGATGACGTCAGCCATACATTTTAAAATTTAAAAATCTCTTTAACCAAACGACGTAGTTTCACTTAAACCCATTTTATGCGACGGGTTGGGTCCCGACCCGAACCCGAAACCGACCCAAAGTTCAGCCCGCACTGTTCATCTTCTTCCCTTCTTCTTCCCCAGTTTTGCCCTAATACCCGATTTCTTTTCTTTTTGATTTTGTGATATTTTGGCCACGATTTCTTACTGCTATCTATCCCAAATTGTTTCTAGATGTTAGGCCAACAATTTGGCATTAGTTTTATGCCTCGAATCAAGCTCAAATGCTCGGTCCGTGGAGAGATAACCGAACCTGCAACTCAGTTGTAAATCTCCATTTGATCACCAAAAATCACATGGCTTGGCTTAAAATGATCCATATATCATGGGGTTCAAGTCCCCATTACCAAAATCGGGTTTAGGACAAGATTTGTTGGGTTGGGTTTCATGGCCGAAACCTGCAACTCAGGTTTTGAGGCTCATTTTTTAGCCATTTAGTCTTGTTCTTGTTGCAGTGAAAACCTTACAACCTCTAGTTCAGGTCCCTATCCCTCAATCGAGGTTTAACTAAAGTCAATTCAGACCCAGTTCAAGCAAGGTCCTCTAATGGCGGCTGCTTACGGTTTTGGGTTTTTTAGGTCGTTTTGAGGTCTCATTTTGATGCCTTAATGAAGATTTCTTATCCTAAACATCATGCATGCATTTAAAAAAGCCTAAATAGTTTGTAAAAATGAGAAATTCCTAGAGAGAGAAAAATGGGTGGTTTTGTGTTTTACCTCCAAACAGTGCTCTCTCTCTCTCTCTCTCTCTCTCTCTCTCTCTCTCTCTCTCTCTCTCTCTCTCTCTCTCTCTCTCTCTTCTTCTTCTTCTTCTTCTTGGTTGAGGCTTTGTGGTCTCCTTCAAGTCAGGCAGCCATGCAGGGAGCCCTCTCTCTTCTCTTCCTTCTTCTTCACTCTTCTTCTTCATTCTCTCTCTCTAACTCACTCTCTCACTATACTTTCAAACTTGCACACACACACACCCTCTGATTTTCTCCAATTCATCCGTCCACACACACTCTCGTATAAGGATGTATTTCATTTTGTTTATTTGAGCCAAAATGATTATGTTGGGTTTTGCATGTAAGGTAATTGGTGAAGGTGAGATCAAGTGCTCTAAGGTAAGGTGATGATGGGCTAGGGTGCATAGGGTGATGTGGTGGTGATGTGTTGCATGCATGGCCATTGGCCAATTTGGGAGGCAGCCTAGGATAATTCAGAGTTATATACCATTCGGTTGTATATATAGGCACAAAGATGTTGGCAGCCAACTTGTTAATTTTTGGGTGCCATGTGCTTGCTCATTTAGGTCAAGGGTTCAAGTCCCCTTGGCCTCTCTTTTGGGCATTTTTCTCATTTTGGGCTTAGGCCCTGTTTGGCTGCGTAGAATTTCATTTTGGCTATTTCCATTGTATTTTCTTTTCTGTTGCTCCTTTTTCGACGCGGTTTCTTCTGAGGGTTTCGTATTTCAGTTAGCCTCAAAGTCAAGGGCCCCGTGTCGTTTATTATTTATTTAGGATTTTCGTAGCTAGTTAATTCAAGTTCCGTCAATATTAAAACGACATCATTTGTACCTAATTAATTAGTAATTAGGCCCGGGTATTACAACCTCTTTTCTGACGCAGTTAATTATTTTATCGGTCTATTGTGACCATTTAGAGATTCCTGATTAATCTTCATGATTATTCTTTAAGTCGATGCTAATTAATAATTAATAAATTATTTATTAACTAAACAAGGTCGGAGTGTTACAGATACGACACGTAAACCTGTGAAATAATTAAATTTAAATTAAAGTTAATGGAACTATCAGAAGAGTATAATTTAAAATAAAATTGATTTCTCTAACACGCTAAATTGTGTTTTAGGCTAAAATATACAAGTAGACTATAATGGATAAGAAACAGAAGGAGTTCACAATTATGACCAAAGCTCAGAGAGCGACGGATAAAAAGCAACAGGAGTTCATAGAAGACTTACTGTGGCAACAAAAAGTGATTGCCAGGAAAATAAGGATTGCCAGGTCAACTGAAATCGTTTTAGTTAGGCCGTTCATGTATAAAACCCCAACGAAGGCACAATCTGCTGAAGCGAAAATTAAAGAGCAAGAAAACACTGAAACTTTAAGTGAATGGCTTCAGAGGTAATATTTGTTTATCATTAAAAAAACTAGATATGTAGTACAATTATAATTAGGCTGATTTTTAAAGTTAGGCCTACATAGTCTAAGGATGGATTTAAATCACAAGTTTATTTGAATGTATATGAAGTTTATGAGATTTTCCTAAACTATTTTAGGTTGAAAAGAGGAAAAAGGAAAAGCAACCCCGTAAAGTCGACTTAAAGGTTTAAGGTGAGTAACCCTGTATTTGAAGTAGAGATTTAACTCCATATATTTGAAGAAGTTTTAAGTTCAAGTTATGTGAAGCATTTGAATATCAAATGCAGTCTTTATATGATTGCTGTTTTAAAATATTCTGTTATGACATGCTTCGTAAATGTTTTTATACAGTTCCTTTCTTAGAAATATTGAGCATGTTTGAGTAAAATGCCGATTTCCTTAAATATTCTGAATTTGATTATTCCAAGTATTTGAAGTCCTATTGCAGAAGTTATATACTTCATGTTTTAAATACTCATGAAAAGTATCTATTGAAAAAACCATGTGATAAATGTTTTATAAGATAAATGGTACTTAAGTACCACATGCGACGTTGAAATCCTTTGGGATTCAACTATGACACGAAGAAATGGCCGGTAGCAGGATCTAATCTTCTAGGCAATGAGATATCTCCATTGTAGCATTGTAGCATTGCAGTAAGACAGGAGTCTGGTTCGAAACAGATTCCACCTAATTAAAGAGAAAAGATGACAAATGCTTTTGAAAATGAAAGTAGGTTTTACCCCATTTTTATTATGCATGTTTATATGTTTTTGGAGTGCATATACTCTACTTGAAGAAATATATATTTAGCTTGAATACTTTAAATGTTTCAAAGCTATCTATTTTAAGAATGCATATACTCTGTGTTCTAAACGTACGAGAAATTGGTAGTGAGTATTTTATAAACTCTCATGTGCTAAACCACTGCCAATTAAAAACCCCATGACAAGTGCAGGAATTACTCACAAGCTTAGTTTAGGTTACCCGAATTTTTATTCGTCCCCCTTTCAGGTGATTCACGGCAGATCTGATTTGATGTTGATGATGATGAGTCTGGCCGTTTGGGAAGATATGTTTAAGTAGTTTCTTTTGAGAAACCTTATGAACTCTAATAGTACGTTTTGTATTAGTAGACAGTGTAAGAATGTGTATTAAGCCTTTCAAGGCAGTGGACATGTAATGTTATAAAGTCTTTAAGTTTTTAGTTATGCTCTGAATGTATAATCATGTGTACCGTTATGAAGAGCGGCAGTACCGGACGGATGTGCAAATTTTAAAATGAGAAAAGAAAAGAAAAAGTTTTTCACGCTTCCGCAACCACATGTCGCACATCTATTCGATATCGCTGCTTATGTGAACCTTGCCCTAAGGCCCTTTGGGTTTGCAGGTGGTGGTCCTGACACGAGGTCCGCGCTAGGCGGATTTTCGGTTGTGACAGTTCCGTCACCATCTCCAGTGACAGCGACTCAGTTTCAATGATATTCTGCATCAAATCCAATGCAGTTCTCTCCCTTTTCTCCCAAGGATCTCAAATCTACCCTCTGTTTCCATTAAACACCTTCAAATCTTCACGAATAGGGAGTCAAACATCTCCGGCCAATTTTTCGACTGAAACTACCCTTCCATTTTCGTGACTTCTAGGCTACGGTTTCCATCCTATTTCAATCCTAAATGGTTTCTGCATCACTGAGGATTATTTTCCCAAACTTAAACTAAAGTTTTAAGTACAAAATTCATGAAACCCGTATTATCACCCCAACCTGCAACTAGGGTTTTCTCTCTCATTTCTAAGCCAAATGAACTACGGTTTGTTCTTATCATCACCATTTTTCATGCTTAACAAGGTCCTATGCTCAAAACTAAACAAATATGCCTAGATCATGAAAACAGAATTGAACATCACTAACCCGTGTGAGCTTTTGGCTCGCAGTTTCCCCTTCCTTTTCTTTTGGTTCTTCACCTCTGAATATCAGAATTGCTCTCTGCTTCTTAGTTTCCTTCAATCGTTTATAAATTTCTCTAAATGAACAACTCTATTTATAGAGAATTTCACGCGGTTTATCCCCCAATTGCAGCCACATTTTTCCCTCTCTTCCCCACTATCCATGCAACAGTCATTTTTGACTGCCTACAACTGCCCATTCAATCCCCACTATCCATGCAACAGTCATTTTTGACTGCCTACAACCGCTCATTCAATCCCCACTATCCATGCAACAGTTTCACCTATATATATATATATATATATATACAAACACTACTTGCCCTCAAGGTCGGCAGCCTTGCTACCTTCCTACCATCCACACACCTCACTCAACACACCGCCATATGCACACATCATTCTTCTTTTTCTCTGTTTCCTTTCTTTTTCATGTATAACATACATATATACACATATACTTAATATCGTATATATATATATATACACATATATTTATATTTCATATATTATGACCTAATTTTACACCTATATATATATGTATATATCTTTATATACACATAGATACATATATCTATTGGCATATACATACACTTATTTTTGGTATATTACGCGCCCATGGAATATGCATGTGCATGGAAATGCGTGCATGCACGCATTACGATGCTGGGTCCTGCGGTGTTCGGATGTTGCTTGGCACTAGCTATTCCAATTAACCCATTGATCATACAGTTCCATAAAATACTCCGGTGTTGAGCTTAGACAACTCAGTTTACAACTGATGTTACACTATTCGGCTCGATTTACCTCGGTATACGTGTCATATTCTGAGTCGGGATATTACAACGTGTATTGCATTAATTAAAGGTGATTATATCAAAAGAGACAGAACCAAACATATTTCGTCAAAATTCTTTTATACTCGCGAACTCTAGAAAAGCGATCATATTAATGTACATAAGAAATATTTTAGTGGCAATTTAGTAGATGTGTTCACTAAAGCATTATCAACAACAACTTTAAAAAAAACTTAACTCAACAATTTGAATAATTAAAGAGACAATGCTCCTAATGATGGGAGCATAACACCCAAGGGAAAGTGTTATGGACATATCAGTGTCATCCATCCATGTGTTACTACGTTACAAGAATGGCCATGTCATTCTTATTGCAAAATCAATGTGTGGCATGAATTGAAGCAATCTTTAAGGCAGCAAAGTCTAGCAATGGCAGCAAGTAAATCCAGTGCTGTTAAGGCGATAAATTAAAATCTATATAAAGGGCATGATGGATAAATTTAGAAATATATTAGGGTAATTTCTTATGAGAGTAAATTCTTGTGATTATAGTAAAATTTTTATATTGTATTTTCTTATACAAATTAATAAAAGAATTTCTCATTCTTATAAATTTAAAATTAAATTACGTAAAAATTCGTGTGTACTCAGGACAGATTGTGTTTGTAAAATTTACAATAAAAATACATTTTTTATTTTACAAAATGGTGGAAAATGAAGGCGTTTTCAAATTGTTGGTCTAAAGTCCCAACTTTTTCTGTCCGTTCGCACTGTAGGTCCCAACCCTTTAGCACGTGTTTTGATATTCTCGCCGTCTTCATCACCGTCCGTTCGCCACAACGAACTGACGAAGTTATATAAAGTTCAAAATCTGAAGGAGCAAAATTTAAAAAGAAAAGAAAAAATAGAGAGAATTCGAAACCCTAATCGAATCGACTCCAAAAGAAACGCGGTGCTTCTTTTGTCCCTTTCCTTCTCTCACTCGTTCCGATTGGGCACTATTCACCCTAGAAATCTTTTCCCAAACTTTTTCAAAAAATATCTCGTCTTTGTTTTTTCTCAGGAAAATCGAATCCGGGACTCTCTATATTTTTGGCTGCAAGAAGATCAAATCAGAACCTTAGGATTTCTTTTCCTCCTTCTGTAAACCTTGATACTCTGTTTGGTAGGCGAGAATACAGAAGTGAAAAATCAAAGTTTTTTCTATACAAAAAAATCGTCTGCTGTTGTATACATACTGAAATCATTGCTTTTATATTCTTTTCCTCCAATTTCTTGGCAATAAAAATAAAGCAAATTGTAATGTTAATTTTTGAGTTTTGAAGATCTTCCGATTTTTATTGATTCTGCTTTGTTTGTAGGATTAGCAATGGCGGATGAGACGATCGTCAACGGCGTGGCATCGGAGGCCGTTGATCGGACGGTGGTTGAGATTACTGGAAAGGAAGATCGCGATGAGCTTTTTGTTGATTTTGATGACATTGATAGAAAGGTCTCGGATTTGAATCAAAAGATTGCAGCGCTCGAACAAGAGAAAGCCCAATTGGTGCATGAAAACGAAGTTATTAGAGAGAGAATCAAGAAACTGACGGAAGAGATCGATGGATTGAACAACGATAAGGCGGAGATGAAGAGAGAGATTGAACAGTCTGAAGCGGACAAGAAGGCGTTGGAATCGATCGCTGCAAGGGCGGCGGAGTTGGAGATGGAGGTTTCTAGACTGCAACACGATCTCATCTCGTCGATGACGGAAGGAGAGGAGTTGAATGCAGAGTTAGTGAACTTGAAGAGAGTGGTGGAAGAGTTGAAAAAGAGCGATTCCGAGAAGGGGTCGAAGGTGGAGGTACTTGAGAAGGAGAGGAATTTGTTGCTGGAAAGGATGGATAAGGAAGCAGAACAAGTGAGGGAATCGAAGGCAGAAAGTGAGAGTCGAATTCGTGAATTGGAGAAGAAAGCCGAGGCACTGGAAGCTAGAGAAAGTATTCAAAATAGTGAGAGAATTAAGGTTGAGGGAGAGTCAAAAGCAATAATTGATAAGAAAGATAGTGAAATTCGTCGATTGAAGAAGCGTATTGAAGAATTGGATTCCGTGGTTCTGAAGAATAATGTGGAGATTGAGAGGTTGAGAAAGGAGAGAGGAGAGCTCGAAATTGTGAAGAATGATATGGAAGCAGTTTTAAAAAAGTCAGAGAGAAATGTTAAGGAGACGGAGGATAAGATGGGGCAATTGCATAGGGAATTGGAAGCATCAGAGCAAATGATTAGTGGGTTGAAGGAGAAAGCAGCTGAAGTTGTTAATGGGGAGGCGTTAGTTATGGATAGGGTTATTAGTGAAGATGGGGAGAAGGGATTGATGGGTTTGAAGCTGCAGTGGCCAGTGGTGGCAGCATCTGCTGGAGCAATTGCTGCAGTGGCTGTTGTGTGCTACCTTCGCTCTGGAAGCCGAAGGTGATTGAGTGGTGTAGGGAGGAAGAACATGACGAAGCTTACAGGTTAGGAATTTTTTTTTCAAGTACGAATGTGTTTCAATTTTGTTAGGTGCTATGTTTTTGTTTGGCTTTATTATTGAGCTTTCAAGTCTTGGTTTACTCTTTTAGTTGGAGTTTCTTTGTTTTTTTTTTTTTTTTTTTTTTTCTTTCTGTTGGATACGACTTAGTTGTTTGGTAAATTAAAATCTCCTGAATATTTTTCAGCAACTCTTTTAATTTGGCTTACTGCTGTAGTGACAATGATATTTCTTTCTGTTGGTTACGACTTAGTTGTTTGGTAAATTAAAATATCCAGAATATTTTTCAGCAACTCTTTTAATTTGGCTTACTGCTGTAGTGAAAATGATTTTTATTGTTTTATGGGCATAATATTCTGCTAATATGTGTGTATATGCCCTAAAATTCAAGTTGAATGGATCACACCTTAATCATAGAATTTTTGTTTATTCCTTGATAGTACATTGTAGCATTCTATGGACTGTTGGTGGTGCATTTTAAAAAGGCAATAATTGGCATGGTAATATGTACATTCAAGGCAACTTGATAGCTTCCGATACAAAAACAAACGCATGAAACTAAACAGTGCTTCATTTCCTGGTGGCTTCGTTATTTTGCACTCCTGAGTTTAAATTGAAGATTAGTTTTGGATGGTTATCCCTCAATCTCTCTGTGGGGTTGATCCCATGAGATTGGTGGAATTTCAGATGGCAGATATCTTGTAAAATATGCTTGTTTTCTATGATCTGCTTTTGGATCATGCATGAGGTTTTTTTTTTTTGTTTTTATAGGAAAGTTGCCTTTTGGACTTTGGAAATATTTCCCAAACCTCTTCCCAACTCATCCAAATCCAAGGGTTGAGGGCTGTTAATAAGAGAAGATGTCTGTTTTCTTATCTAGCTCTTGTTTACATCATTTTTAGCTGCCTTATTTTTTCTGAAACCATTTCTGAGAGTTTGAATACCTGCTCGTGTAAGTGATTTACAGCTTATATGCAGACGATAATGTTTAAATGCTTTGTTGAAATGCAGTTTAATATATTGTTTCATGAAAGATTGGTTTATTGGCTATTGTGTGGTGTTGGCTATGGTAGAAACACATTCTCATTACACTTGTCTAAAAGAAAACAATCAAAAAATGAAACACATTCTCATTATGTATTATAAAAAAGAAACACATTCTCATTATGTATAAAAAAAAAACTAACACATTCTTATCAAAATTTGGATCAACATTGATTTAAAAATAATAGACAACACACATCTTCTCAACTCAACAAAGACTTATCCCAATTATATGGGGTTGGATATATGAATTTTGTCTTGCTGTTCTTATCAAGATTCATATTCATAAGAGATCCGACAAAATTTTATGTTGTTTGTCAGCTATTTAATGCAACCTTCTCTTTTTTCCAGTTTTGGGACTGGCTGTGTAACACTAAGCATGACATAGGTGGACTTATGCGCATAAATGCACACACAGACACATGTATATGTATAAGAAAGATTTAAAGGGAATAAAGTAAGAACACAAACGTGTAATTTCCTTGAATTTTGAGCCAGGGAAGCCTGAGGTCCTTTGCTGCATAGTCCAAAGATTACCTGTGTCTTGCACTGATCAAAACAAAAATTTAAATTAAAAATAAAAATTGCCCATGTCTTGCAGCTCACTTGCAAGTCTCTCATCATCAATCTAAACATATCTTCATGGCATAAACATTTACTTCATCAAAGACTGTCCACATGCTTTTCCTGCCGTGAGCTTTTTGCGAAAATAGCTGTTCTTTTTAAATTTTTATTCATTTTTAAGAAAAGGTGATTGTTCCCTTCATCCTGCCCTTCTCCTGAATTTTTAGAGTTCCACCAGTCAGAAAATCCAGGCCCAGCTACTTATCCAAAAAGAAAAAGAAAAATAATTCTAGCCCCAACTGATATCCATTTGCTGTTGGGTAAGGTTTTGTTTTTCTTGATTTCTCTTTTATGCAATGCTTGCTCAAGGTTCCCCCACTCTCTCCTTGGTTCAGTTACTCTGAATGAGTTTACAAATCTATTGGTAAGCGTATGAAACTGGTATTGTGGTCACTGGAGAGGAATGTGGTTTGATAGTTTGGCGATAGCTTTTCAGAAGTGTTCTGATCTCAAGTACTTGAGTTTGTAATAATGTTAAGCACTTGAGTCCGGGAAACTGGTAAGGATATGAAGATGCAACATTGTTGGTGTTTCTTAGAAGAATATTAAAGCATACTGCTTGAAAAAGTGTCTTTGGTTGTCATGATAAAGGTGTGCCTCAGATACTATAATTTCTGTAAGCTTCAAGTGGTGCAAGTGCGGGTGGATGTTGCAGATGGAAAAGTAGACAGTTACAGTACATTGGGAAATTATTTTATAAGAAAAAGAGAAAACCCCAAAGTAAAAAGTATATTGTTCGTTATTATATTTTAGGCCCTACCATTCAACTGGCAGTTAATAGGAAATCTGTCTTAAAGTGTACTGCCCTGCAGTTCAGATTGAATAATGGTCAGTCAAAATTAAACTTCATGCTGGACGGTCGAGGCCATTTGATGGGTTTGAGATCTTCCTTTTACTGATCTTCATATCTGAAACTTATCAGTGATGACAAAGCCTATTTATTTAAGCTTATATATGACTTGTAATTATGTTCCTGCTTTGTTCTGTTCTTTCTGATAGTTGTCCAGAATTGGTATTGATATTAATTATAACTGGTTATTTCGCAAAAAATTTGTTCCATGAGATTGCTCTTTACAATTTCCAACTTTACATTTGCTGATATTTTAACCTTTTTTGGATTGTTGTTACTGATTTGTAATCTTTTACACTAGATAATCTTTAGAACACACTTCTTGAATGACTGAATCTGGGTAAGCAAAACTATGTGATGGATGGTTCTTAGAAGCTATATTTAGACTTGTCCCAAAAAAAGCTTCATTGAGGTTGTGTTCACTTATCTGTTATGAGCTTTCTGGCTCAACTGTTATGGCCTACTAGGCTGGTGGTGGCCACTTTCTAAACCATGCATTTTTTTTGATCGGTAAACCATGTATGACGCTTTTATATCGGCCTGTCTAAGACACTGTTGGAACTTTGAAGATGATTGTTCTCTTTACCCTGCCCCTGCTGCCTTCCCTTTCGGTTTTGCTGCAGGCTAAAGGTCCTCCTCCTTTCCGAAGGTTGGCTCTGGGTTCACCGTGACACCTTTCATATTTGAAGGAGTTGGCAAATGAGAAAATTTAATAATGCCAAGGCATATGGCAGTGCCATGTATTCATGGGAGTGTCACTTTTATGTGTGGAGGAGTCTAGAGATGAGCAAATCTAATAATGCTAAGGCATACGCCCGGGACTACCGTGTAGTTATGGTAGTCAAATGTAGTTTGATTTTTCCTTCTAGTTCTCAAATGTTTTCCACAAAAGAAGCATACAAATCACACAGGTCCATTCCACTTGGGTGTTATTCAAAACTAGCCAAATTTCCTGGAGCTGGTGGGCCTCATTCACAAGGTAACTTGGTTGCCTTTTGAATATGGCTAAGTATGGCATAATTTCAGTTCCAAGGGTTACTTAGGACTGCAGTTTTCAAATAAGGTTTCCCAAAGGGTGGTCTCCTGTACTTGCTCCAGCAATTTGGTTGACGGCAAACTCAGAATTTGATTCCAAGGCAAGTCTGGGGGTGTCAGGTCCCAGGTTTGCTGAAATGAGATTAAACCTAATTTAGATTGAGAGAGAACAGAGAAAACTGGAAGAGAGAAAGAACAATAATGTCCTTAATAAGTTAAGCCTATTATCTCAATAAGCTGCTGACCTTGCCTTAAGAGCCCGGGAGCTCCGAATGCTAGGCCATAGCACTGACGATGGTTGCTTCTTTCATCTCCAATGAGAAAGTTAGAAACCCAGAAACCCCCACCTCTGGATAAAAAAAAAAAACAGAAAAGAAACTAGATGAAAAAGAAAAAAAGAGGTTGATTTGATAGCTGGCAACCATATTGAGCTAAACCCAACCCCGCCTTCGGAGGAGGTTTCCAAATTCACCCAAACAGGGCCAGATTGTTACTTGGGAAATAGGCAACGTTAGACAAAGAGGATGATTTTATTAAGTTGTAGGAGGTGGGTGGTTGACAAGGTGATGCCAAGGGGATGAGGTTGAAATGGATAAAGTGACCTTCGTCATGCACCTCGGCCATAGGCAGTGTTGGATATTGCATAGTGCATACATGCAGAAAAGAAAGAAGAAATGAAAATAAAAGGAGAAGCAATGTTATTCGTAGTTGTGGCCTGTCAAAACAATTGGTTGATTGTGAACCAATCCTCCATTTCAACAAGAGTGTATATTATTGTGAATCATAAAAATGAAAAATTCACAATTACACGTCTCAATCAATCGAAATCCCTTACTCATTGAACTAGAAAGCCAAATCCCTAAACAAATCTTCATGCCTGGAAGAAGAAAAAAGAAGAAGAGAGTAATAACTTACTCTTATTTGGATCAACAACGAAGGTGAGTGTTTTTAAACCACTTTGTGTTTGTGGTTGCGTTTAGATGTCTGCTTTTTTTTTTTTTTTGTTCTTTTATCGTCCTTGTAAATCAACAAAGTAAATCAAATGGATTAAATATAAAAAAAAATTTGTTTTGCATTAGGTTCTTTAATATCTTCCAATTTTTTAAAACCAGTTTCTAATAAATTCAAATTGAAACTTTCAAGTTCAAATTATTTTCTTCAACTTCCAAAATATTTTCTTTCTTGAAATTAATTACGAAGCAGTCAATATCATATACATTTAAATTTAACACATTATACGAATCACCAAAAATTAAGATAAATTTTGAAAACAAATTTGAACCATCAATTACTTTATCTCATCAAGCCTCTCTTGCAAAGTCAACAAGCTAGTATATATCTATTGGAGCTTTTAATTTTTTAAATTTTTAAATAAATATTAATTAAAATCTTTTTTGACCAAAAAATATAAGTTATTTTTCTTAAATTTATTTATTTTATAAAATAAAAAAATTCTTAAAAAATGTTATAAAAATTGGTCAAAATTGAAAAAAAAATGCAAAAAAATAAATAAATAAAAGGAATATTTGTCATTTTGAAAACAAATTAAGATTGAAGGGAGAGGGTTTTTGTAGTTTGTCAGTAAAAACTAGGGAGATCAGTGTCATTTTAGAAATTTCAGGAGAGCCTTTTATAATTGTTAGAAATCTCAGGAGAAGTTAGTATAATTTATCTCATATGTAATTGTCTGAAACTTTAAGAAAAGTCAGTGTAATTTACCCAAAATTTAATTATATACTTGATTGTTATAAGAACAAATAGATTTAAGAAAATATGCAACAAAAATAAAAAAAATTCTAAACCTTTCTTTTAATATTTAAAAATTATTGTGGGTAAGTGAAAAGATTTGCAAATTCTATATAAGATATTTTTTTCTCCCTAGGGAAGTCCTTTTAACATAGTATTAGTATACGAATAGGTTTAATGGGTGATTGAAAATTAGGTCCAAATTTATACACACGTGTTTGTATGAATAGTGCTATCATTATTATGGGTCACAAAAATTTATAAGTAAGATACATGATTGTTAATTAAGAAAATTATTACATATCCATTTTAATTAGCTCTCATTTTATTTTGAAGAAAATTGAAAATTGGAATTCAACATCTTCTATTATATAATGTTATCAAAATGATACTTTTAATGACAGAATTTTCACGTGTAACACAAGTGTTGTTCAACTAGTATATAAAATTTTAGGAAAAATCCTGACTCCTAAAGGTACAAAATGCTCTCAATTGTAAAGCCATCAATTCATCTGCAAGAGGGAAATTAAAAATTGCATTAATGCTATAAGCCAATCGTATTTTTAAGGATGAATGGAAAGCCATATTAGGGTATAGAAAGCCAAGCCATCCTCCAATTTTTAAGGATGAATGGAAGCCAATCGTATTTTTAGAGCTCATTCCACCACTTTAATCACTGTAGTATAATAGTTTTGGCACAAGAGACAAGAATATTGGTATGGTACAAAATTTGAATATATATATATATATATATATATATTCAGTTGCTTTCTTGTTTTTATTTTTACTATTTTCTTCTATTATAATTCCCCCATCCAATTGGATGAATGCCAAATTGTTGAGCACTTGAATGACCCACTTCTGAATGTGGGTTCAAATGCACTTACTCGAATTCTTTTGTCCATACAAATGAAACTGATGTACAGAGATCTTTGTTCAACTAGAAACTTTAATGTTTTCCCATTACAGTAGTAACAACTCCTCCATGTATTAGTCAGAACAAATGGATGCTAATATTGATAAAATGGCGACTTCTGCATCTACAAACTCTAAATTACAGTAATTCTAAAAAATTTATATGTCTCAATAGAAGCAGAAAATGAAAGAAAACAGTCCACAATCTGCCTATCTGTCTTCATACTGCCTCTAACACCATCTCAACACAATTCATTTGACAACTCCAAATTTCTCTGTATAGAATATAGACAATGGTTTTATCAGACACCTTATTTGACAACTCCAAATTTCTCTCTAGTCTGACTCGACTCTACGTGGTCCAACTGGAATGCATGCTCTGTTTCTGCGGCAAACACCTAAAAGACGAAGAAGAAGAAGAAGAAGTAATTATGTAGTAATGCATTTAAACTCAAATAAGAAAACTAAGTAATAGGGTTTCAAATGGGATGATAGTTAGTAGTTTGGCATCCTATAAATGTACGATGGCAGAAGTAGTAGCTCATTATACTGATTCAGTTCAGTAGTTTACACTCAGAAGAGTGATCAGCAGTAACATGGCTCTGGCTCATGCCACCAACCCTTCCCTCTTAACCAAAGCACAACACAGATGCTAAAACCACACATACTCTTTCAACTCTTTTGTCAAAAAATACTTATAGAATAGAACTACCCCATAGCTAAACAAGAGTGAAAATATAAGTATGTATCTCACAAAATTACAAATATTGACATAAAATCGAGTTTCATTTACCTAGGATTACTGATTGGAATGTTTCAAAACTTCAAACAATCCACAGCAACCCATCCAAGAAGTCTGCTGTAGAGGGCGGGGAGTCACAGCTATAAAAGGCTGTCAAATGATTCAAAATAGAAAATAGTCAATTAATCATTCCAATATACAAGATAAAAAATAATCCAAGAAATTTCTTCCTAGATAGATTCCAATCAAATATGCTACCTGATTTTCCGTGCTTTCTGGAAGTTCAGACATGTTGCAATCCTCACCACCATTATCAGCATCAACACTAGAAACATCTGCAGGCTGCAACATGTTTGTAACATTTTCCTTGGCCACAAAGGCAACAGCTTCTGATGTTTCCCCAATATTCCCATAGGAAACTGGCAAATTCGGATCCTCAATTCCCTTTAAAACAGAATCCACTACAGCAGAGAAGACTCCATTGTACTCATCCAATGATGGTTCAACTCCCTTTGACAGTACTGAATTGGTATGAGTAGGAGAAATCCCATTCTCAACTGGTATTGAATCAACTCCCTCCAAAACCAAATCTATTACAGCTTGTGAAACCCCATTGCTCTCATCCAACACTGGCTCGCTTCTATCTATCACAGTATCCTCTACAACAGCAGAAACTCCATTATTCTCATCAGATAAGTACATAGTTTTTACCTCAATTTCTTCTGATTTCAATCCAATGTCATCAGACAGCCCTGAATTCTCAATCGGCTCTTGTGCAACTTGAGCTAACTCCTCAGACAATGACACAACAGGGTTGACTGAGCCAATAGGGGGCTCAGTTTCAGTAACTGAAGCCAAACCCACCTCAACCTCCTCCAATTCCTCTAAAATCACCACATTGGTGCTCCATTGATCTGGTGTAGACTCATCATGGTCACCGGTTTCCTTCACGGACTCGGCATTCTCATCAGTAACATTCTCTATCACTACTGCATCTTCATACATGAACTCTTCTACTTTCTGGGTGTCCCCTAACTTGAGATTTTCAAATTCATCCATTTGTTTTTTATTTGAAGGTGAAACTGATTCAACAGCTGATGAAGAATCAAAGTCTCTCTTCTGGTTCTCCTTCTTCTGCTTGAACCACCGAATATTGATCCAACAGATGGGTTTGAGCAGTCAGGAGTTGATTTGAACAACAGTTTCTTGACGGTTTTTCAGATCATCAAGTCCTGTAGCAGTTGGTCAACAGGTTAAGACTTAAAGAAGAAAAAATAGCATTTTTTTTAAAAAAAATTGGCAGATACCCATCAAAGAAAGAAAGTTAAAATAGCATAGAGTGTTACGAGTGAATGAGCATGATGTGAAAAATATGAGAATGGTAAGTAAGGTACACACCTGGAAGTTGAAGGGTAGGTAGAGAACGTGAGATGGTTGTGGTTTGTTTCCTTTTCCTTTTACTTTTTTGGCCACTTTGAAACTGAAGGCATGACTGCTTCTTGTGATTTGTGAGAACTTGCTGTATTCCCTTTTTCTCTCCGCGTATTCTCTCTAGATCTGTCTTTAAAAAAGGGAAGCTAAAACGACCAAGGCGGGAGGGAGTAGAGTGGAGAGAAATTAATTTACCTGTGCAGGGGGAATTCAGAAGGGCGCGAATGCAAAACGATTGAAGAATAGACTCGTAATGGAAAGATAATTCTAGCTTATTAATTTTATTATGGAGTTTGGTAAACAAATTTAATTAGAATAATCATTAAAAAGGGACCTAGAATCTCTGTGCGATTCAAAGTTTCAAACATAGTACACAAAGATTGAGATGACACCCAGATAAAAAAAACAAGTAATACTTTTGTAAGTTTAAGTGCATATGAGATTGTGTTTTAACTTTCGAATAATTTCAAAACTTGAGATAAATGAAAACTTAATCTCGAGTTCATTTAAGAGTTAAAACACTTTATCTCATATGCACTCGAATTTACCGTAACATTATCTATTAATAAAATTATAAATTTATTAAGTTTTAAAAAAAATTGAGTAAACAAATTTCTAACAAGTATATGTTTTTCAACATAACAATAAGACATAGGTGCATATTCTTAATGATGATAATTTTTTATATGAAAAGGACCATCCATGACTCTACACACCTTTGCCTACCCACATACATATCATAATCTTATTGTGTCACATGCAATCACATGCATATCATGTTACTATTAAAGTTTAACTAAAAAATAAAAAATAAATAAAATTAAAAAGCACCTTTGTAATGCATATGTGGTTGATTGTGGTAATGACATGATCTTTTACGGAAGGATAGAACATGAAAGTGGACTCATGAATGCTAGGAGGCATTCAACCGCTTAAAGGCGACAATGACTAGTGACTATTTTAAAATTTTTTAATTTTGATTTGTCTTTTGAGGTGCAAACTGATGCTTCTGATTTTGCTATTGGGGGTGTTTTAGTGCAGGAAGGGCATCTAGTGGCTTTCGAAAGTAGGAAGCTTAGTGACATTGAGATGCGGTACTTGGTGCACAAGAAAGAGATGACAACAGTGATACATTGTGTCAATACTTGGAGGCACTACATGATGGCAAGCATTTCCTCATTCTAACGGATAATGTGGCCATTAGTTGCTTTAAAACCATGAAGAAACTGACCCCTAAGCAAGCAAGGTGGCAAGACTTCATAACCTAGTTCTACTACACAATCCAGTATAAGTCGGGCAACACAAATCAGGTTGTAGATGCTCTCAGCAGAAAGCCAATTATGAAAGCGAACATTGTGACCCTAAGCCTTATTATTGGAGATGTGTTGGAAAAGATCAAAATTCAAATGAAAAATGATCCTGTGACTAGCTTATTACTAAGGAAAGTCCAAGATGGCACCACGAGACGGTTTTTGATAGAGGAAGGCATCCTTTATGCTAAATGAAAGAGACCTTATGTCCCTAAGTCTGGGGGCATTAGACAGTTGCTGTTAAAAGAGTCTTATGATTCTCTTTGGACAGGACATCCAAGCTAGGAGCGAACTCTTGCCCTATTGTCTGAAAGTTATTATTGGCCCTGAATGGAAACTGATGTTGAGCTGTTTGTGCGGACTTACTTGGTGTGCCAGCATGACAAAACTGAAAGGAAGAAGACGATCGACACTTTAGAACCACTCCTAATACCAAATAGACATTGGGAGAGTGTTTCTATGGGTTGCCTAAAGTTAATGACTTGACTTCAATCTTTGTTGTGGTTGACAGATTTTTAAAGTATGCAACTTTTGTGCCAGACCTTAAAACTTGCTCTACGAAGACCACGACACAGCTGTTTTTCAACCATGTTGTCAAACATTAGGGGCTTCCCTTGGACATTGTCAGTGACAGGAATGCTAGATTTACTGGAAGATTTTGGACAACTTTGTTCGAGATGATGGGCTCAAAACTAAACTTCTCAACTAGCAATCACCCGTAGATTGATGAGCAAACAGAAAGGGTGAATGTTATACTTGAGGAGTATTTGGGGCACTACGTAACAAAAAATCAATAAAACTGGGTTGACTTGCTTGATGTGGCACAGTTCTGTTACAACTTACAGCAAAGCTCATCCACTGGTTAGACCCCTTTTGAGTTGGCAACGGGCTAACAACCTTTTATACCGCATGAAGTTGCCAAGAAAAATTCCAAAGGTTGATGCCCTATAACATATCGGTTTGCCATATTGCAGTAGGAAAGGATTGAAGAAGCTAGAGATTGCTGGGTAACGGCTAGAAAAAGGATTAAAAAGTGGGCTAATGACAGTTGCAAACCAATGGAGTTTGATGTGGGGGACAAAGTGATGCTGAAGCTCACCCTTCAAATTTGGAAAAAGATAAGTCAAAAAATTTCTAATAATGGGCTTATTCAATGATATGATGGGCCATTTGCTATCACTAGATGGATCAGAAGATTAGCTTATAGGCTAGATTCACCCAGTCGACTCAAGTTGCATCAAGTATTCTATGTAAACGTTCTGAAAAAGTATAATGAAGACTCAACTGATGCTTCAAAAATAGGTCGTGTATCGGCACCTCCCACCATCAGACAGCAATACACGAATGTGGCCAAGGCTTATACTGGACCACTGGACCGAGGAAATGAGTAAGAAGAATAGAAGGACTTAGTACTTGGTTAAGTGGAAAGGAAAAGGGATAGAAGACGCAATGTGGGAGAAAGACATAATGCTATGAAAATTTGAGAAAGTGATTGAGTAGTACTTAGAATCTCTTCCAATGAGGACGTTGGGTTCTCTTAGTGAGGAAGGCTTGTCAGACTCTAAGTAAGCTTAGTTTCCATGGACATACTTGGTTGCACTTTGCACCAAGTCATGATTTAAGTTTAGCAATCAAGGTGGCCTGGTAACCTTACGTAAGAGATCATTGTTGTTCTTGTCAGTCCAAGGATTTTTACTTTAGCATATATATGGGGGGTTGGTCTCCCCCACTTAGTCCTAGTGTTGCAAAGGATTGTGTCTACTCCCGTCAGCTCGAAAATTACTGCTAAGACATATATAGGGGGTCTTCCTACCCACTACCCTAAAGCATGATAGCGACATGTCTACGAAAGCCTTGGCAGGACATGGCTTACACAAGTCCTATGGACCCATCGATGTTGGCTATTCGGTTTCTTACAAGGATTGGGGTGGAGCATAGGGCATGACTCGGTGGTGATTTAGTGGCATTGTGGTTGGACACGATATAACTTAATGGCTAAATTACATTGGCTGTGTGGGAAGACTATGGCAGCCAAAGGTTGTCTAAATGAGTGTCATGACATGTACGTAGTATGGATCCAAGCATTATCATATAAAAAATACATATGACACCTAATTTAAGTTACACGAAAAAATTTAAATCATTTTTATTATTAAAAAAAAAGTAATCCTAGTAATAATTTATATATACATATACTATATAGGGTTAATTAGTGAAAATTTCATCCATAAGATGGAAACCTAAGATTGGGTCCAAGATGAAACCTTTTATCCCAAGAATTTCATTGACTTTTGTAGATAGTGGAGAGATTTGGGTCTCTCGAATGTAGAGATATTGAAGAAGAGATTTAGTGTTCATGTAGGGAGTGAAAAGTATTCGTTAGACAATCAAGAGATCTCCAAGAGATGTGGAGAAGGAAAAGAGTTAGGACGCTATGAGAGAAAGAGATAGAGGGCAGGGTGGCCATGAGGTTAGACCTTCATGAACTTCCTAGCATTTGAGGCCTTGATATTATTTATAATGGCTAGCTAAGCGACCCAACCAGATCAAAAAGGTATGGTTAAGTCTACTAGGGATAGGTTAACTTAGTTTTCCTATTACACTTAATGCAAACTACCCATATAATGATGCTAGTATGTCCCCTATGTATCATCAACCTCTCATCTACATAAAGATTAAAAAGTACCCCACGTGGTAACGTGTGACAAACTTCTGAAGAACTCACAACTCTAGCCTCGAATCCATAAGTCCCTTGGGATCTATAAAGGAAATATGGTGTAACACAAAGGTTACACCATAGTCGTGCACTAAGCTTTAAAAGCTCCCTAAGGTCTGACCTACAGCCTTAGGCAACTGTTGATTAGTTGGGTGTCAGATGTATTTTGGACTATCTACAACATTATATATATTTGAGAGGAAGGACAAGCTTACTGAGGTGTATTTTTTAATAACAAATTTTCCAGTAAATTCAAGACGTCAGGGTCGTGAAAATAAATATAGATGAGACTTTAGGGTGTAAGGCATCGGTCATCGTGGAAGACACTAATTTTTTATTTTGTTAGGAATTGTACTTCTTAAGCCGATGTAATTTTCAGATATGTTTCGATATTACAAACTTCAAATTTGATTCAAATTTATAGAAAATCAAAATGATGAAGTAGCAAAACAGTAAAATTTCATTATTTAAGGGATAGTATAATTTTACTACTTCACATCTAGTGAAATTTTAATCATCTTCTTTCAAAAATACTAATTTGTTTTTGAAAAATTTTCACTACTTTGAAAGTCTCTTTGAGCATCTAAAATATAGCTCAAAAGCTGTATTATAAAGCTTGTAATAAATTGAGAATTTTTTTTTGATTTATAATAGTAAAAAAATTTTGTTTGACAAAATAATAAAATTTTGCTATTTTTGCAGTTGACTGAAATTTTACTATTTTGATACCGATTTTTTTCTTCCAAATTTCATATGCAAATCTTATTTGATAGATCTCAATTTTTTAGAGTCCAAATATATAAATTTTATTAATAATGGATCTATAGTTTGTAAGTTATTGAATTTTAAAATTTGTAGAAAGCTTTTTGAAACACTCCTTGATTTTGCAGACCGATAGTTTGTAGACATGAAAATTTTTGCCTAGATATTTACCCTAGAGGAGAAGTGAATAGGTTATTTTGTAAATATTAGTTTCTTTTTAGAGATTTAAAAATGAATGTTGTAAGTGTACAAATAAGTAAACAATAGAGATAGAGAGAGTAAACAAAAATAATTTATGAGGCTCGAAAAACTTCTTACGTCTTTGAATCAAGCATCTCCACTTGAGTTTTTTCACTATTGTGACTTCCGTGCAGGTGGAGAACAAACATTTATAATGCGAAGACCATAACCCTCTTATCTCAGCAAAATATACCTTTTTGCCTCACCAGGTAGCACCTACCCATAACTCTCACCGTAATGAGATGATATAATTTTTTACCAAAAGGCACTCTCTTCAAGAGTAGATTTGGTGCAATAAGATGTTTGTTCTCTATAAATAAATCTGATGTAAGCTCAGAGTATTTAAGATGAATAGAACTTTTAGATCTTGATTGTCAATGTTTGGATCTAAAGTTAATAATAGAGATGTAGAAGTGTAATTATATAAAGAGATAACATAGAATTCCATAGAGAACCTCTATTTATAGGCCTTCAAAGAATATGTTTGTTGCTTTTTAAAAAGAGTCGTTTCCCCCCTCCCCTTTTTGTCTATTCAAAATTTGAATTCACAATTGCTAGATCGACAAATTCAATTGACTGAATCATTAACTAATCGACTAAATTGAGGGCTGGTTAACTGATTAGGTCAACTAAATTGTCTAGAGGGTTTGAGGTTCAATTGTTCAAGAACAATTAGTTGTCTAGTCTTTTAAATTAGTCGACTCGTTCTAATGTACACTGTCTTTAGAGGTCTACTGAATTGGATAGTGAGTCTTAGGCTGTTTTGTGAACAAGGTCACTCAATCGACTAATCTTTGAACTGGTCGACTGTTTTGATCAGTGTAAAAATAAATCTTAACAATTGGTCGACTAGTTTGGACAATGAATATCTTCTAACTTATTTTTCCCAATATACTTTTATCAAAGCCTTTTGATCTTTCAAGTCTTAAAGTATGACTTTTTTTTTTTTTTTTTGAAAAATTATTTGAGGTTAGTTCTTAGTTGATCTTTTTAAATTGCAAGAGCTTACGACCAATGATTAATCTAATCCTAAATCACTCAAAACCAAAAATAAGAAAAATAAAAGTCTTTACTTGAATTGCCTTGAATCCTTGGGCTTAAGTGTGTCCATTTCCTTGATTTATCATGAGAGCATTCCATTTGTTTTGATTCTTGCCTTGAAGCATGTTTTTGAGTAGAATCATTTAGCTTGATGGTTCTTCTTAACCTAGATGACCTATTTACAATGTCACTTAAATAAAACATTAGTCCACTTGGATAGTGCTTTGTTACCATCAAAATTGCTGAAATGCCCTTGGTCAAATATCTTAGGGCTAACAATTTCCTTTTTTTGACGATGACAAAATAATGTCCTTTACAAATAGTAAAATAAGAAAACAAATGATAAAGAATAATAATATTGCATATAAGCTCCCCCTATCAATTTGTAAACTTGAATTCATGCCATAAATGAATAGATCTTCTAACTTTTGGCATAATTTTTCTTTATCCCCCCCTATCAATATGTAGTTATTGCATTTTAGGATTTGAGAGTTATATCAATTTTCATGCGTTGTTTGTGCATTTGGATAATATGAATAAGACACATAGATTTTCACATAACATGTACAAGAGAAATAAAAAAAGATGTTTTCTATTCATGAATTGAATTTTACAATAATGAGCATGAATACAAGTATTTTGCCAAAAAAATGAAATGACATTAAAGGATTTTTTATACAAAAAAAATCCTATATATCTTTCTATTTATCTTTTCTTTCCATATTTTCCTATTTCTTTTCCCTCTTTGTCATCTTAAAAAAAAATGACTTAGTGATTTAAAGGCCATGACATTGTGTTGAGGATTTGGTGAAGGGTGTCTTTGACTTCGAGTACTTCTATCTTCGTCTCTCTATGCTTTCTCTCATTGTGCTCATAGAGATTATCTGCTTAGAGCTTGAAATGTTGATATCATTCTCTATAATCTTTATTCTTTCTATTATGCCTAATAGAGTTTTGGAGAGATTGGATTCAAGGGTCCGAATCTGGGTTTGGAGTCTATAGTCCATCTCCTAGAGGAGGGTGATGAAGGAAGAGGAGTCCGGAGTTGGAACTAGATGAGGAGTTAAAGGTGAGGTGGTTTGTGTGGTAGGGTGAGTGGAAGAGAGTCTCTTGATTTTGCTCGGTAGAAGGAGGAAATTTGGGGATCCATCATTGATAAGTAGACTTGTGCCCCATGGCCTTAATAGTCCATTTGGAGTAGATGTCTGTGTGGATGGGGATGTAGAACTCGGTTTCACCACCAAGGTAAATTTAATGATGTTTGAAAAGTGTGGTGTAGTGGTTGCCAAATGAAAGAATGCCCCTCTTCTTTTTGAGGCAGTTATTCATGTGGTGAAGGATGATGTGAAGTAGCTCGACCTCCTTGTGGTTTAAGGCACACCAAACTAGGAATACATCTATGTACGAGACAAACTCTCATCCACCGGCACGTAGAAAGATGTTATAGGTTATGATGTGGGACTCAAAAATGAGTTGGGAGGCTTTAGGTTTGAAGGTCTCAATGATATTGGGGTTACCACACATTTTTTGTATGATCGTGAAATGATTGAATCCTTCACGCATTAGTCAAGTGTTAGTAGTAAACTTTTGGAAATTCCCTCGGGAAATATTAAAAATTTCAAAGAGGGTGTTGAGTTTAAGTGAGATGGGGGTAGTCAAGCACCCAAAATGAGGCATTGAGACCTATTGGCATCTCAAAGTTGGCGTAGAAAAGTTGAATGATGGATGTGTATTGAATGTTAGAGGACGAGAGAAATGTGGTCTAACCTAGGTAACCGAAGTGAGAACCTATCAAAATGGATTGTGATTTAAAGAAAAGGGTGCTAATGGTTTTACCATACTCAACATGTCGATGTTTGATGTCATCGTTAAAATTTTAGACAACATCAGTGTTGAGGAACTTGGTGGTCATGACTAGATTTTGTTCGGTGTTGGAATCCTTTCTAGGATGCTTCAAAATCTTTTGGTTTTGGGAGCCATGAAAGAGAGATTGAGAAGTTTGGGGAAGAACTTGAAAGGTTTCGAGAGGTTTGAGAGAGAGAGAGAGAGAGAGAGAGAGAGAGAGAGAGAGAAGTCGAAAAAACTTAAGAGTGCGAGTTTGAAATGTTTTGAAAATTGATAAGTTTTTATAGATTCGATCAAATTAGTCGACTGGTTTTCACCATCAATTGACTGGTTTTGCCCTAGTTTTGGGGTGGTCGACTGTTTGAACCAGTACCTAAAACTCTTTCTCTAGAAACCTAAATCAGTCTACTAGTTTTACCATTCAGTCGATTGGTTTAACCAGTAATCAACTAGTAGGTCGACTAATTTGACCAGTAGCCAATTTTTCATTTGTCTTGATGACTTCAGTGGACCTTATGGTCAACTGTTTCCATTATCAGTTGACTGAAATGAGCAAAAGTGATTTTTATCACTTAGTTACTCAAATTTTTTGGGTTGATCATTCCTAATTCTCTTCTAATAAAGCAAAACCTCTCTTCGTGGAGTGATTTGGTGAATATATCCACTAATTGATGGTTTGTATCAATGAATTCAAGGATTACATGAGCATTTTGCTCACGATCTGTAAGGAAATGATGTCTAATCTCTATGTGTTTATTTCTAGTGTTGGATTGAGTTTTTACTTATGTTGATTGCACTAGTGTTATCACACTTAATTGGGATTAGATTATAATTAAGTTTAAAATCTTGAAGTTGTTGCTTCATATATAGAGTTTGAGTACAACGACTTTCGGCTGATACATATTCTGCTTTGGCCATGGACAATACTATTGTATTTTGCTTTTTGCTAAACCAAGACACAAAGGAATATCCCAGAAAATGACAAGTCTCACTTGTACTTTTTCTATCAACTTTGCAACTAGAAAAATCAGCATCTGAGTAGCTTTTAATTCTAAAACTCTAATTCCATTGTACCCAATCTCTAGTTATTTACCGGAATTTGTTTGACTTGCATGAAAGGAATGCCTCCTTCAGTTTGTATTGTATTGTTCATTTTATTCTTTATAAATTTAATTTAATTAATTCACTTACATTTCAACCAATGTGTGAGGAATTTTATATACCGAATGTTTTGAAAATTTTAATATATATATATATATATATATATATAATTGTTAAAATTTATGTCGGACTGCATTAACATGATAATGTGTAATGACTATCTCACAAATACTACAAGAAATAGAGTTTTTTGTGATGCAAAAAATAAAGTTGTAAATAAATAAATAAGGATAAAAGTATTTTTGACGTTTATTAAGTACTGCTAATAGCAACGTAGAAGAAAAAAATTGCGACAATTAATAAAAACTTGTCACTATTAAGAACAATATCTGTAGCGCTTGCAAGCATTGCAAATAATAACGTTTTTGCGGTATTGCCAAACGCCTACAATAATGAATTTTTTCCAGCGCTTCTAACTGTGACAAATGATAACTTATTCGTGGCAAAAAAATAAATATATGCAAGTTTTTTATTTTTAAAATAAATATATAATACTGTAATTAACGTTGGATATATTTTCTAATTGATCATTTTCACAGTTTTTTGCGACGCTTTATGTTTCTATTGGCGGCATGACATTAAACTTATTAATGATCGTTGTATTTTGCACCGCAAATATGTTACTTTTTGCGATGCACATAAGCTTATTAATGATGGTTGTATTTTGCACAGAAAATATGTTACTTTTTGTGATGTTTATTTGTGCCGCTAATACTTTTGTCCCCAAACTTTTGATGCTAACAATGTTCTTTTGATTTCGTTGTAAATAAATTTAAGGTAAAAAAACTTATTTTTTATATTATATTAATAAATTTAAGATTTTAATCAACATTTATTTAAAAAATAAAAAAAAATATAAAAATGTAATTTTGTCATTTTTAAGAAAAAAAATTAATTGGTGAAGAATATTTGTATATTGTCAGATAAAGTAGAATATGTCAAGTTAGAATAATTTTAAAAAATAAATATAATTATAAAAAATTTCATAATAAATAAGTGTAATTAACCTTAAATTTTATATCCTCTATATATGACATATATCTCACATTAGTTACACGTCAAATATACCTCTAATGGCTGCGAGTATGCCTTGCGTCAAAACTAGAACCTCATAGGAAAGTCTAGTAGTAGCTCCCATTACCATTAGGCATTAAGGATATGTTAGGTTGGGTTGTTTGTATTTCTTTAATACTCTTTAGGGCCAGTAGATGATTGATGTGTGATTGTTTAATTGTTTTTGAAAGTACCAGCTAACGAAGTTGATAGACTTTAAAATCAAGTAATATTTTTTTTACTACAATTATAATACGGGAAGAAACCAAAAGACTTGATTGCACCCCTTATCACTAGGATTAAATAACCATCACTTTCAGATCTTATTTAATTGATTTATAATAAGAAAAACATGAAAGGATGAAAACATGTTAAAAAGGTACCTAAGTCTATTATATATCCATGCACCAACCCAATATAAAAACTCATGAAATAATTCTACTCTAATCATAAAACAAAACGTGGATGCATGTAGTCACGTGTGTGAATGCATGCTGCGTGACACGAACACGTTAGAAATGATTTTCATGACAATCACGTGCTAATGAGAATCCATGTGGATCACATCCGAATAACCATGCTAATTAATTCAAACTTTTATACAGAGAAGCAAAACTATGTGAAGTGGCGGTCATGCGTGTGTAGGGAATTCTACTCGAAGAACAAAACCACTTGGCATTTGGCAATGCTTCTTTTTTGTTTATTTAAATAAAAATTAAAAGGAGCACTAATTAGAAGAAAATATACTTTTAGAAAATAAAATTTATTCTTTCTAAAAGTAATAAGCAAAAATGTTGGTACTTTTTCACTTAAACTTTTTTTTACGCTCATATCTATGGGGCTACAATACCTTCTCCAAGATTGGAAACTTATGGGGCGAGGTAATTACTATAGATGAGGCAACAAACAAGATGGAGTCGCTCGCCTGGGGAAGGGAAAGTGAAAGTATTCATAAGTAAGGTTGCGCCTCTTCTTAGCACAACGGGTTTTAGAAGCCTTGAGAGCCAGGCCCTATGCAGCCCGAAGCGGACAATATTGAGCTGAGTGGATGCAGGTCGTGACAATACTTGCCTGGTAGCTATTATTGTAGGCAAACTCCACTAAGGATATATGATCCTCCCAACTGCCTCTAAAATCCACAACACATGCTCACAGCATATCCTCTAATATCTGTATAGTACGCTCAGATTGTCCGTCAGTTTGAGGATGAAATGTTATGCTAAACAATAACTGAGTCCGAGAGCTGTCTAAAGACTCTGTCAAAACTGGGCGGTGAAACAAGAATCTCAATCTGACACAATAGAAATGGGAATACCATGCAACCGCACAATCTCACGAATATACAAACGGCTAAGTGTGTCCACTGAGTCGGTCACCCTAATAGGTAGAAAATGCACAGACTTCGTCAACCTGTCTACAATTACCCAAATAGCATCATGTCCTTTAGGCGACCTCGGAAGACTCGTCACAAAATCCATAGTAATAAACTCCTATTTCCATTCCGCTACTGGCAAAAGTTGTAGCAAACCCCCTAGTCTCTGATGTTCTGCCTTCACTTGCTAACATGTGAGACATCTCGAGACAAACTGAGCAACATCACCCTTCACCCCGTTCCACCAATGCTGGCGACGCAAGTTATGGTACATCTTCGTGCCTCTCGGATGCACAACAAGATGTAAATGGTGAAAGTCCTGAAGTACATCGGGCCTAAGAGACTCTAACACAAAAACTCTACCCAAATACCACAAGTTAAGATTGGAATGAACAGTTCATCCCTCAAAACCCCTGGTGCTAGCGATACGTGCCCGAATCTGCCCGACCTCTATATTCGTTTGCTGTGCCTCAATAATTCTACTCAAAAGTGTTGGCTGCGCACAAATGCTGGATAGGGTAGCATGTCCCTTGGACTCACTGATATCTACATCAAACCCGTTGATCTCACCAACCATCTTCCACTCCCTAATGGCTATACAAGCTACTGTACCTCCGTATTTTTTTGCTAAGTGCATCGACCATAACATTGGCTTTTCTTGGGTGACATTGTAAATCGAAGTCATAGTCCTCTATATACTCCATCCACCTTCGCTGTCGTTGGTTCAAGTCTTTTTGCATGAAAATATGCTTAAGGCTCTTGTGATTCGAAAACACCTTGAATCTCTCACCATACAAATAATGTCACGACCGAAAACCCTCCCTGTGTAGATCTGGCATTGCGACACTAGCCCGACCCATTTGCTGAACCGTATTTTTCCTTTTAACTTTAACTTAACATTTATATGTGAGTGTTATTAACATTATAATACCCTGACCCAAATATCAGGTCATATGCCACGCATTACGAGGTAACAAATTGTAATTAAAAATTTACTACAAACAGACCAGGAATCGAAGAGTACTTAAATGAATATATCTATATGCATTATATGTGTGTATGGTATATATATATATATACATATGATTTTATATGTGTATTATAGTAAATAAATACACACACTAAGGTGTGTTTGGTATATGTGATTAAAGTATATATGTATATATGTATATATATATACACACATGGAAATAAATATGTATAAATATATACAATTATGCATACATATGTGTGTGTAAAACTGTGAAACAGTGTGTGTGAGTGTCGGCTGTGTGTGTGTGTGTTCACATGTGAGTTAGTGTGTGTGTATATATAATATACATATATACTACAAATATCCACCCCCATTTAATGCAAACTGAAAAGAGAAAAAGGAAAATTTATGAGATGGGAAAGGAAGCTGAAAAGGGAGACTAGATTAGGGTTGAGGTCATGTAGAGAGGGAGAGAATTTGATGAGAGAGAGATGGCGGTGGGTTTGGTTTAAAAACCAAAGCATGCACTGTATGCTCACTACCTAAGAAAGAAACCAAAAGAAAAGGAAGCAAGAAGAAGGAAGAAGAGATTCAGAAGGGAGAAAGAGAAAGAAAACAAGAGAAAAAGGTGAGAGAATACATCAACCCTTATTCTCTCTCTAAAATAACTTGCATATACATAAGTAATTTAGGCTGTATTATATATATTGACGTTTAAAACATGTTTAAACTTGTTCAAGCATGAAATTGAGACCTAAAAATGATCGAAAACATCAAACCCATGAGAAGTAGCCATGAATAGACCTTGCTTGAAGCAGGTCTGAAAACATGTTAACCAAACCATATTTGGTTTATTGGAACCTCAACTAGACCCTCTGAGAGTGTTAAAAACATTTAACCACGATCAAGAACCAAAAGGAATGACCTCCAAAAATCAAGTTGCAGGTTTCGGGTTTTAAACTCAACCTTCCAACTATACCTCAAAACATGTTTTAATGAATGGGGAATAAAACCCCAAGATGTATGGACCAAAACAAACGAAATCCAATGAGACTTGGTTAAGAAATAAGCATAGACGGTCAGGTTATAGGTTTGATTATCCAACTGTAAACCGAATAATAGAACTCATTTTGAGCTCTAAAATGAATGTCAAGATGACCCTCGATGTTTCAGAAATGATTTTGAATGGAAACAATAAGAAATCATTAAGCCAAACTACACGAAATTGAAATAAATAGAGTTCGGGATTTAGGGCAATAGTGGTAGGTCGATGAAGAAGACGATGAGTCAACTCGCCAACTCGATTCGAGTTAAGCGTGTTGACTCGGACACGTGTTAGGACGAGAGTAGGGCCACCGCATAAGTGAGGCGACGTCATTTTGACTTAAGGGTTTTTAAAACCCTGATTCAGCCTGTTTGGATACACGTGTTGGGCCAAATTTAATATCCTACACACGGTTAAGATAGCCTATACGAGTTTTAATGCCTTGTCCGCCGTTTGGCTTTGAAAAATCAAGAAAAAATATGAGGAACCGTAGCTCCTAGGGTTCGAACCTAGGACCCCTCAAACCTAAGCCCTTTCTTTCCACTTGGACACGCATGTCCTATGGTGTATATTGTGGCACGATATATATATATATATATATATAACATATATAAAATGAAATCAGAAATAAAAAAAAAGGGTGCGCTGCACCTGTTGGGATTCGAACAGTGGACTAAGGGGATGAAACCAAGCGTGCCAACCATTTTGAACAGGACAATCCTGTGCCAAAATGATGGACCAAAATGTATATATTATATATAATATACATTAAATTAAATTAAATTAAATAATGACGAAATGGCCCGTTGTCCAAACTTGACAAGTTATTAGTGTATTCTTATTATCTCAGACCTTCTGAGTCCAATGGTGAGGTCCGCGTCACGAGACGAGGTCCCAAAAATTAAAGACCGTAAAAATGCTAAATGACCAAAATACCCCTATTGCTACCAAACCCAAACAGAGTTCCGCGAACGCCTAAATTGACTTTCTTCGACGTTCCGGACTCAATGGTAGAGTCTATTCGACCAAAAGAAGTGTCTAAAATAAAAAGACATAAAATTTGATGAATAACATCAGTCTGGTGGCTATAAACTAGAACATTGCCGAAGTACTAAACTGAGGCTCGTATGTTGGAATAAAATACGGAAAGACACGACACGTAAACATGTGAAGTAAATAAATCAAATCCAAAATTAATGGAGATACCAGAAGAGTGTAGTTTGAAATGAAATTAATTCCTATCACGTTAAATTATGTTATAGGTTAAGATTTCGAGTTAAATTAAGTACATATGAAATATACGGAATATCCATAAATCGTTTAGGATTTAATACGATCTAAGCATAAGTTAAGAAGCATCAATAGGTGATATTGCAGTGAATGTGAAGTTAATGAGACTATGTATGAATTGTTCTTAGGAACTACAGAGGAAGTGAGAAAGCGCATTATTAGTGCTGACCTTAAGGACCAAGGTGAGTAACCCTGTATTTGAAGTGAAAATTTAACTCCATATATTTGCAGAAGTTTTAAGTTCAAAATATGTGAAGCAAATGGAATATCAAGTTCAGTTTTACATGATTTTTGTATGTCCTATTTTTAGAAATCGATTGCGACATGCTTAGTTAATGGTTTCTATTACAATCTTTCTTAAAAACATTTTTAGCATGTCTAAGTAAAATGCCAAGTTCTTTAAATATTCTGAATTTGATTATTTCAAGTATTTGAAGTCCTATTGAAGAAGTTATATGTTATATGTTTTGAATGCAACTATAGGGAGGCCATGTTTTAAATGCTTTTAAATAGCATCTATTGTAAGTGTTTTTATACCTCTTGTTGCCATCTGATAATACAAGATAAATGGGCACATAAATTCTACGAGCGACGTTGAATTTCTTTGGAATTCAACTATGACACGTAAAATGCCAGGTAGCAGGATCTATGGGGCTAGTTTTTTTTACGCTCATATTTATGGGGCTACAATACCTTCTCCAAGATTGGAAACTTATGGGGCGAGGTAATTACTATAGATAAGGCAACAAACAAGATGGAGTCGTTCGCCTGGGGAAGGGAAAGTGAAGGTATTCATAAGTAAGGTTGCGCCTCTCCCTAGCACAACGGGTTTTAAAAGCCTTGAGGGCCAGGCCTTGTGCAGCCCAAAGCGGACAATATTGAGCTGAGTGGATGCAGGTCGTGACAATACTTGCCTGGTAGCTATTATTGTAGGCAAACTCCACTAAGGATATATGATCCTCCTAACTGCCTCTGAAATCCACAACACATGCTCACAACATATCCTCTAATATCTGTATAGTACGCTCAGATTGTCTGTCAGTTTGAGGATGAAATGTTATGCTAAACAATAACTGAGTCCGAGAGCTGTCTAAAGACTCTGTCAAAACTGGGCGGTGAAACAAGAATCTCAATCTGACACAATAGAAATGGGGATACCATGCAACCGCACAATCTCACGAATATACAAACGGCTAAGTGTGTCCATTGAGTCGGTCACCCTGATAGGTAAAAAATGCACAGACTTCGTCAACCTGTCTACAATAACCAAATAGCATCATGTCCTTTAGGCGACCTCGGAAGACTCGTCACAAAATCCATTGCAATAAACTCCTATTTCCATTCTGTTACTGGCAAAAGCTGTAGCAAACCCCCTAGTTTTTGATGTTTTGCCTTCACTTCTTGACATGTGAGACATCTCGAGACAAACTGAGCAACATCACCCTTTACCCCTTTCCACCAATATTTGCGACGCAAGTTATGGTACATCTTCATGCCTGCCAGATGCACAACAAGATGTAAATGGTGAAAGTCCTGAAGTACATCGTCCCTAAGAGACTCTAACACAAAAACTCTACCCAGATACCACAAGTTATGATCAGAATAAACAGTTCATCCCTCAAAACCCTTGGTGCTAGCGATACGTACCCGAATCTGCCTGACCTCTATATTCGTCTGCTGTGCCTCAATAACTTTACTCAAAAGTGTTGGCTGCGCACAAATGCTGGACAGGGTAGCATGTCCCTCGGACTCACTGATATCTATATCAAACCCGTCAATCTCACCAACCATCTTCCATTCCCCAATAGCTATACAAGCTACTGTACCCCCGTGTTTTTTTGCTAAGTGCATCGACCATAACATTGGCTTTTCTTGGGTGACATTGTAAATCGAAGTCATAGTCCTTTATATACTCCATCCACATTCGCTGTCGTTGGTTCAAGTCTTTTTGCATGAAAATATGCTTAAGGCTCTTGTGATTCGAAAACACCTTGAATCTCTCACCATACAAATAATGTCACGACCGAAAACCCTCCCTATGCGGATTTGGCATCGTGACACCAGCCCAACCCATTTGCCAAACCAGATTTTTCCTTTTAACTTTAACTTAACATTTATATGTGAGTGTTATTAACATGATTTTAGAAATTAAATACACAGTGTAAGACTTAATAAAATTTGTGCACTGATAATATTAGAGTTCTTAAATATACAGACCCAAAAACTCTAAATACAATTGTTCCTAGGACGTGGGTTGATGGGAGAACATAGGACAAGTACTATACTTCGCTATCAAAATGTCTATGTAGTATATTGGTGTGCTGTCGCAGGCAACCGAAAAAAATAAAACTATGAAATTTTGGTTGGTTGCATGCATCAGCATTTTACCCACGTGCCCTTTGGGAGGTGCACAACACGCTCTTGTAAAAATGCCCGAATGGGCAGTTTTTGCTTTTCTTTGGCTTTTTGAATTTGGTTTATACTTGTTTGGCATGCTTATGGAGTTTGGAAGGCTTTCTTATCACATCGGTTTTGATTTTTTACAGCCAGATTTGGAAATCTGAGCTCGACACTCGACAGGGAACATAGCGGAGAGGTGGGCTGATTTGCCCATCTGATGCCGAGGGCATGTGAGAGAATCTGGTTTAGGTCTTTTTTAGACTGGATAATCCATCTCAACTATGACTAAAAGATCCTCTACGCTCTAGTTAAGAGATGGTGGGACACCACCAATACTTTTCACCTCTAATTCGGGGAGGTAACATTGACTCCGTTTGACTTCCAATGATTGTGGGCTTTCGAGATGGTGGTGATTGAGTGCAATGGGACAGTGAAATGCATGGTTGAGGTGATGAGATTTTTCGGCTATTAGGGTGGCGGTCCATATTGGCCTTCGGTGGTACGGTGAGAGGTAGGCACATCTTGGAAAAGTTTCACTTCCGGAAGTGCCATAACATTTTTAAGGAGAATCAGTTGACCAGAGCCTTCATGATCTTTATCTTTGGTTAGACCCTCTTGGCTAATGCCGGTGACATGATCCATCTTTGGTGTCTCCCTACTTTGGAGGATGTGGAGAACTTCAGACACTTCAATTAGGGAGGCACTGCCATGGCCGTTTTGTACCACTGGATGTGTGTGTTGTCAAGGGCGATCACCAAAGGACTCGGTGGTTTTAACATTGTTTGGGAGGTACAAGTTTCTAAATTTCCCACTTCTTTTGAGAAAATTTCATTTTGATTGACTTTCCTCTTTTAACAGATTTGGGCCTATAAGGTTCTTCAATTGTTTCCCTACTCATTAGTAGAGGCAGAAGAAAACGTATTTCCCCACATGTAGTGGTAGCGGAAGGAGAATAGGCAAACTCACTAGGGGGCGAATGTGGTGCACAAATTTTGAGAAGCCCTAGATATGCTCCAAGAGGACATGGTTGGTTTCTTTATTTGAAATTTTCTTTTGTTGACATGCGATGTGAGAAACTCATACTTTTCATTTATGATAGATTCGATGGAATCCATGGAGAGTGGTCCAAGCCTTAGTGGAGCAGAGCATTGGCATAGTAAATATGCCATTTTGGAAGGCCCTTTTGAGAGGGTATATTACTTGGGAAAGAGAGTGATCTACCAAGTAGATACGGCTGCACGAATTTTCCTGCCTATGTCTGCCTTGACTAACATGAGAGACTTGGAATCATTCGACTCTGACCCTGATTTATTGGAGCTTTATAAGGGAGTGGCCATACAATGGTTTTTCAACTAGTTTGGCCATATGACGAGTTATTTGGAAGAGTTGATGCCTCCCTTGACTCGACAGGCGCAGTGTGAGTGACAGGTCATCTCAAGAGGCTGCCACCACAGCGGCTAACGCAAGGCTACCGGCAGCTTTTTTGGCTTTTAATGTATTGGTGATGATCGATGATGGGAATTTTAGGCTGGAAGAGTTATCTCGGCCAATTGGGGCTATTGAAGGACTGCCGGCTCCCGACCATTTGACTAGGGGAAGACTTTTTTTTGCCTAAACGTTTTGTGGCCTTTTTATTTTTTGGATTGAAACAGGTTTTTTGTTAGAAATTCTAGGTGGCCTGGACCATTTATAAGGAGGCCTATGTGTACATCATAGCCTTGAAGTATAAGGTTGCCCAAATTACTATGGAGTCATGGCGGAAAGCCACTTATTAGAGGGATTCTAACATTGTGAGGACATACTTCCCTTTATGGAATGTTCACGCATTGATTGCATTTTGACATTGATGTTGACCTTGAAACTTATTATTTTTCAGGTTGCCAGGTCTCTCACCTTGAGAACATGAATCATGGACAAGATTGTCCCGAAGGAATGATTCCTAGCGGGAAGCGAGGAGGAGAGCCGAAGAAGAAAAAAGGGAGTCAATTGAGTAGCTCCCCCACTCAGTCGACTAGGCCTAGCAGAGCATTGAGACAGGTGGTGGAGAGAAAAAGTGAGGACACTGAGGAAGATGAGGCTCTTCCCTATCAGTCACGATGACAAGAGGTTGGACAGCAAGGGCACCGTTAGATGAGACTTTCCTTTTATTGATGAACATTTTATTTGTTGAATAATTTGTCCTTATTTGGATTTTTTCCTTTTTTGATTTGAACAACAAATGATCAATGCATGAATTTTTTATTTATGAATGTGTCCAATAAGCAATACATCAGCACAAATGAACAGGAATTGGATTTGACAAGTTTCGGACTAACAAAATAGGAGGAAAATAGAGAAAATAGGTGAAACTGGGTGAAATAGCCTGAATTACACGGAGAAGGGGGTTTTTCTTACTAATGTTCCGATCTACACTTAAGGTGTGCCGATCGACAGTGAGTTTTTTCCTGTGCAGTTTCACGACCTGTTACGTGTTTTCGAGAATTAGTCTCTTAAATCAAAAATGGAAAGAAACTTGCGAGTATTTTAGGATATTTTACAAACCCTAAACCTCCCAACTCATCATATTCAGCCTCTTGATAGCCCCATTGCTATATTTTTTGCCTCTTTGCTCTAATGGCTTCTAGAAGCATAGATGTGGCTATTTTTTATGAACAAATCTGTGCATGATTGTATCGCCTCTCAAGCTCAAAGAAGATTAACTTGGGGGAATTAAGACTAAAATCTATTTTTTCTCTTGCCCAAGCTACCAAAGACTAGCATCTGTTGTAGGCTTGTACTTGCTTTTGGGATCCTGTTGATAGTTACTTTTGTTTTCATCTAGAAGAAATATGTCCCACCTTTGAAGAGTTCTACGCTCTTTTTTATGTCATGGTTTAAGGTAAACTGATCTTTCCCTCTATACAATGTGATTATTCTTCTTCTCTGTCTTCTTTACTTGGCTTGAATGTTAAGAAGGCAAAGGAACTAGTTCAAGGTGAAGTTTTTTCCCTATTTCCCATACTGGAAATTTTTATGAATAAAGAGGCTATCCGTATCAAGATGTATTCCTTCGCTTTGTGCATTATCCCAAGATTCTTAATTGTCTAAGAGCCTGATCAGGTTGATATTCGCTTAATTGATGTTGTAACCAAACTGAATAAGGGCAACAACATGATGGGAATTGTCCTTGCCGATACTTTGAATCACTTGGACTTGGTCTATAATGGCTCTAATGTTTTCAGAGGTAGCCCCTTGCTGTTGACTATGTGGTTATGTGATAAGTCAAAGCTTTTGGCACTTTCAGTTAGTATCCCCTATATGTCAAAGCACTATTGTTCAAGGGCCTTGGTAGTGACCAAAAATAATGAGAGAGATTGGTATAAGTTCTTTGCTCAACTTACACATTATGATATTGATTGGTCCACTATTCACTGGGAAAGTAAAGCCCCTCACTTGCGCTCTTCTAGTTATTCTTATGTTATCTTGGTAGGCTTGAGAGAGACCTCTTTTTATTATCCCATCCGGATATTGCGCCAATTTGGTATATTCAGGTTGCTCCGAGGAATTAGGGTCCTCACTTCGTCATGGAAAGATTGACTTCGTTTGTAGCCACGAAGATATCCAACAATTGGGAATGTGCTCATGTCCCGAACATGGATAATACAAATTATTTCGACAAAGTACTTATAATGGAGGAACATTTATAGTGGCTCTAGGACCTAATCAATAAGAAGGAAGAACTTAGGCCTTCTATCTTTTTTGAAGAGAGTGGAATAGACACTAATGTGGACATAACTTCAAAGTGGGAAGCGATCAAAGAAGCTTACAAGGACTTCGAAAGAAGAGGAATAGCAAAGTTGGTCTGGGACGCAGTGAGTCAACCACTATGAGAGACGGAGACGGAGACAACAACCCCTTTAAGCTTGAAAAGGAAACAAGGAAGACCCAAGAAGGTACTAAAGTTTAAATGTAATAATGGTGAGTTGGACTTTGGGTGTTTTTCCCTACAAGTAGGCTTGACAAGCAAGTCTTTGGGTTTCATTGAGAAAGAGACGGGCCGTCGCTTCGAGTTGGAGGGTAGATTGGTGGAGAAGAAAGAGTGAGGAAGAAGAAAAAGAAAGGATCTGAGTATCCCTTAGTAATGAAGATTCAAAATTTTTTATTTTTGTTTATATTTATTTATTTATTTTTTAAAGGAAGTTAGTTCTATGTTAGACTTAGACCAAGTTGATAGGGCTTTTACCTGTTATTGAATAAAATATGATCTTTAGCTTTTAGATTTGAAAGAATGAAACTTTTATTACAATTTTTGAGACCGCACTCATAGTAAATTTTTGAGCTACCTACGTACATCGGTGTTGCATGTGTAGAAAAATGTGTAATGGTGGGGGTCAGGTCGTCGTAGTTCAGTATAGTGAGTAACTAGCCGCTAAAAAAAAATATTTCTTAAGCTAGTCAAGGTTGGTAGGTGATGAAACTCGTCTCTATCCATATTGGTGAGCCACACTGCTCCTCTAGTGGCTATAGATTTGATAATGAATGGGCCATTCTAGTTGGGCCTAAATTTCCCTTTCAGGTCAAGTACTGGTGCTTGGTTTTCTTTTAAGACCAAATCTCCTACTTTAAGGCATCTCTTTTTCACCTTCTTGTTAAATGTTCGGGCTACCCTTCTGTTATACCCATGTGTCTGATATAAAGCTTTAAGTCGTCTTTCATCTAGGAAGGCTAACTCATCGTATTTACTTTGTTACCTATTAGTTTCAGTAATTTAATTTTCGAGAAGTACCTTGAGTAAGGGTATTTCTAGCTCAATAGGTAACACCGCCTCCATCCCGTATGTTAGGGAGTGTGGGGTTTGTCCGGTAGGCGTTCTGATAGATGTACGATACCCCCATAAAGCAAAGGGGAGTTTCTCATGCTAGTTCTTGCTGGTTTCTATTGTTCTCCTCAAGATGTTCTTTAGAGTTTTGTTCACTGCCTCTACTGTCCCGTTTGTTTAAGGTCGATAAGGTGAGGAATGATGATGAGTGATTCTAAACTCTTTGACTAAATTAGTGACTTCCGCTTTGAAGTGCAAGCCTTGTCTGAAATCAGTTTGTGGGGTACTCTATACCGACAAATGATGTTGTCCTTAATGAATTGAGCCACTTTCCTTGCATTGAGGACAACATAGGAAGAAACCTCTACCCATTTGGTGAAGTAATCGATGGCTACCAAAATGAATTCATGATCGTTAGAGGCTTTAGGTGTGATTTTGCCAATAATATCTATTCTTCAATTTGTAAAGAACCAAAGGGATGTTAGGTTGTACAACTCCATAGGAGATGTTGAAGATTGGTATGTATATGACCTTTGTGTCATTTCCTAACAAAGCCAATACAACCTTCATCCATGGTATTCTAGTAGTAACCTTGCCAGACTAACTTTTTGGCTAGCATGTGTCCATTAATGTGAGGTCCACAAACCCCTTCGTGGATTTTTTTCATGACATGTTCAGCTTTATGTTGATCCAAACACAATAGGTGTATTCCATTGAAATATCTTTTGTAAAGTTTTCCCCTACAAATAATGAATTGGGTGACCCATTGTCTCAGGGTTGCTCTGTTATTCTTTAGGGTATTCTGAGTGTCTGATGAATTACCAAACCTCATCGTACCAAGGTAGAGATGTCGAGTCCTTTATGATTTCATTGACATTGTAGCAGTATATCAGAATTTTTTGAGTTTGTACCATGAGCGGTTTAACTGTGGCCTCTTCCGAGATGTCCACTATTAGGCAAAAGTGGCTAAGGCATCCACGAAACCTTTTAGAGCCCTAAGTAAGTAGTAAAACTATAAATCTTTGAATTTGGTTATTACTGTCTCCAGGTACTAGTTGTAGGGTAGGAGCTTATCCTCTCTGATTTTCCACCTCTTCTGGACTTGGCTAATAATAAGGGCTGAATCCCCGTATACATTTAAAAATTTGATTTTCAGTTCTAAAGCCTCTTGTAGACCCACTATACAGGCTTTATATTCCGTGGTATTGTTGGTAGAAGGGTACTACAACTTCATGGCTAGAGGTGTATGTGATCGTCTAGGGCTATTAGAAGTAAGCCAATACCATATCCTTTTTTATTTGCAATGTTGTCAAAGAACTTGCATGATTTCTTCATTTGGGAATTCAGCTTCCTTAACAACTTCCTTAACAACTTTACCCTCAACTGGGCAGTCTGTTAGGTAATTGGCCACGGCCTTTCCCTTTATGGATTTCTGAGTTATGTGCATTATGTCAAATTCGGAAAGCAATAATAGCCACCAAGTAATGATAGAGCCGATTTTTCAAAGAGATACTTCAAAGGATCCATGCGAGAAATCAAATGTATTGTATAGGCCATAATGTAATGGTAGAGCTTTTGGGTAACCCAGACAAGAGTAGTGCATGTAATTTCGAGGGCATTATAGTTTTGCTTATAGGAGAACAATTTCTGACTCACATAGTAAATCGCCGTCTCCTTTCTTTCCTATGTTTGATTTTGGGCCAACATGGCTCCAGTGGCTATATCAGTTACTATGAGATACAATAATAAAGGAAAGTCAGGAGGGAAGTAGGACTAACGGATCAGTAAGATATTCTTTAATCTTTTCAAAAGCCTCTTGGCATGAGGGGTTCCACTTTTTGGAAGAATCTTTCTTTAGAAGTTTGAAAATGGGTTCACAAATAGTAGTCAGCTGTGATATAAATTTGCTAATGTATTGAAGTCTCTCTAGGAAGGCCCTAAGTTGCTTTTCTGTTTGGGCGGAGGCATTTCCATAATAGCTTTGATTTTTTCGAGATCCATCTCTATCCCTCTTTGACTTATCATGAAGCCTAAGAACTTTCTTTACGTGATATCGAATACACACTTTTGAGGGTTTAATTTCATTCTGTATTTTCTGATTCCCTTAAAGAACTTTATTAGAGAGTTCGAATGATCCTCTATGCCTTTAGATTTTATAATCATGTCATCGACCTTGACTTCGACCTCTTTATAAATTAAATCATGTAGGATGGTAGTGGGTGCCTTCTGATATGTAGCCCCTATATTTTTCAGGTCAAAAGACATGACTGTGTAGTAGTATGTGCTCCACTGTGATATGAAGGTAGTTTTTTTCATGTGATTGGGGTGCATATTGATTTGATTATACCCCGCGAAGCCATCTACAAAGGACATTATGGCATGTTGAGCTGTATTGTCTACCAAAAGGTCTATGTTTGGTAAGGGAAAGTCATCTTTTAGACAAGCTTTGTTGGGGTTTTTATAGTCGATGCACATGCGGACTCACCCATCCTTCTTGGGGGCAGGGACAATATTGGCTAACCAGTGCGGGTATTCGACCACAGCTAAGAACCCTACAACTAATTATTTCTTAACTTCCTTTTTGATTTTAAGGGACCACTCTTGTTTAAGTTTCCTCAATTTCTATTTGATTGGCTTGCCATCATGGTAAGTAGGGATTTTGTGTTGGACTATATCTATGGGCATGTCCTTGTAGGTCACTGTAACAGCCCAACCTAATTTTATTAGGATTATTGTAGAATCAAAACAGTTATTGTAATATCCCGACCCGGGATACCGGGTCATATAACACGTATTACGAGAATTAACAAAAATAATTAATTAATTTAATTATTAATTAATTAAGGTAAAGGAATGTTATATATTAATTAAATAATATATGTATATGTATAAAGTGAAATATGTATGTAGGTATATGGAAGCATGTATGTATGCAAGTATGTATATGAAAAAGTGTGAACAGTGTGTGAATGGTGTGTGTGTGTCGGCTGGTGTGTGTGTGTGTGTTGTCTTGTATATATGTGTATATGTATATATATGTATATATTATATGTATAAATATCTTGCCAAAATTAAATGCAAAGTAGAAAAGAGAAAAAGAAAAATTGATGAGATGGGAGGGCTAATGTAGGGCTACGAACCAGAAGAGAGAGAGAGAGAGGTCGGTTCTCTCTTTAAAAGCAAGGCATGCAAAGCATGCTTTGCTTCGTACGAAAGAAATCAGAGAGTGAGAAACCAAAGGAAAGGAACTGAGGAGATAGAAGAAGAGATTCAGAGCAAGAAAGAAGGAGAAAAACAGTGGTGAAAGGTGAACCCATGAAAACTCTTAAATTTCTCTCTCTAGAATATTTTGCATGTGTTAAGAGATTTAGGTTATGTTATGTATATATGATGCTTAAGATATGTCTAGAAGTGTATTAAGCATGAAAATTTGCTATGAAAATGACTAAAAATATGAAACCCACGAAAAATCTCCATTGAAGACCTTACCCATGGCAGGTCTGAATCGACTTCCTTTAAGCTTGATTTGGCTTATCAAGGCTTAAAGTAGATATTATGAGCATGCTAAAAACATATGACCGCGACCATAAAGCTCAAAAAATGACCCTCAAACACCAAGTTGCAGGTTACGGGTTTACACCCCAAACCTTGAAACTCATGACTTAATCTATTTCTTTAAATGAAAACTGAAACCTCATGAATAGAGGATCATTATGAAACAAACCGTAAGTGATTTGGCTCAGAAATGAGCATGTATGACCGAATTACAGTTCGGACTATCAAGGTTGAAAATGATCAAACGGGACCCTTTTGAACTCCAAAATGAATGCCAATTGAATTGGTTATACCTTAGGAACGTTTTGGGACAAAAACAGTGAGGATCCATGGATCCAAACTGCACGAAATAGGAAGAAATGGAATTCAGAAACTAGGGCAACAGTAGAGTCGACGTGGGGAAGACGAAGATGAGTCAACTCGGTTTTTAAAATAAGGCTGGGTCGACTCGGACAGGTGGCAGCCTCTGGGCTTGCCACCGATTAAATGGAACGACGGCGTTTCATCCCTGTTTTAAAATTTTAATACACTAGGGCTGACGTCATCATGACGTCAGCAACACGCACAAAACCGGATAGACCGGTTGGTTTGCAACTGAACCGGACCGGTTCACTTATACTTGGACCGAACCCCCTGGTTTTCTGTTTTATTCAAAATAAAATAAACCAAGACTTTTGGTTATTACGGATTGACCCCTGGGCTTCAGAAAAATTATACTGAGACCCAACTGAGGGAAAATTTATGCAATAAGGCCCCTGGAAAAATAATTAAATAATTGATTTAATTATTTAATAAATAAAGTAAAATTACTATTTTGCCCCTAGGTCATAAATAGAGCAAATGAAGTCCAAATTAAACATATGAATAGTGTATCCTTACTATTTCGGATATTCTGAGACTAATGGTAGGGTCCGTTTTACGAGACGGGGCCCGAAAAATAAAGACACGTAAAAGGGTAACTGATCATAATACCCCTTGACCAAAATTAACAAGTTATTAGTGTATTCTTACTATCTCGGACCTTCTGAGTCCAATGGTGAGGTCCATGACACGAGATGAGGTCCCGAAAATAAAGACACGTAAGGGGATAAAATGACCAAATTACCCCTAGTACCTCAAAAGTCAAATTAGAATCAGAGAAGGTCTAAACTGGCTTTCTTTGACATCCCGGACTCAAAAATGGAGTCCAAATTACGAAACGAAGTACGGAAAGATATGACACATAAAACGATAAAATGACCATTTTGCCCTTTTACATATAACAGTCCGAATTAAATGTTAGGAAAGCCTAAACCGACTTTCTTGGACACTCCGGACTCAATGGTAGAGTCTATTCGACCAAAAGAAATGTCTAAAATAAAAAGACATAAAATTTGATGAATAGAATCTGTTAGATGACTATGAACTGAAATATTGCCAAAGAACTAAACTGAGGCAAGTACGAGAAACGAAATACGAAAAGACACGACACGTAAACATGTCAAATAAATAACTTTACATTAAGGTTAATGGAGCTACCAGAAGAGTATGATTGTAGAAATCTGTTTTCTTGACACGTTAAATTGTGTTTTAAGCAGAGAATTAGATAGACACAAAAATGAACCAAGAACGAGAAGTTCCCCCAATGATGACAAGGGCTCAAATAGCAAATGATCCAAAACAGCAAGTTTTCCGGGAGAAGCTAGAAAAGCAACTCCAAGTAGTTCAGAAACATATCCGAATTGCCAAAACAAATGAAGTGGTCTGCGTTCGCCCCTTCATTTACAAGACTATAACCAAGGAGCAACTGGCAGCGAAAAAGATTAAGAAACAAGAAGACACTGAAACGCTGCAAGAATGGCTTCACAGGTTGAGGGAAGCCAAAGGAAAGGCGACTAAATAGATCAAAAACCAGAAGTACAAGGTGAGTAACCTTGTGTTTGAAGTGGAGATTTAACTCCATGGATTTAAAAAGGTTTTAAATGCAAAGATATGAAATGTTTGAAATTCCAAATTCAGTGTTTACATGATTCAGTTTTTAATTGTTCTGTTTTATAACCCCCATTATGACATGCTCAGTGATTGGTTTCTGCAACAGTTTTTCCTTCAAATACTTTTCAGCATGCCTAGTTAAATTGAAATTATTGTTAAATATTCTGAATTTGCTTATTTCAAGTATACGAATGTTTATTACGAATTTATGAAAAGCATCTATGAGAAAAGTCATATGATAAATATTTTATAAGATAGTGGTGCATAAGCACACAGGCAGTATTTTGGGTTTCTTCGGATCTCATTGACCTGTCAAAAACCACATAGTCAGTATTTTGGGTTCTTATTGTAACTCATTGACTTGTCATGTGAAATGCCCGGTAGCAGGATCTAATCCCCCAGGCAAATGAGATATCTCCATTTATAAGTAAGATGGGAGTCCGGTTCGAAACGGATTCCACTAATGGAAGTGATAAGATGACAAATGGTTTGAAAATGGAAGCAGGTTTTTACTCTCATTTTCAATATGCATATGTTTGAGTTTTATACACTCTATTTAAGAAATACATGATATGTTATATGTTTTAAAGTTCATATGTATAAGTTTAGCTTGAATACTTTAAATGTTTCAAAGCTACATGTTTTAAGGAATGCATATATTCTGTATTCAAAGTATACGAACAATTGGCGGTGACTATTTTACAAACTCTTATGTACTAAACCACTGCTAATTGAAAACCCCATGACGAATACTGGAATTGCTCACAAGCTTAGATTAGCTTACCCGAACTTTGTTCGGACCCCCTTTTCAGGTGATGCAGCAGACAGGGTCTTAAGGCCGACGACGATGAGTCTAGCTGTTTTTGGAAGGATATGTTTACGTAGTTTCTTTTGACGAACCTATGAACACTAGTAGTACGTTTTGTATTAATAGACAAAGTAAGAATATGTAATAAGCCCTCAGGGCAACCGAATATGTATTGTATTAATGTATGAAGTCTTTAAGTTTGTTATACTCTGAATGTGTAACCATGTATGCTATGTATGGAGCGGCAGTATCGGACGGATGTGCATAATTCAAAAATGAGAAAAGAAAAGAAAAAGTTTTTCACGCTTCCGTAAAATGTATGTTGCACATCTATTCGATACTGCTGCCTATGTGAGCCTTCGCCCAAGGGTCCCCGGACCTGAGGGTGGCGGTCGAGATGCGAGATCCGCACAGGGTGGGTTTCGGGTCGTGACAGTTATTAATAGTGCAATTTTTTATCTAAAAAAGGAAAAAAAAAAGTCAATTTATGTAATGTATCAAAAGTTATAATAACCAAAGATCTTTAGAAATTGTGAAGCATTATGTATAGCAATAATGAATTAAGGTTAAGAAAAATAGCCTAATCACATAAATAGACAATAAAAAGATATATATGTATATATATGTATATATATATACGTACGAATGAATGAATTATTAAAAGTAAATGAAAAAGAGAGAGAAAATGGGATAACGTGTTTATAAATGTGTAGTGGAATGAATTATTAAAGAGGGCTCAAAGGAGACATAGGGTCCTAACATGGTACTTTATATTCCTCATGCCCAACTAAAATGATAGAAAGGGAGAAAACTTCCAAAGGAAGCCTCACATGGGCAGAAACTGTTAGGATGTGTGTCCTCATATCCAAGACATTTTATTATTATTTAATAGATTTGATTTATTATTGAGTTTCATATTAGTCTCTGAATTGTCATGAGGAGCAGTTCATGTGTATAAATGAGATTTATACACAGGAAATATGAACTGCTTATATAGGAAATCCTTGAATTGTTCGCGGCTATTGATAAGACTGGACATCTTATCTATAAAGTTGTAATACAATTAACCTTTATCTGATAAGGTGGTTTATCTCAACCATTAAAGTAGTGGACTCTAGGTTATTGTATTGGTGTATTAAGAATACGCTGAACTGGATCACTATAAGAAATGCATTATTTGAAACTGTCACCTTTAATAAGTTTCTTATTCACTATTCATAGTAAGCTCTTAATCTTGAGAGGATAGTAAACTCAAGTTCTGAATAGTGATGACTTTGAGTTATCAATGAGTGAGGTCTTTTAGATCAACCCCTCGGTATCTTGCGAAGTCATTATTTAGACTGTTGGAACAAATATTCTCAAGATGGAATCTACACTCTATATATTAGAGAGATGGATATCACCTTTGTGCTAATTTAATAGGTTAATCATTGAAATCTGGATCTGGTTTTTTCAGTAAATTGTTTATTGAAATGATGACCAATTGCAAGTGATTAATAATTATTGAATTAGGTTCTTAAAATAATTAGAGAATTAATTTGACAGTATAATTCTGATTATTAGTATCCATGTAGAGGGACCAACTATAAAAGTATAGTGTATATGGGTTTACTCTATTCTACTAAGTTGGAATGCAATTTCAATTATATAGTGGAGTAAATTGAAATTAATTAGTCAATTACTTTAATTATGAGATAATTATGATTTAATTGATTAATTAGAAGCTAACTTAGTGGGACCTACAAGATCCCTTCTCTTGCCCTAATTAGGCTAAACCCTATATATATGATATGTAGGGAGCCATTCATATTAAGAAATTTTTATGCTAGACAAAAATAAGAGGCAGCACACTCTCTTGTGCTACAGTTTACCTAAGGGAAAAGAGGATAAGACCTAGAGGAGAAAAAGAAGGAAGATTGCATCAATCTTTTCAAGAAGTCTTCTTCAACAATTAAGATTATCAAGAACAAAGTAATTTTAACCTCTCTTTTCAAGATTGTATGATTCATGTAAAGAAATAGATCCAAATAGATTTTTGAAAGTACTTCCGCTGTGGTTACGAACCCAACAGAAACAGCAAGACATATAAATATACATACAAAAATCCAAAAAGAGAACTGTGCTAGTCACAGAAAAGAAAGAAGAAGGAAGAGAACAATGGGTAGAGAAGGAGAATGACGGAGGATAAGGAAGAACTCAAGGAGGTTCAAGACTCAGCCAAGAAAGGTTGGTACCTAGCTTATTCTGTTCCTTCAATACTTGTATGAATTTTGAGTTGACAAACCCCTTAGTAGAGCTTGCAAAGCTCTGGAAATACAGTAGGAACTCCAAACCACCATTGATGAACATCAAAAGTATGGGTCTGAACCAACCAAAATAAAATAGAATTCCATAGGTCGGGGCTTAAACTAGGAACTACAAGGATCCTAAATCCACAAGAATTAGCCCAAGATGATTAAAAGAGAGAGAAACTTTAAGTTACAGGTTGCGGGTTTAAAACCCAACCCCATAAACTGTGCCCTAAACTCAAACCTTTGAACGGATTATGAATCCTTATGGCCTTAGGATTATGACAGGCCAAACCACATATGATTTAGTTTAGAAATGAACCTAAATCGAGCTTGGATAACAAGTGGCCATGAAAGCTTTAATTGAGCTTTCTAGTACGCTTCGAGCTTCCAAACCAATGGGGATACCTAAATTCAGGCATTATAAGTCAATTATAACCAAAACCAGGTGGAAAAATGATCTGAAAATGAAAAAAATAGGATATGAAATTTGAACTACCCCGATGAACAGTAAACCTAATTCTGGGAAGACGATGAACAATGTATGGATCAGGTCGGGTCGGTCAGATATGGGTCTGGGCTGACCCGCGTGAAAACGGTCTTAAGAGTAAAAAAAATGTCATCCTTATATTTAATGAGGGACAAACATCATGATGATGTTAACATGATGCACAGAATTGAAAAGAACCGGTTGGTTCTTAACCTATTGGACTAGTTCACTTAAACTAAAACTAAACCGGACGAGTTTTTTTTATATAGTTTTTGAATTTATAATTTAACCCTAGACGTTTAGATTAATTACAAAAATACCTTAAAAATTAATTTTTAAATCTAGGTAAATTACTAAAATATCCTTAAGTCAAAAATAATTCAAACGAAGGCCAATTAAAATGAAAGAAGAGTCTAACCCAATGTTCTTGGGTGTCCGGACTCAATAGTTGAGTTCGATTTACAAAACAAGATTATGAAAAAATACGAACGGACAAGCTGGAATAATTCTAACTATGTCCTAATGCATTAATTAAGCTACCAATTGAACTTCGATGACTGTAGAAGTACCTACCTTAACATTTTTTGACGTTTCAGACTCAATAGTGGAGTCTGTTTAGTCAAACGAGGTACCAAAAATATAGACACATAAAAATGTAAAATTCTCAAACTGCCCTTAGTATTGTACGAGCTACAGGATAGATTGAGAAAATATAAGAAGGAACGTAATTAATATTTTTAGACGCTCTGAACTAAACGATGAAGTCAAACTAAGCATCTTGGTGCCCGAACATGGTCCCGCATGAAAGTGTGAAATTATGAAAATGCCCTTAAAGGCTAAAGTGAGCACACGATGAACTAAGAAGTATTAGGAACCCTACCATAAGGGAATCCCAAACAGTAAAACAAAGTCCAAAAATAGACTAAGTACATTAAGTAAGCAAAGATTAAGTTGAGTATTATACTGATATAATACCGATGTATTTGGACCCATGCTTTAGGAATGTCGAGGCATGTCAAGTAGACGAATAAAGGAATGACTATGGACACTGGACCACAGGTGAGTAACTATGAACCTTAAAGTGGAGGCATTTTCCAAGAAATACAGTTATTTATAGTTTTATAATACTACACGCAGTTCTTTACAACTTTATAACATATTTCAGACTACTATGCTAAATGTTTTAACGGCATGACTATTTATAGAATACAAAAATAAATGGTTGAATTGCATGCTTTTAAGTAGAATCTCTTTAAATGTTTCAAAGCATGGATAGCCTAAATAATGTTTTGCAAGCATGTTTCAGTTTTTATGTACCTTACGACACCTTGCCAGAGGTGAGATAACCGATAAGACTTTACAAGAATCTTCATAAGCACGACTCACCAGGAGTTTAGAACCAAACCAGAACAGTAGGCTATGTAAGCCCATAAATCTAAAATACATAGAGGTCGCCAATGTAACATTCACAGTCCCTAGAGATTGAGCTTATGAGATGTATGGCACAAAATTTTTTCTCAGTCTTAGTTTATAGGTCACCATGTGATAACCTAAGGTCCTAAAGGATATAATACATCTTGGCAAGAAACCGTTTGGGGACGTAATCCATCTCGGCAAAATCGTCTAAGGACATAATCCATTTTGACAATCTGTTTATTAAGGACAATCACATTTTTATCATCTTGTTAGAATAGCGTTCCTTTTGGGTAAGTCGTCTGTCGCATCATCATTTTATCATCTTGTTAGGATAGCATTCCTTTTAGGTAAGCCATCCATCACATCGCATTTTACCATCCTGTTAGGATAGCGTTCCTTTTATGTAAGCCATCTATCGCATCACCATCTTGTTATGATAGCATTTATTTCGGGTATGTAAGAATCTCATAGAGGAATGAGTTTGACCACGTCAAACAAAAAAAATCACAAATCAAGGTCAAAATGGCTATCTCTTTTTCTTGTATTAGCGTTCACTTGCTTGCAAGTTCCATCAACGAGGGGCTTTTTGTAGACACCTTATTTTGTGACCTTTGATAGTAAAAATTCAGCAAATATGCCAAGAAACCTACTTCAAGTAAGACTCTTCTTGATAGAGCCCCATTTCCATTAGGACTCATCCTAATAGAGTCTTATTCTCGCTAAGACTCTTTTGCAAGAGCTCAGTTCCGCTAGGACTCTTCTACCAGAGTCCTAGTTCCATTAGGACTCCTCCTAATAGAGTCATATTCCCATTAGGACTCCTCTTGACGGAGTTTTATTCCCGCTAATACTTTCATGCCAAAGTCACAAGTCCATTAGGACTCCTCATGATAGAGTCCTATTCACATTAGAACTCCTTCTAATAGAGTCCTATTTCTACTAGGACTCTTCTACCAGAGTCTCAGTCCAAGTAGGACTCTTTCTAATATAGTCCTACTGTCGTCAGGACCCTCCTAGTAGAGTTCTAGTCCAAGTAGGACTCTTCCCAATACAGTCCAAATGGGACTCTTCCTAGCAGAGTCCTACTTAGACTGTATTGGGAAGAGTCTGATAGGGTCCTACTCTTATTAGGACTCTTCTAACATAGTTCCAGTCCAAGTAGGACTATTCCTAATAGAATCCCACCTTGTTTAGGACTTTTCCATCCATCAGAGGGCATTTTGGTAATAGTCGACATCATTTTGCCTACTAAGGGCATTTTGGTAATTTTGGCACAATCTTACCCTCAGTAGGACTTTTGTAATACCCCAACCCGGGGTACCGGGTTATATGGCACGTATTACGAGATTTATAAAAAATAATTAATTAATTTAATTATTAATTAATTAAGGTATGAGAAATATTATATTAATTAAATATTATGTGTATATGTATAAAGTGAAGTATGCATGTATGTAAAGTGAAAGCATGTATGTATGGAAGTATGTATATGAAAAAGTGTGCAAGTGGGTGTGTGTGTCGGCAAAGAGAGAATGTGTGTGTTCTCATATGCATGTGTGTGTTGTGTAATATATAATATATATAAATATATATATATATATACATATTACATGCAAAATATCAAGCATAGATTGAAGGAAAAGCTGAGAAATTGTAAAGTTAAATTGATTAGGTGTAAGAGAAATTTATGAGAAGTCAAGAATAGGGGCTGGGACGTGTAGAGAGAGAGAGAGAGAGAGAAGGGTCGGTTGCCCTCTTTAAAAAGCCAAAGCATGCCTTTCATGCTTACACCTTAAGGAAGCAGAGAAGGGGAATAGAGGAAGAACCAGAGAGGAGAAAGAGGAGTGAACAGCAACCTAAAAGGTGAGAATTTTGGAAAATTTCCATGTTTCTCTCTCTAGAATTATGATGTATTAGAAATTGTTTTTGAGTTATATATGATCACATAATGCTAGATATGTATTTACAAGACTGTCAAGCACGATTTAGGCCATGAAAACGACTCAAAACATGAAACCCATGAAGAACCGCCATGGGAGGACCTTGCTTGAAGCAGGTCTGAACCCATGGCAACTAAACCAAAAATGGTGTGTCAAGGCTTCACGAAGAGGTCATGAGGGTCATGAAAAACCCTAGCCGCGATAAAAAATCCCAACAAAAGCCCTTCGAATATTGAGTTGCAGGTGCGGGTTCAAAATCCCAACCTCACAAACTTACGTTTAAACCCATTTTTTTGAATGGGAAATGAAACTCCATGAGAAATGGATCACAAAGAATCAAACCCGAAGGGTTCTAGCTCAGAAATGAGCATTTACGAGCAGCTTACAGGTTTGGATTATCAAACCTTTAAACCGAGCACACGAGCTAGTTTTAACTCCCAAATGAATGCCAACCTAGTCGTTATTACATTAGGAATATTTTGGAACGAAAACAGTAAGGATCCATGGATCCAAACTGCACGAAATAGGAAGGAAAGATAATCGGAATTAGGGTTTCAGTAGGGATGATAGTGGGGAAGACGATGACGGGTTAACTCGTTTCAAAAATAACCGAGTTGGCTCAGACAGGTGGCAGCCTCTACGCTTGCCACCGAATTAATGAAACGACAGCGTTTTGGCATTTGGTTTAATTAAATGGACGCTAGGGCTGATGTCATCATGACGTCAGCCACATGTAAATAAACCGACCGAACCGGTTGGTTTATGACTAGACCGGACCGGTTCATTTCCAATTTAACTGAACCCTTTGGTTTTCAAGTTTATTTAAAAAATAAATAAACCAACACTCTTTGTATTTACGGATTGACCCCAGAATTTCTGGACAATCCTACTATGGCCCAAATGATGAAAAATTTATGCAATAAAGCCCTTGAAAAATAATTAAATAATTAATTTAATTATTTAATAAATAAGTAAAATTACTATTTTGCCCTTGGGTCATAAATAGAGCAAATGAAGTCCAAATTAAGCATATGAATAGTGTATCCTTACTATTTTGGATATTCTGAGACTAATGGTAAGGTCCGTTTTACGAGACGGAGCCCGAAAAATAAAGACACGTAAGGGATAAATGACCAAAATACCCTTTGACCAAAATTAACAAGTTATTAGTGTATTCTTACTGTCTTCGACCTTCTGAGTCCAATGGTGAGGTCCACGACACAAGATGAGGTCCCGAACATAAAGACACGTAAGGGGGGTAAAATGACCAAATTACCCCTGGTACCTCAAAAGTCAAATTAAAAGTAGGGAAGGTCTAAATTGACTTTCTTTGACATTCCGGACTCAAAAATGGAGTCCAAATTACGAAGTGAAGCATAGAAAAATATGACACGTAAAACGGTAAATGACCATTTTGTCCTTTTACATGTAATAGTCCGAATTAAATTCTTGGAAAGCCTAAACCGACTTTCTTGGACACTCTGGACTCAATGGTAGAGTCTATTCGACCAAAAGAAATGTCTAAAATAAAAAGACATAAAATTTGATGAATAGCATCTATTAGATGACTATAAATTAAAGTAGTGCCAAAGTACAAATACTAAGGCTTGTACGAGAAATGAAATACGAAAAGACACGACACGTAAACATGTCAAATAAATAACTTTAATTCAAAGTTAATGGAGCTCCCAGAAGAGTATTGTAATACCCCGACCCGGGATACCGGGCCACATGGCACGTATTACGAGGCAATGAAAAAGTTGTGTAAAGGTATTTACACTAAAGAGGAAACTTGATTAATTAAATAATTAATTAAAGTATGATATTGGAATATATTTAATTATTAAAATTAAATATAAATAAGCACACATATACACACATTATGGTGTATTGTGTGTGTATATTATGAAATGTGTATAAAAATATATATATATATATATAAATACATGTATACAAGGAAGAATATCTATATATATAATGTATATATATATGAACAGTAGGTGAACAGTGTAGTGTGTGTTTCTTCACATGTAAGTGTGTGTGTGTTATATTATATGTATATATATATGTGAAATATCTTACAAAAATTTAATGTAAAGTGGAAAAGAGAAAAAACAAAATTGATGAGAAGTGAGGGGCTAGTGTAGGGCTACAATTCAGAATGAAGAGAGAGAGAGAGAGAGAGATAGCTGTAGAGAGAGAGAGAACATGAAGAGAGAGAGAGGTCGGCTACCTTGCTTTAAAAGCCAAAATTGCAATGCATGTTGATCTCTCACGAAAGAAACCAAAAGAAGGGAACTGAAGGAGAAGAAGAGGAAAGAAATTAGACCAAGAAAGAGGAGGAAACCGAGAGAAGGAAGGTGAGAAAGCTAAATCTTCCATTTTTCTCTCTCTAAAATTTCTCCATATATAACTAATTTAAAGCTTTCATTTTATCTGTATGATATGTAGAACATATTTAGATTTGTTTAGCTATGGATTTTGAGCTTCAAACCACCTTAAAACACCTAACCCAAGAACGACAGCCATTGAAGACCTTGCCCATGGCAGGTCTGAACCGAGTTCCTTTAAACTTGTCTTGGCTTATCAAGACTTCAAGAAGAAGTTATGAGGGTTATAAAAATCATCAGCCGCGATCAAAAGGCTCAAGAAATCGACCCCATGTAGTGAGTTGCAGGCTACGGGTTTGGAACCCAAGCCTCTAAACTCTGTATTAAATTCACCTTTACAAATGGGGAATGGAACCCCATGAATAGAGGATCAAAACAAGACAAATTTTATGAAAAACCATCGAGAAATATGCATGAACCATAGAAATAACAGATCGGGTTATCCACCTCAAAACCGAACACATGCGAGAGTTTAAACTCCAAAACGAATGCCAATCTACTCGTTTGTATCTTAGGGTTAAATTGGGACCAAAACAGTGTAGATTGGCTGTGTATAAATGCACGAAATAGAAGAAAAAGGGGGACTGAAACTAGGGTTTCTTAGTCGGTGGAGTGGGGAAGATGAAGACGAGTCAACTCGTTTTTAAAATGGGGCTGAGTTGACTCGGACAGGTGGCAGCCTCTGGGCTTGCCACCGATTTATTGAAACGCCACCGTTTTGATTGTCGGTTAAATAAAAAAAGACCTAGGGCTGACGTCATGATGACGTCAGCCACACGTAATAAACCGGATAGACCGGTTGGGTAGCCACTGAACCAGACCGGTTCACTTATATGTTAATTGAACCCTTTGGTTTATTTAATTAATTAAAAATGAAATAAACCAACACTTTCTATAATTACGCATTGGCCCCAACTGTTTTTGGGAATTCTACTATGGCCCAGATTTTGGGAATTTTGTACAAATACACCCCTGGGAAAATAATTAAATAATTAAATAATTAATTTAATTATTTAATAAATGAGGGTAAATTACTATTTTGCCCTTGTGGCATAAATAGAGAAAACGAAGTCCAAATTAGACATATGAATAGTGTAATTTTACTATTTTGGACATTCTGAGACCAATGGTAGGGTCCGTTTTACGAGACGGAGCCCAGAAAAATAAATACACGTAAGGGGTAAATGACCAAAATACCCCTGGCCCAAACTTTACAAGTTATTAGTGTATTCTTACTATCTTGGACCTTCTGAGTCCAATGGTGAGGTCCACAACACGAAATGGAGTCCCGAAAATAAAGACATGTAAAAGGGGTAAAAAGACCAAAATACCCCTGGTACCCCTAAAGTCGAAATGAGATCAGAAAAGGTCTAAATTAACTTTCTCTGACATCCCGGACTCAAAAATGGAGTCCAAATTACGAAACGAAGTACAGAAAAATATGACACGTAAAACGGTAAATGACCATTTTGCCCTTTTACATATAACAGTCCGAATTAAATATTAGGAAAGCCTAAACCGACTTTCTTCGACACTCCGGACTCAATGGTAGAGTCTATTTGACCAAAAGAAATGTCTAAAATAAAAGGACATAAAATTTGATGAATAGCATCTGTTAGATGACTATGAACTAAAACAATGCCAAAGTACTAATACTAAGGCAAGTACGAGAAACGAAATACGAAAAGACACGACACATAAACATGTCAAATAAATAACTTTAAATTAAAGTTAATGGAACTCCCAGAAGAGTATAAATTGAAATAAATTCAATTTCTAACACGATAAATAATGTCATAGGTTACAAGTACGAGTTAAATTAAGTACCTATGAAATTGTGAAATCGTTTTAGGATCTACTACGGTTTAAGCATAAGTTAAGGAATATCGAGACGATATTACAATGAATGTGAAGTTGATGAGGTGTTTATGAATTGTTCTTAGGAACTACAAGGAAGTGGGAAAGCGCATTTTAGCACTAACCCTAAAGAATCAAGGTGAGTAACCCTGTGTTTGAATTGGAGATTTAACTCCATGGATTTGAAAAGTTTTAAGTTCAAAGATGTGAAGTATTTGAAGTTTCAAATTCAGTATTTACATGATGCAGCTTTTAATAGTACTGTTTTATAACTCTATATGACATGCTCAGTGATCGGTATTTATCATAGTTTTCTTAAAACATATTTCTGCATGTCTAAAGTTTTAAATGCCAAATTATGTTAAATATTCTGAATTTGATAGTTACAAGTATTTGAAGACCTATTGTAGAAATTATACATTTCATGTTTTTAATTATTCATGAAAGTATCTATTGAAGAAGTTGTGTGATAAATGTTTTACAAGATAAACGGTACTAAGTACCACCCTATGTGATGTTGAAATCCTTCGGGATTCAACAGTAAATGCCCGGTAGCAGGATCTAATCCCCCCGGCAAATGAGATCGACAGTATTGGCAGTAAAATGGGAGTCTGGTTCGAAACAGATTCCACCTAATTTAAGAGAAAAGATGACAAGTGATTTTGGAAATGGAAGCAGGTTTTACCCTCATTTTCAAATACATATTTATGTGATTTAAGTTATATACTTACCTGATGAAGTACGAGTTTTGCTTGGATATCTTAAATGTTTCCAAGGTAATTGAAATGCATATGTTTTGAGTTATATACTCTATTTATCGAAGTACGAGTTTAGCTTGAATACTTTAAATGTTTCAAAGCTATTTGTTTTAAGAATGCATATATTTTGTGTTCTGATTTGTATAAACAATTGGCAGTGAATGTTTTACAACTCTTATGTACTAAAAACCACTGCTAATTGAAAACCCCATGACGAACACTGGAATTGCTCACAAGCTTAGATTAGCTTACCCGGACTTTGTTCGGACCCCCCTTTCAGGTGATGCAGCAGACAGGGTTTTAAAGAACTACAACGATGAGTCTAGCTGTTTTTGGAAGGATCTGTTAAATAGTTTCTTTTGATAAGTCTATGAACTTTAATAGTACTTTTGTATTATCAGACATAGTAAGGACATGTAATAAGCCCTCAGGGCAATCAGATATGTACTGTATTAGTGTATAAAGTTTTTAAGTTTTAGTTATACTCTGAATGTGTAACCATGTATGCTATGTATGGAAACAGCAGTATCGGACGGATGTGCCTAATTTAAAAATGAGAAAAGAAAAGAAAAAGTTTTTCACGCTTCCGCAACCATGTGTAGCACATCTATTCGGTACCGCTGTAGATGCGAGCCTTGTCTCGGGGCCTTCGGGTCTCGGGGCGGCGATCGCGATCCGACAATCCGCAGAGGGTGGGTTTCGGGTCGTGACAAGTATAAATTGAAGTAAATTCAATTTCTAACACATTAAATTGTGTCATAGGTTAAGAATACGAATTAAGTTAGGTGCATATGAAATAATGAAATCGTTTTAGGATCTAATACGATTTAAGCATAAGTTAAGGAATATCGAAATGATATTACAATGAATATGAAGTTGATGAGATGTTTATGAATTGTTCTTAGGAACTACAAGGAAAGTGGGAAAGCGCATTTTAGCACTAACCTTAAAGAACCAAGGTGAGTAACCCTGTGTTTGAATTGGAGATTTAACTCCATAGATTTAAAAAGGTTTTAAGTTCAAAGATATGAAGTATTTGAAGTTTCAAATTCAGTATTTACATGATGCAGTTTTAAATTGTTCAATTTTATAACCCCATTGTGACATGCTTAGTGATTGGTTTCTGCAACAGTTTTCCTTCAAATACTTTTCAGCATGTCTAGTTAAATTGCAATTATTGTTAAATATTCTGAATTTGCTTATTTCAAGTATACGAATGTTTATTACGAATTTATGAAAAACATCTATGAGAAAAGTCACATGATAAATATTTTATAAGATAATGGTGCATAAGCACACAGGCAGTATTTTGGGTTTCTTCGGATCCCATTGACCTGTCAAAAACCACATAGTCAGTATTTTGGGTTCTTATTGTAACTCATTGACCTGTCATGTGAAATGCCCGGTAGCAGGATCTAATCTCCCAGGCAAATGAGATATTTCCATTTATAAGTAAGATGGGAGTCCAGTTCGAAACGGATTCCACTAATGGAAGTGATAAGATGACAAATGGTTTGAAAATGGAAGCAGGTTTTTACTCTCATTTTCAATATGCATATGTTTGAGTTTTATATACTCTATTTAAGAAATACATGATATGTTATATGTTTTAAAAGTTCACATGTATGAGTTTAGCTTGAATACTTTAAATGTTTCAAAGCTACATGATTTAAGGAATGCATATATTCTGTATTCAAAGTATACGAATAATTGGCGGTGACTATTTTACAAACTCTTATGTACTAAACCACTGCTAATTGAAAACCCCATGACGAATACTGGAATTGCTCACAAGCTTAGATTAGCTTACCCAGACCTTGTTCGAACCCCCCTTTCAAGTGATGCAGCAGACAGGGTCTTAAGGACGACAACGATGAGTCTAGCTGTTTTTGGAAGGATATGTTTAAGTAGTTTCTTTTGAAGAACCTATGAACACTAGTAGTACGTTTTGTATGAATAGACAAAGTAAGAATATGTAATAAGCCCTCAGGGCAACCGAATATGTATTGTATTAATGTATGAAGTCTTTAAGTTTTCGTTATACTCTGAATGTGTAACCATGTATGCTATGTATGGAGTAGCAGTATCGGACGGATGTGCATAATTTAAAAATGAGAAAAGAAAAGAAAAAGTTTTTCACGCTTCCGCAAAAAATGTATGTTGCACATCTATTCGATACCGCTGCAGATGCGAGCCTTGTCTCGGAGGCCTTCGGGTCTCGGGACGGCGGTCGCGATCCGGTAATTCGCACAGGGTGGGTTTCGGGTCGTGACAACTTTCCAATCAATTGAGGGGCATTTTCATAGTTTTCATATTATTTTACCCCTTTGGGAGTATTTTGGTAACTTCATCCCTTTGGTGACGGAATCGGGGGTAGACGTTTTCATTTTAGAGTTTATTTTTTAATTAAATTTTATTTTTCTTTTATCTCATTGGCTCTTGCTTGTAAACACCAATTCTATGGATCCGTGCATTGTCATGGTTATTTATTAATTCCTTTAGTTAGGATAATCATTCTTATTTAATTTTTTATTTATTTAATTAGATAATTATCACTCCAGACATGATCCTAGCCCTTCATTTTAGGGTTTCATCTTAGACCTTGGATCAAAGCTCTATATTTTCCTATAGATAGAGCCCTCTGGCCATCAGTTTTAAAGAACGCAAACATATAATTTCTATACTCTCACATTGTTAGTTTAATTCTAGAGTTCTCTTTACAAGAACTCTCCCTCTTCCGAGGTTGAAGCCTTGTTGAAGTGACAACTTCCCTTTAAGAAGCAAGCAAAAGTGACGCTTTCCAAACCGAAGAATAAGCTAGAGATCTGCCTGACGGAAGCCTTCGGATCAGACTTTTCTGGCCGAAATACTGCTAGACTACCACGACTGAATAAGGTACGCTCTTAAACCCTTAACAGTTTTCTTTAGATCCAGTTGATCTCGCCTTTTTTTATCACTTTTAATAAAAGCAAGTAAACCGAAGAACTACGTGACTCTAATTCTGTTTTCTAAAAGGATAAGTAGGAAGCCTTAGGGCCTGAGTCGGATTTTCTTCCTATCTTTTCAATTTTATTTTATTTCTTCACGTCAGATTCTTTATTATTTATCTCTTCCAGACTCATATATCTCTTTTTAGCTTTCTCATGACAAAATAGCATTGGAAGTGAATTTTTGAGGCCAATCCATTAGGATCGAGCGAGGTGGGTGGGTGCCTAACACCTTCCTACTCCGTACCTTAGCCCCTGGATCCATGTTATCTTTGGTTTTCACTTTATTTCAGTACTTTATTTTATTTGATCTATGTCAAGGGATCTTTAGAATGTAATTAGGAGACAATGCGATATAATTTCAATTATTTCATTCATTTTCAGTTTCCTTTCAATTATATTCTTTTGTAACGGGTTTGCTTATTTCTTGCTCAAAAACAAGTTGACAACTCCTCAATTTCTCTATCTCCCATGAGAGGCATTCCTTCCTACCATAAGGGAAGGAAACAGCCGAGATTCCTTTAAATCCATAAAAAAGATTAACACTTTTCCTTTTTTCCAATGTTGGCACCAACAATAGTTATTATCTATCTTAGGCCAAGTATGCTTCTGATGTTTTTGCTCATGTAAGACGCATTAACACTAAGATTGCTCCTACTCCAAAGTCCAATTTTCAACTAACACCTCTGGATGGCACCCCCCTCAACAATACAACCCTATATCACTAGCTAGTTGGGAGTCTTATCTACCTTACTATTACAAGGCCCGACATTACTTATGTAGTTCATTTTGTGAGTCCATTATTATATGTTCCTTGCTTTACTCATTGTGTCGAAATCCTTTATATTCTTTATTACGTTAAAGGAACCATGTTCCATAGTCTTTATTTTTCTACTCATTCATCTCTTGACCTACATGCCTACGTTGATGCGGATTTGGCAGGGGACTTTACTAATCGAAATTCATCCATAGGTTTTTACTTCTTTCTTGAAAATTCTCTCATTTCTTGACGTAGCAAAAAATAAACTATCATTACCAAGTCTAGCATTGAGGCAAAATATCGTGCTTTAGCTGATGCCACTCAAGAGCTCATCTGGCTTTGCCGGTTACTTGAGGACATAGGTGTGACTCATACCTCTACCATCATTATTGTCACGACCCGAAACCCACCCTCTACGGATCGAAAATCGCGAATCCCGGCCCAACACTGTTGTCGAATCGGGTCTCATTTGAAACTTGAAACTGCGAAAACTTGCTACACAATCAGTGCTACTAACATGCAATAACTACCATAATATAAACATACATAGCGAAAGACTTAAATATAAAAAGTGCATGTAATATATATCGAATCCTCAAAATACAGACTGTGAAATTCCTTAACTACTGTACATCCCCAAGACATGGATGACATGAGAGAGCTACAAGACTGTACTGAATATTATACATTACATTTATCTAAAAAATGTCCACTGCTATCTAGCTGACTGCTACTGCTCCTCTATAGCTTCCTTTCCTGAAATGTTTTAGTAAGTTTAGGATGAGCTAACTTAAGCTCAGTAAGTAATTCTCCTTTGCTCTGTCATGTGTACAAGTGAATATAGAAATCATTATCCATAAAAGAGCTAGGATAAATGCAATATGCTAGCCAGTCAAGAAATAAAAAGGCTCATCAAGGAATATCAAATGGTAGGAACTCAAATGATAAAGCAATGAAATATGTTCTGCTAATAATATCATACTGCTACAGTCATAAGCTGTCTCAAGTATGAATTATATGTACTCAATAAAAGTTGTGTGAACTCATGATCATTCATAATAATGTAACATGATCAAACTATGATAATCAATAATGACAATGATAACAATAAAAGAGATGCACTTACGGGGCCTGAAATTCTCCCTAAGTTCGTATTCAGTCCCACACAGGTTCTCTGAATAATACTGCTCTGTATACAATGTGACTCTATGTCCCATGCCTCATATAGCAACGTAGCAAATGTTTCACTTGGAACCTTGACCCGAGGGTCATAAATAGCATCAGATGGAGTTGTGACTGAGCACAAATCCGACACTAATAATATATCGAGATCATGCTATCTTCCACGAAGAGTATAGTGAAATCATAACTGGTTCTAGGCAACTTGACATAACGATAGCTTTCAAGGGCTATGGTTACGAGAATGCTTCGAATATAACTATTTGACCCTCACGACCCTAGGTAAAAGTGTACAAAAAGAACTCTATGCACAAGTGTACAATCATAATCGAGATATATATGGAAATCAATAAATGTTTCCACATGATAGGACAATATCAATGTGGCTCAATAACTTTTGGCATGTATGGAATACAATAAGCAATATACAAAAAGAACTATTGACTTGGCTGGCTTGGAAAGTATCACATGCAGAGATTAGATATTACTTACATCTTTCTGTATCTATCTAGAAGGTCAAACCACCTTCTCCTTGCCTCTTGGTCTTTCTATGATTCAGGAAGCTCATCTCAGTCTATATATATATATATATATATATATATATATATATATATAACTCATGCTATTCATCAAATTTTATGTCTCTTTACTATGGGTATCTCTTTTACTTGAATAGACTATACTATTGAATCCGGAATGTCGAACAAATTCGGTTTAGGCTTTCGCGAAATTCAATTCGGACATCTGTACTAAAACGGGCAAAATGGTCATTTTGCACTTTTACAGGTTCTTACTTCTTGAGACCTTTTTTCACAAATCGAACTTCACCGTTGATTCTGAAATGCTCGAAATAATAAAAATTCACTATTCATTTACTTTAATCGAAATCTGTTTGACTCCTTTTTTACTTAGGGGCATTTTAATAATTTTTCCTTTTAATAATTATTTAAATTAAATATTATTTTATTACTTGGGTCAAATTGTAATTACCATAAGTTCTGGGTAAATTTCTAAATTTCAGAAAGTCCTATTCCAATTTAGAATAGCCAAATAGCGGATTAAGCTTAACCTTGGATAGACTATCCTTGTTCCCATTTCAATTTAATTTTAATTCACTATACCTACAACCAAACAGCCCCAAATCAACTTTTAAAAAATCATCAAAGCTGCACCGTTTTGAAGTCTAACCCATGTGCAGCTGGGCGGGTCAACTCGATCCGAACCATGACCCAAAACCCCATCAGCGCCATGCGCATAACACGCACCAGCGTGTATCCAGCCGTGCGCCGGTTATCTTTCCAGGCGACGGTAACCCTTTTCCAGCAACGTTTCAACATTCGACCAACGGGTTCCTCTTTTACTCCTCATAGGCTTTCCATATCTACCCTCAGAATTCAGTTTTAGTTGCCAGAAGGCCTCGAAAAATGGAGTTGCAGCCAACTCTGGCGAGCTGCCCAGATTTTTCGACGAACTGAATTTTTCCTTTTTCATGGATTTTTAGCCACTGTTTTGAGCCCAAATTTTACCTACAAGTTGCTGCACCTATGGGAAATAATTCCCCATTCCTAAAACAAGCTAAATCGATGTAAAATCTAATGACTCGGAATTTTTCTTCAAACTTTAAATTAGTTTTTCTTACTCATTTCTTCACCAAATGGGCTATGGTTTCTTCATAAATTTACCATTTTTCATGTTCTTTAAAACCATACAATCCAATCTATCATTCATGCTTGTTAAAAATTAAAAACAGAATTCATATACCAACCTTATTTCAGTTTCTCCCTTGCCGTGATCTCCCTTTCTTCCTCTGATTTTTTTCACTTTTGAACTTTCTGCTTCTCCACTTCTTTTCTATTTTTCTCTCAACACCCACACATATATATATATATACACACTCAACCACCCCTCACGGTTCTCTCTTTTTCTTCCCTTCTTAGCCCATTTTCTTGACTTTTCTTTTCTCTCTTTTCTAATTTCTTTTCCGCTTTCTTTCTGATTTCTTTGTTTCTATCTTAACTTAGATATATATATATATATATATATATATATATATAAAATATAACATGTACACACACACACACACACACACTACACACACCAACGCACACTTGCTGCCAACACCTTGGTGTGTCTTGGCTACTTGCATGCAATTGCTACATACTTATATAATTATTATACTTTATATAATTTATACCTTATATATATTTATCGTATATATATATATATTAATATACCTTATTACACTTATATAAAGTATAATATATATATATATACCTCTATACATACAAAAATATATTATGCACGTACTTCGAGGCATATATGGGTATACGTGCACGTTTCTTCGTACTGTCCGAATTTCTCGTACGGTGGTCCTGGGGTACTGAGGGTTGCCTGTAATTCACTTATTGGATATTTAAATATCGTATTTTACTCTATTTGTGAATCTCACTATTCATCTCAAATTGCGTGCCTATTACTGTACATAACCTTCTACTATGATAGCTCGAGTCAAATTTGGTGTTACTTTACTTGGCTCGGTCTATTCGTACTTGGCTTGTCCTAATCTCGTAATTTTCTAAGATCATAGCTTCTACTATTTACCTCAGTATTCGTACTCATTTACTGTATACTAATCATCATGATATATTTGAGGTCTACTATTCTTGGTCTAAGTCGGTCTCGGTTTATATTTGGTACTATGCTCATTGCTTGGTCAAATCTCAGTATTATTATTTGACTCTTTTGACATAATTGAAATTATTCTTATTTTATTTGGGTCTCATGTTCGGTTATAACTAGTATTACACTACTCGACTCGATCTATCTCAGTTTACGTGTCATAATCTGGGTCGGAATGTTACAATTATCCATTGCGACAATCAATTGTGCTATCTAGATTACTCACAATAACATTTTTCATGAACGCACCAAGCATATTGAGATTAACTGTCATCTTGTATAGCAACACATTATCTGTGACACTTTTTATTTTCTTTTGATTACCCTTGAGAATCAAATTGTTGATATCTTCCCAAAAACTCATTCTCGCAGACGTCTTTAAGATTTGGTCTCTAAACTCAAGTTGGTCTCTGTTTTACCACCTTGAGTTTGAAAGGGGATTCTAGCATGTTCATTTTTTTCGTTTCTATTTCTTATCTTGTATAACCTCTCAACTCCCTTATATAAGAAGGTCTCGCTTGTACAATTATTTACACAGTATTCAATACAATCAAATGGCTAATAGGCTCATTTGACTGCTTTTGTATATGTATTTGTAAAAGATATTTTAGAATACTTGTTTATCCATTTTACTTAATAAAATTATTTTGGATAAATTACAATGACCTCTCTTGAAATTTGATGATATTATAAATAGACCCCTGTAATTTGAAAAATGACATTGCCCCTATCAAAGTTTGTCAGAAAACATAAAAATAAAAGTGATTAAATCTCTCTTCTACCTTTCATTTATTTAAGATTATTAAATTATCAAAAGATACATTTTCTCTTTTATAAAGTCAACATAACTAAAAAGGCTATTTTACCCTTCCAAAATTCTTACCGTAGAACGAGCTATCATCCTCTGCAAATTTACATCTAAATGTTTAGGGCTACTATACTCTGTTTTAGATGAGAATGATAACAGTCCTGAGTTTTTCCACAAAGCTAAAGTTGTGAAACCACTTGGGTAAGTAACTAATGTTAATAATGAAGAAGAAGCTGTTCATCAAAACCCTAATGGCTCTGTGCACATGGTGTTGTGGACAATTAAGATCGTTAGAGGAAGCCCTAATTGCAACCCAACTGTAGCACTCCCAATTGACACTGATTGAGGATTTACAACCAATAGCAGGTTGGGATTTACCAAAACCTCTCTCTCCATTAGCAGTCTTAATATTTCTAATACTATGAAGGCCAATTCCAAAACATATGCACAAAGTTTGATAGGTAATGTGAAGACCAATTCCAAAACATATGTACAAAGTTTCAGTGGGTATTGAATCATTTGAGTCATTGAATGGTTGAATACCAAAACAACCATTTCTATTTAGCAAAACAAAACCATAAAATTAGAGTAAATAAATTTTTAAAAAATAATGAATTGGGATGGAGAAGAGGGAAAAGAGTATGAGCGATGGGGCAAAGCAATGCCTGAGGACGATGGGAATGGAGCTGCCTTTGATTGCGCCACCACCGACAGAAGCTCCCATTTGGTACCTAATTCATCGTTGGCACTACCAACGAACACCATAGTGCTTTATGATGAATCCAAAATGGTATTTAGGGACTTGGAATGCTTCAATTCCTGTAGGTAAACTGCGAAACTCCGGCGAAAAATCTCTATTTTTTTATTTAAAGCTAGATCGACAAATTCTAGAAGGGACAAGGCTGGATCTAGATCTGGATCGACCAATTTAGTACACCATGGATTTTATTTATTGTTGATTACCATCCTAGAAGTGTGGCCATGGCCGAGGTAGGTTTCCATGGTGGAGTTGTTGCTTGTGTTTTGGTGGTGGTCCACTGTTATGTGGTGAAGCCACCACCACCGGTTAGAAGTGGGGGAGGAGAGGATGGCTGGAGGAGAAATAATAGATTGAGAAAAAGAGTGGGAGAGTTGCAAAGAGCTGTGAGTTTTTCAAAGAGCTTGTGAGTGAGAAATTCAAAGAGAAGAAATATATTTTTTGAGAGAATAAAGGGACAGGGATGGGTCTGTAAAGAGGAGTGAGAGGAGAGAGAGTTAGGTTTCATTTTCTGGTCTGGAGATAGGGATGATGCTGCATTTTTTGGCTAACGTATATTTCGAGCTCGGCTCTCTGAAGAATACTCAAAGAAGAAGATTAAAGAATATTCAAAGAAGAAGATCAAAGGACCACCAGATTGACTCCAGCGGTAGCCGCTCCGATGCTTAAGTTAATAAACTGAATTGAAAAGACTATAATGTAAGTCAAATAATGAGTATGAATGTAAAAGCGTACCTTAGGGTTTTATTTATAGGCTTAGTGATTCCTAAGTTGATTAGAATTTGGAGCCATGAAAGTAGGTATTTGATCATCGGAGAAAGCAATTTCCATATTGAATACCACGATTGAAAGATATCCGTGAGTGATAGTTTCTTTGTAGAAGACTGTTTTTTTATCCTTGGCTCGGTAGGTTGTTGAGGCGGTGATGAGCTTTGAACCCTGAAGGAAGCTCTGAAGGTCTATGCTCAGACCTATGAGTTCTGGAGGATAAGGAGACAAGTATGTTCTGAATAACCGAGCATCTTATCATGCTCTGGATGTCCAAGCTTTATAGCCACACGTGTCAACTAGGGACTAGTTTGTCACTTTGTGGTATATCAGGGACGATTACGGGAAAGTGGAGGGCTTTCCATGGTTTTATGATCCCTGTGTGGCGTGGTCCACGGGGAAATAGGTGTTATAGGTATATATGTACACATATATTGTATATAGATAATCATTTGGTTTGGTAAAATTATAGTTTTATACAAAAACTTAATGGAATTTTAGACTTTTGGTCTATATTGGGAGTATTTTCGGTAGTTTTAGAAGTTTTAAGCTTATGTCTATCACGATGACTAAGGATAATCTAACGATAAAGGAAAATTTGTTTCGAGCATCAAAGTAGAAAAGGAGGTCGATATCATTTCTCAAACGACAGGGGTATCTCGTGTAATATCATCAAATTTTAAGAAAATGCTTTGTAATTTATAATTATTTTTGTATTGATTTTATTTTCTCAAATATATAAATTTCCCTCGTAAAAAAGTATTTTTGACTATTTTTTTTAAGAGAAAATTACACATATATTTCTTGAATTTTTTGACAATTACAAACAAATTTTTTTTAATTTGACTAATTACACTGACCTCCTAATCAATTTTGTCGACTGAGTGCCGTTAATGAATTTATTCATTTGCAAAATTACCCTATTTTTTATTGTAATCAAAAGTGAAGATTTTATAAAAAGATTAAAATAATCTTTACAATGTCAATATTTTATATATATGCAATTCTCTCTCTTCCAGAAACACACGCACTCGTCTCTCTCTCAAATCTTTCTCTGACCACTCTCTAAGACTATCTCCTCTGCAACACTCTTTTCTCTCTCTCTCTCTCCCACTCACTCCTCTGTACTTCTCTGGCTTGTTGTCTCTCTCAATTCTCTCTCTGACCACTCACTAAAACTCTCCCCTGTGCAACACTCTCTCTTCTCTTTCTCTCCCACACATTCCTCTGTATCTCCCTGGTTCTGTCTCTCTAAAACTCACAAATCAAAACATTCTTCTCTCACTGATTCAATATGATATGATGTTGTCAATGGAGTTGGACAGATGGCTATCGATGCTCAACAACACTCCAAGTTTGTGTGCGTGTAGATTGAGTCAACTCATTGGTGTAGCAAAGACAATAACTTAAAGGAAGAATCTCTTTCAGTGATGGTTGCGGGTGTGGCTACTGATGGTCAAGGTAGTGTTGATGGTCAGTGGCAGTGACAAACCCAATGAAGAATGGTCACTATAGTGGTAATGGGTTTCTTGCAGTGGCAAGTCTCTATGTGATTTTTGAGATTTAGAACATACCTTGCGTATCATATTTTGTAATTAGTGGGTGCCTCAGATCATTAGCCGTGAGTGGAGGTGGGGCACTGGTGATGACGCTTGAAGGTTTTTCAATCTTCTTGAGTGGTATAGGGATTTCTAACATATATAATTCGTTTCATATTATTGGGAAAATGTAAGCCGTGGCCATATTGGTTTTTGAAAAGGTGGAATGGATTATGTATTTGTAAAAACAATTTTAACTGGGATTCAATGACGAAATTTAGAGGGAAGGTGATTTATATGAACAGGCCCGGCTGGAGCTTAAAGCCCTAAGATAATTGCTTTAGGCCTAGTTAAAGAGAATGTTCAAATTTTATGTATTTATAATATATAATTAACTTAAAAATTTAAGATTAATAAAAATCTAACTTTATAAAAAAATTTCATAAAGACTTCATAAAAAAAATTTAATTTATTAATAAAGTTTTATTTATATTGTATTCTAATTTTTTTCTATCTATTTAACTTAAAAATATTTATGTACAAACTTTATTATTAGAATTTTATTTAATGTATACATCTCTTTTATTAGAAAATAATTAAATTTTATATTATAAAAGTAAATATAATATATATAAGAAATAAAATAAAAAAAATTACATTAATATTAAAAAAATAAAAAAGAAGAAGCTCCATTTAAAATTGTCACTTCGCTTTAAACCTCTAATTATATAGAATCTGTCCTGTATATGAAATCAAGAAACTTTAATTAAATGCTCTTCCTAAATAAGTCCATAACATATATCAGTTATACTCAAGGAAGCTTGCATCAGTATATAAATTATTCTATAAAAAAGATTGCTATCAGTGGGTAAATGTATATGTATAGAAACATAATTGGCCATATAAGAGATTGTCATAAAATTACATATAAATGGCCTAAATATGGGATCAATGTACTATTGAATGTGATCCTTCAAAATGAAGTTGTACATAAATCTCATGGGTGATGTAAACTATTTAACTTATTTTCAATAATTATGAAAAATTTTGTTCCAAAAAAAATTAGAGTGAGAGCTTTTCTCTTATTGCAGAAATGGTGAGGGCAGAACGGTGGAAAGGGGGATCAACTGACATGAGGAAAGTTTTATTATTTTTATGAGGATAAAAAAGTAAATTAACTTATAAAAGTAGGGTATAAATGTCTCTTCATTAATATCAAGGGCAAAATTGTCATTTTAAAAATATTAATTTGTTAATGTCATCAAAAAGCAACCAATATAATAGTCCGTTAATAAAGGAGGAAAGTGTTACAAAATATCACAACACAGAAGAGATCAGTATTATTAGTCAAACTAAAAAGGGCATTTTTTATGTTGATGTTCAAAAATGGCTTGTAGTCTTGTAGTTGATGTTCACATTGAACAAACTATTCTTTTGAACCAACAAAAAGGGCATTTTTGATTTCACATTTGTAATCATTCTTGTATGTGAAATTCTTGAGAAGAGTCAGAACTAGAACTTTGTTATTAGGAGTCCATAGATTCCATATCGATCTCTTTGAATCTAGATCCGGTGGTTTAATGGTGGTATGTTGTCACGAGGTTAAATTTTGTTTCGCAGCAATGTCGCTCTAATGATGGTGTTGCCTTTATAACCAGTTCTCAACTCGTTAGGTAGCACAAACATGTACACACTAAATAACACAATGCACTGCACACGTTTATATGAAAAACACTCTCAAACCTTTATATTGACATTAATCAGGTTACAAAGGAAAACTAATTCGACCAAAGGTTCTCTGCCTTTATTGCAGGACCTTGGTGTGTTTAAATACACAGAGAAGATGGCAGTTGACAGCCCCAACCACCCAAGAGTTTGCTGGACTAATTTAGCTGCGCCACCTATGGTACGACAGTTATTCAGAAGTGCTCCTACCTTGCTGCATGCCCCCTGCCACCTGTGTGGTGCTGTTGAAACTACTGCAGACCACTGCCTTCATGGAGGAGACTTGCCTGCAACTTGCTTGCAACTACTGTGCCAACACATTACCACATGTGTTATATATATACTCACATGTGTTATATATATACACACATGTCTGATGTGTATAGAGCTAACCAACTTGTCCAAGGGTCCAATAGCCACGAATAGAGCAAACGACCCTTGTTCATGGTAGGCTGCACTTATACCATGCATTCAACTACTTGCATGCTGGGGTACACCCATGCCATGCCGTCAAGTTATGTGTCTCGCACATGACATGATACTCCTTTAGTCAACCTTTAGCTGCCATAGTCATTCTTATGTTACCAATGTAATTCAGTCACTAAGTCATACTGAATCTAACTGCGATGCCACCGAGTTATGCCTTATGCTCTACCCCAATCCATGTAACCAACACTGAAAGGTCCATAGGGCTTGGGCAAACCATGTCATGCCAGGGCTTGCCTATGCATGCTACTCTCATGTCTTGGGGTGATGGGAAAGGAAGACCCCCCTATATATGTCTTAAGAATAATTGCCGGTCCGACGGGAATAGATACAATTCCTTGCAACACCATAACCAAGTGGGAGAGACCAACTCTTCCATATATATGCTAAAGTATAATTTCTTGGTCTAACAGGAACAACTGTGATCTTTTGTGTAAGATCATCACCACCTTACTTATTTGACTTCGAATCATGATTTTGTGTAAGGTTACAACAGTTAAGTTTACTTAGGACTGACAGTAGCTGTGGCATGACCCATGCATGGCGTAGGATTACCGATTGGAACGTTTCCAAACTTCAAACATTCCACAACAACCCATCTGAGCCGTCCGCCGCAGAGGGAGTGGATTCACTGGTATAGAACGCTGTCAAATAATTTAAGAGAGAGGGAGAACATTTATTTAAGCAGAAAAAATGAACTGACTATATTAATAAAAAGAATAGAGCACTTATTTTTATTTTATTTTTCTTTTTCTAGAGGAAGATCCAGGCCACTCAAATATGCCAACCTGATTTTCTGCGGTTTCGGGAATTTCAGTAATGTAAAAATTCTCATCATCATTATTAGCATCATCAACATTAACATCAACATCAGCATCAGCATCAGCATCAGGGTCAAAATCAGACATGTAAAAATATTCGTCGGCAGCTTTATCAACAGCCAGAACATCCAAAGGCTGCAACATATTTGCAACATTTTCTTTGGACACTAATTCAACATCACCTGATGTCTCTCCAGCATTTCTATCTGAAGTTGGCCACATTATTTTCTCAATTCCCTTCAACACTACCTTTCGTAGCCATGGCCAGCCATTAAACCAACAAAAAGAGAGAAGTCATTTATTTGAAACCAGGGCTTATTTTTTATTCAGATAGCATGGTAAAAACATGCAACTTGCCGATATTTGGGATATGATCCCTAATTTGTGAACAGATATAGAATACTAAGCCTAAACAATAATTAGTCAAAAGTTAAATGTTTGCAATTAATGAAATATTAACTACAGATTAAGCACCCCAAATTCCAAACCTTCCCAAGTACCGGGGACCAAAATGCAAATTTTTTGGATTTCAAAAATCAGATGTGGAAACTAAAGAACTAAAATGTAAACTATTTGGGAACAAAAAAACAAAAATATAAATAAATGCATAGGACCAGAACACCCCCTAAGAAATAAAAAAATAAAATTTTTTATTGGCTAGGTGGAAGGTGGTGTATAGCTCTACCTATCCAATTAAGAAGTCAAGGTTCAAGCCTCAGTTTTATAGGTTCTCTCTTGTGGATTGGAAAAAATTATACCAAAAAATATAAAGGGTAGGAGACCCATGTTGTCAGTCACCAAATCCCCTCCCCTGTATAACTCCCAACAAACTCCTCCATCTCACACTATATATGACCAAAAAAAACTGGTGTTAATTGCTTGAATGGTCTTTTATAGGTCGAATTCTTGAGTGTTACATTTCCAACCTAAATGGATGAATTCTTGAGTGTAAGTTTTCCAAACTGTATATAAAAAAAATTAAAAATTGTGTCCCCTAAATAAACCTTTTCTGTTTGGACCTGCCATTCCAGTCTTTTGTTTTGTTGATGATTGCTTTATCTTTATTAGGACAAACAAAAAATCCATTGGGACAACAAATTTTATTTCAAATTCATTTGGTCAATTTTTGAGGCAAACGGCTAATCAACAAAAATCTTGTATTACTTTCTCCAAAAATGTCGGCATGCACATATATCGTTTGTGTGCTGGCTCACAACTTGCTGATTTTCCACCTTTCTCAAACTCACAATAATTATATCTTCAACTTCCTTTTATCACATGGGCACTTCACTTTATTAACTAACCTTGAATGCTCAGTTCTTGTCAAAGATGTCACAAAATTCAATGCCTGCTTATGTTATATATATATATATATATATATGCGTGTGTGTGTGTGCGTGTCAGTCTAGCAACAGATTGCCTTATGCTATGTATCCCTTGTACATCTTGTCTTTCATCAATAAATTTTTTTTTTTCTGATAAAAACAAAAACAGATTGCCTTATGCTCTTTTATACTACATTTCAAAACAGACAAGGTTTTTTCTACAAACAACTCTTTTAACTCAAATGGGAGACTATTTACCAACCTTCTCAATGGGGTATAGAAGATTTCCGTCTTTTGAATGGTACGGGCACCACTCTTTAAGAAGCTGGGTTGGCACCTGCTCACTTCTCACCAGCACACTCCCTCCCTATGCTCAAGTTTTCAACATCATCATTTGCTGCCTTCCAATATCAAACCATCTAGTTCATGGGCAGGGAAGTGTATTTGTACATATATATATATATATATATATATATATATATATATATGAAATTTTTCAATGATAACCTGATTCAAAAAAATTATACATTGTTATTCAAAATAAGTTGGGAATCTCACTCTTAGATCATGGGCTATATCTCTTGTCAGTTTTGTTAACTCCATTCTTGACTGATCAGAGACAATTGAATTCAGTATCCTAGCTAACTCCCTATTTTTGGTACTACTCTTGGGATTAAACTTTTCATACAGTTATTAGCACATATTATATGGTAAGACTTCCAAGTCCAAGAACCTATTTGTCAAACATAATCCGGGTAGAGGGAAGGATTATCGATCAGAGACTTTTCTATTAAGCTTGGACAAGCTTCCAAACTGCATACAATATATAACAGGGCTATCTGCATGAGCTATTCATCATCATGAACCCTCAAGCGCAACTAGATATTGCCTATCTGGTTCCAGAGTTGAGACTCATTCCCTTGCTATGCTAAATTCCTTTAAATCTCATGAGAAATACGAGGAAGAGTTGGGCACATAGAATCACACATTCCTACATCGATCCTTTTGCTATAGGAAGCCAATTTGTTTGGCCAAAATTCCGTCCCTCTTTAATTTCTTTGAGAGCCCGTCATACCTGTATATGATGTGACTTCTATTGTGATTCCAAAGGAGATAACGGGCGGGTCGATCCTGAATATCAAAATTATAGTGAAAGTCACAATTCAATCTCATGTCTTTCACATTTGGGCTGATAAAAATTGGTGAGACTAAAAGAGAGTCATGTCCTCCTCGCCGATTTTCGCCACCTCTCCTTTTCCTTCCTCTCAAACATTTCCCTTCCCCTTCTAGCTATCCACTTTACCCAGCATAAAGTTAAGCCCACCTTCATTCCACTACTCCATCTCCATATTCGCTGCCAAGTTGCCATCATAAACCACCAGAGACCGCAACAACCACCTAAAACATCAAAAGCCCCAATTACAACCCACTACCACTCTCATCCTATTACATCTACAACCTCTTAATTACATGGTTTTCGTAAATAGTTACTCCAATTTTGAAAGAGTGCATTTTGCCCAATAACTTGCACAAAATCAGAAGAAAATTCTAGAGACATAACTACAAGAATATTATCAAGTTAATTTGACTATAAAGTATTTTTAAAAAAAATAATTATAGCAGCATGAAGCTAAAATGCAGTCAGTGAGTCACCATTGTTCAAGGTCATTAAAATACCTAACTAAATTTAACTCAGAAATTAAAAAATGGATCTTTCCACACACATATACATACATACATACATATATATATATATATATATATATATATAGTATGGATCAGTTAATTAAGTTTGGATGACAGCCAACATATCGTTCTAATTAACTGTCCCTACTCAATACATTGATTTTTATGTAATTAATCTTTAATTTTTTTATAAAAACAACATGAACAGGTTAACCCACACGGTTGGCCCAGTGATAAGGGGTTAACATGGGGCAAGCCATAAATTTGGATGTCACAGTTCAATTATAATGGGCATGAAAACACCCAAACTTAACTAGCTTATACATATGATTTGCAGGTATATATGCGTGTTTATTCAGCAAAGAAGAGGAATATTTATTGATGAATAGAGAGAGTACAAGGAATACAACTCAATGAAACATCAATACAGAGACTGAAAGAAGAAAGCATCAGAGCAAGACTGACCTCACCCAATTTGGATGGCGCAAGACTAGGGATCAAACAAATGCAAGCAACGAAACAGCAGGAAAAAAACCATAAGAGGGGAGGGGAAATATCACCCATATCACACCCGTGTTTATTCAGAGTTAGCAGCCATGCGATTAAATGACTCATGCTTGGAAGGATGCTTCATTCATGAACATGTCAAATCTGAAGAATGCTTAAACAATGACAAAAATAAAGATCAGATGGAGTGAATTTTTCATACCTTAGTCATAACGTCCATCAATTCACTGAGACAGCTCATGAAAGAAATCAGGTATACCCAAGCTACGCACAAGTTAAGATGGAAAAATATATGGAATGGTATATATATGATTACAAAATAAATGTGTATCAAATCATATCCTAAATGCAGGCACTTTCTAAACATTGTAAAAGAAGTGCAAGGTGAGATCCACAACCAAGGGATATATAAATAATAAATATAAGAATGTCTGCAATTGGAATTTAAGAGATGTGAATGCGTGTTGCATGAGAAGAACACGTGAAAAACGATTTTCAGGAGAATAAGGAGATAACATGCTTTGCATTTATATAACTCCATGTGGATCACGTGTGAATACAAATGTACGTTAATACAGACGCCAAGGCTATAGCTTAATTCTGATTACTGTCTCGTGTTCCATGATTTGGAAGTGATTGTGTGTATTCATAATTTGCGTTCATCCTACTTGGGAGAGGTTGCACTGGTCATTAAAAAAAAATTATTAATAAAGATTTCTGTAAAAAGAAGGAAAATTATTAACACATTAGTTTGAATTGGAAGAGTTTGGAGATAAAGAATAGTGCCCTCTATTTTGAAACCTACTCACTGAATACGGAAAAGAAACTATCATGCAATTAGGTGTGGCTATATATCTATTTATCTATATATATATATATATATATATATATATATAATGAGCAAGTGTGATAGCAAATAAGACTCGGTAGCGTGAGCAAGAACATGAATTAGTAAAAAGAAAAACATTTATCATGTGTTGATGTGAATCACAACATGCATGTGCATATGGTTATCAATGACGACAGCAAAATTAGTATTGAAAACCTATTTTAAAAGAAGAAAAAAAAATGTTTATATGGTAGAGCTATATATGATTCTATGTATTAAAGCAGCAAATACGACAAAAATAAACATCTTTTTCCACTCTCTCTAATATTAAATTGCCACTTCGCCACCCATCTCCACTGCTGCCGTCGACGGAACTGACCCATCAACGCCAATATTAGCTCCAAGAGCAAGAGGAAAGGACGCAGACGGCGAGTTTTTCTCTGAATGCCATTAAATTTAAAGTTTTCAATTATTCCAAATTGATAAGTAGAGAAAAAGAAGTGGATTGATGTAGAGAGAAATTAGAGGGGTAAATTAACTCATGTGAACGTGGTGTTTGATTTTAGATAGAGAAATCAAAGGAAGAAAGTCCGTTTTCAAAAAATAGGAAGTGGTAAAGGCATGGTGTTTGAAACTAGAGATAGAAAGTAAATTTGAAGAAGAAGATATAGCAGGAGCGCCGTAGATGGGGGTGGAACTTGTGGCGGCCGCAGCAACTGCAGTACTGTTCAGAATGATGGGCTTGTGTGGTGGTTTTAGGGCGTTGTTGATGGAAATTGTGGAAGGACTTCTAGAGAGAAGGCTACATAGAAAAGAAGAAGAGGTTGACGGAGGAAAAAGTATTTCGTGGGCAATCACTCAGAGTCAACATCCAATGTGCATGTATTATTTCCCCCCTCTTGAATTTCAGGAGGTATTTAGGGAGAGGGTCACTCTGGGTTGTCAACTAGGGAAGAGTGATGATTATCCAAAAAAAAAAAAAACCTAATGTAGTGTGATTGTCTTTATTAGTATCTTGATTTATCTCAAAAATTAAATTTCTGCTTGACCTCTTACATAAAAATTTTGGTATGACATGGTGTTCGTTTTTTAGGAGACAAAAACGATTTTTTTTCTACATGGTAGATGATTATTCTCATGAAATAGGCCAAGAATTTAGTTGGGTTCAACTTTTCTTTTAATGGTTAATCTTAAGTTTTAAAATTTTAAAAATATAAAAAAATTAATATTGATTAATTATAAAAAATTTCTGACTTTTAATATTTTTAAAAAGTAATTAAATTTATTAATATATACGAACTTACAAATTAAACAATAAGTTCAACCAAAAAATAAATAAATAACTCTAAAGAAATTTAGGTTATACAAAAAAAATCCTAAAAAAAATGTTTTATACAAGATTTAAAGTTTGAAAAATTTTGAACTCAATTGAGTAAAGAAATAAATTAAAATAATATATTTAAAATAATTTTAAAAAATATTAATAAAATTTCAAATATTAAAAAAGTTAGGAGAGTTGACCGGTTGAGTCTTCATTGATCTCGTCACTAATTAGACTGATCATTGAACATAGCTAATCAAAAATATATATTCTCTAAAGTCAAGAGTGGAAGTTCCTTGTGAAGGGTGAGGTTGAAAATTCGGTCTATTTATTCTTGGTTTGGGTCTATTCCGTAATCGAGGGATACTAATGACTCAAAAATAAAATAAAATTAAGAAGTGCATTTGACAACATAGTGCCATAGCTACTTAAGGTATTTATTTTGGGGTAAGTTAAATTTTATTAAAAGAAACGAGCATTATACAACATATACAACCAGGGCAGCCCACAAGACAGGATCAGAGCTGAGCAAATCAACAACTAAAGCTCAACCATACAATGGTGAGAAGCAAGCAACGCCATCACAAATTAGACATCAAACACGGAAACCATGCTCCAGAGGAAGGAACTTGTTGTGAAATTAATGATTCATGCAACAAGAATTAGAGAGAAAGAAAGAAATAGACACAAATAATTTACATGATTCGGCAATGTGCCTACATCCACGGGTACTACTATTTTTTACATTAATTAGAAAATTAGTTTACAACGTATTTATAATACATCGCAAGTAAATCCTAACCCTAATCGGATACATTGAAATTCCTCAATACACTTGATTACGCTCAAATAATAATGCGATAATTGTAGTGTAGCTTTGGGGTGTCGATTCCACAGGGAGACAAAATTAAAAGAAAAACAGACAAAATAAAAAAGTTAAAAAAAATATTAAATGATTAACGAGAAAATAAAAATATAAAAAGTGATTTAAAATGCAAATTAAAATTTAAACAAAGTGATTAACGGAAGAAAATACTCAAATTAACGAATAGTAGAGCGTCGGAAATTCCTAGCACATATCCGGTATTTTAATTATTTTCAATTCACTGATAACTCAATTGAGAATTTAATTCTAAAACTCTCAATCGGAAGATATAGAATTTTTAACTAAAATTAAACCAAATGTAACCCTTTGAAAAATCATTCATCACTTTTAAATCACATAAATTGTTATCCACATTGAGAAAAACCAACGACGACAATATACCCAAGAAACAATATTGCAACAAAGAATTAAATCAATATAAATAATTAATTGATCTAAATATAATCAAAGAACTAATCTATTCAATAAAAAAAGCTTGACTGAATATATAAACGAAATAAACTCTTTAATTATTTAGAAAATAAAATACCAACAACAAATTAAAAATGATAAAATTAAAAAATTTTAATAAATAAAATTCAGTACGTAATTTTATTTAAAAATTTAGTTACTGATATACATATGCACGACCAACATCATAAATCTCATGAAGAAGAACTGTGCCATGAATAGCCTGCGCCGCACCTCTGCTTCTCCGTGTTTTCCTGCGCTGCAGCTCTGCTGCACGTCTAAAAAAAAACCCCTCACTTCTGTTTTTTTTTTTTTTTTTTCTTTTTAAAACCCCCACGCCGCAATTAAGCCCTAGGCGCCTCAAGCCTAAAAGCCCAGCCCACGCGCTTCTGCTTCCAATTCTATTCTTTTCATTTTTTCTTTTTCTTGGCCTGGACCTCACTTTGTTGACTTTTCTTTTTTTTTTTTTTTTTTTTTTCTTTTCTCTCTTTTGGTTCTTTCCTTGCACAGCCGACCTTTTTTCTTTGACTTTTCTTCTTTCTTTTTCTTTTCTCTTTTGTCTTTTCTTCTTTCCTCAAATCCTGCTGCGCCTCACGTGTTTCTTTCAGCCTTGCGCAGCCCTTTTTTGCTTTTTCTTTTTTTCTTGACTTGTCAGTCGCATAGTCTAGCAATTGCAACTTTTAGACTCCTTTTTTTATAAGTAAGGGCTGAATCTTGATTCAAACTCTTCATGAAAGTTGTAGTTCTAGATGTGTAGATAATTTTAGACACTTAAACCACCTGATTTAAATTTTATAAACATAATTTATGACCCACTGAAGTTTACTAGTTCAGACAGGAATCGAATCAGCTTTTCAAGTTTGACTTTGAAACAAAGTTTGGAGGCCCAAACGAACTCGAATTTTTACAAACGATACATTTATGAAAAGCTTAAGACGTCCTCTAAAAACTTCATGAAAACCACTTTCTTATTCTGAAACTCTAACGCCATCCAAACCTCAATTGAAACTCCATAGATCGAATCTGTCTAAAAGCTGAAAATTGTACAATATACTCCATATCTCTTCTTTTACCTTCAATGCTTCCCTAATTTAATAAATATATTAATCAGTTCACTTAAATAGAAAATATGTCATAAAACTAAATATAAAGGAATTAAGAATATTAAACATTATGCTCTAATAATAGAGTACTTAGAGTGCACTTTCGCGCACTCATTACACCCCCCAACTTGCTCATTGCTAGTCCCTAGCAATTTTCATGCAAAAATGGCAAAAGAGATCAAAGAAGATCACACACAGAAGGCATTTAATCACATTTTTCAGATTCGCATATCAAAGCAATCTCAGGAATTCAATAACCCTATAATAATCAATCCACTTATAGCAATTCACAGAGTGTGTGTGCACTCCAAATCATATCCATCTAACCACAAACCATGACACATGCAACATCAAGAACATCTCAAGTAAAAGGTTCAACTCCATATCTCATGGGTATAAAGGTGTTTCATGTAGGAGTTCTCTTTATGGAATTGACAAGGGGTGTACATGCTCAATTATGAATTAGGCAATTATGTACAAGCAACAAGCAAACATTGATCTTATGATAGGAGCACTAACAAATGAGACTTCCACTATTCTTTCCACAGGCTTACTTAGGATCAGAACAATCAACATAAAAAGGTTGTAACGTGGCTCAAGTTAGGGGCTATATGAAGAAAAGGATAAAAAAAGATTCAAAAACTTCCAAGTACATACTAAGAGAATTTTATTAAAAATCATCGCAAACCAAACTTCTCACTTGATATACTCTTCAACTTTTCAGTTCACTGAATAAGAAATACTTCTCTTTCTCCTTCTCATATTTTTTTTTACACCATTTTTTTTATCCTCACTCAACTGAACACTTTGCACTTGTACTCTTTCTTTTTTCTTTTTCTTCTTTTTCCAATTCAACACAAAAGAAAAGAAATACAAATTCCACACCTAGTACACACTTGGAAGCAAAAAGGATAGGAAAATCAAGGTATAAGCTATACTTTAATGTAGAGCGTTATGGATGATGTGGGCACATGAAAAAAAAAAACTATATGTATTTGTTGGCTCAAAGTTGGCTACTAAGGGTCTATGATGAAAAGAATGTTCTTACCACACCATCAAACATTTTAATCTTGATTGTTCCTATTCTAGTGACTTCACAAGATGCATCATTACCCATAAGAACAAAACCATATTTTACTAACATGTAGGTGTAAAACCAGTCCTTATTAAGAAACATATGATAGGATCATGCAGAGTCCAAAATCCATGAATTCGTGAATCGGTCAGAACTTGATGAGACTAAGAGCATATCGTCATCCCCACTATCTGAATCTACTTCTATTATATTGGCAGAATTTGAGGGTCTCTTTCATTCTACTTTCCATTATTCTTTTCCTATTCTTTTCCTTTCTTCCTCTATGGAAAGTCTCGCTTCATACGTAAAGATCTGAAAAATCAGGATAAATTTTCCGTTTTGCCGGTAGGACACTATTCATGCACTATTTGCCGGTAGGGCCCTGCACATGCACCATTTAGACATAAGTCATGTTTAGAAACATAATTTGATTATGCCATAGAAGGGAAATATTTTTAGAATGTTAAAATACCCCTCTTGTGAGAATTTAAGAAAAATTCGAGATAATTTAAAAAATGGACCTAAAAAAGGCAGCATGGGTGGGCCCGGTCCCACTTGCCAATAGGCAAAAATATTTTTTTTGAAAAAATATCATTTAAAATAATTTTAAGAACTTTGGTTAAATCAGAATGTCAATTTGATGTGTTTCGGGACAAGTTGTAGTGTAGCGAGGTCCCGTAGCACATTAAGGGCAAAAGGGTCTTTTCACCCCTTGACCCTTTAGTATAAATAAGACACTTAAGAGTTAAAATTATCAGAATTGGTCTGAGAAAATTTCTGCAAGAAGTGCTTGGACAGAAACCATGAAGAAAACCTAGGTTTTTCAACTTTCTACCTTCCAAAACTCATCTCTAGCCTTAGAATCTCTCAAAGCTTCCTTCTAGGAAGTTGTTCCCCACCTCAAGGGATACAATCCTACTGATTGGTTCTGCTGCGAAGTGAGCACAACTCTCTAGGGTTGAGAAAAACCCTTCTAGGTATGATATTTTGCTAAGTAAAGAATAGAGTTAAGTTTAGTAGTGTTTTTATAAATTGATTGTATAACTTACATGCTTACTTGTTATTAGAAAACCACCTAGCATATAGTTGCTTTGAAAACCTAGGGTTGGTACTTTATGTACTTATGTATTCTTTGAGAATTTGGTAAAGTGATGAACATGTAACATGAATATATGTATAATTGATTGTATTATAGCTTATGTTCATCTAGGAAAAGTTTTGTAGTTTGAAAGTTATGATTTGCTTAAATTATTGGTATTTTGTGTACTTGTGTATTCCTTGAGAATTTGGTAATGTTGTGAACATGTGACATGAATATATGTATAATTGATTGTATTATATGCTATGTTCATGTAGACAAAGTATTGTAGTCTGAAAGTTTGATTTGCTTAATGCATGATGTATAATTTAAGGCACACCCCACGTGTTTGATAAAATGCCTTATTGAAATTGCATGATTACATAGTAAAATCAATGCATATTGGCATATTGTGAATCTTTAGAAACATGATGTGTGTTCAGCACTTTGGTGCTATGCATTATGAGGGTGTAGATCTTGTGGTAAAAAACCCAAAATCTGGCCATGGTACTCACGTTTCAAAGGGTACGGACTGTGAAGCGAGACATGGGTTGGGTATAGAATTGCATGTGTGTTTCATGCATATTTTCATTGCATTGCATTAATGAATTAGAAGGTTTATAGCTTACAAATGTTCACTTTGCACATGCCACACCTTACCTTTATTCTTTATATTAGCACTATGTCATACAAGCCGTTGCGCTTATCCTATATGGGATTACATATTTCAAATGAGACTTTCGACACATGAGACTTGATGAACTCTTGAAGCATGGAGGGGGAAATGGACCTTGAAGAATATTTGTGTCATGACTAGCAACCCACCTTCTGCGGATTAGCGGACCATAACCATCCAACCCAGCCCTTTAGTAGAACAGGACCTGATCATCCTGTTACACTATTATCAGTGCAACTAATATGTAACCACATACATTATCATGTATAAACATAGCGGAAAACAATAAAGAAAAGGGTTGCATGTACGTATCATTTTACTAATACAAAATACAGCTTGTAAAATTTCTAATACATCATCTCTTCCCCAAAACGTGAATACACAAGAGTGCTACAAAACTATACTACTATTACTATTACTTGCCAAAAATTTCCAACCTATTGTCACAACCTCCTACGGTCTGTCCTCCGTGTCAATCCTTGAAATCAAATATGTAAGTTTGGAGTAAGCTAAACTAAGCTCAGTAAGTAAGTCCCCTACTCTGTCATGTGTATATGATCTGTATAAAACCGAATAGTTCCAAGTCACAAGGATTTAGAATGAATAAGATAATCAGTCAATATTATAGCAACACTCATAATTCGTCAATAAGTATCAAATGATCAGGAATACAGATGATAATCAAAGAACATCTAGTTTGAAAGACAACATCATATGCTACAGTCAAAAGCTGTCAAATATATGATCATAGTAAGTACTCAATAAAAGCTATGCAACTTCATGATCATTCATATAAGAACATGATCATATTATGAATCTCAATAAATAGATAGTGATGTCAAAACTAGTGGATGCGATCAACTACGTGGCCCGTCATACCCCTATGTGCATTAAGCATTGAGCTCAATAATATAAACTCTGTCATCCAGGACTGGTGTCATGCATTATGCCTCGACATAGCCATGATGGAAAATGGTCCCCTTTCTCGGGACGTGACCCCTTCCTCTGGTCATACTAGGCATCCAGATGGAGTTTGTGACTGAGCACAAATCTGACACTGATAAATATTAAGATCATGCTATTCTCCACGGAAGAGAATGTGGATCATAACTGGTTCAAGGCAACATAATATAACTACATCTTTCTACAGCTATGTTACAGGGCTGTTGAGAACAACAACATCTAGCCCCTCTTGGACCTACGTACAAGTGTACAGAACAGTCCTTTGCACAAATATACAAGAACTCATGATCAAGATACAACATTATCAATAAATATAGGAACTCATGAGCAAGATACAACATAATCGCTAAGTTATTCCACTGATAGGCAAATATCACATAAGTGGAATAATAGAGAATCTGATACGATAATAAATAATTAAGAGTACAAGTGCGTATAGAAAGAACTGTGACATGGCGGAGTGTACTACATGCAGAGGTCAGATATTACTTACCTTTTACTATTCCCTGAAAATTCAAGCTACCTTTCCCTTTCCTTTTTACGCTCCTGTCATTCGAAAGATATTACTTAGTCTATAAGTGAAATTAGTCTTTACGATGTATCAAAATCTATCTCATGGATATACATATTTTATTTGTTAATTTGGACCCCGTCATCGAGTCCAGAATGTCGAATAAAATTAGTTTAGGCTTTTATAGAATTCAATTTGGACTCTGGGACTGAAAAGGGCAAAATAGTCATTTTACACTTTTACGTGTCTTTTATTTCTAGGAACTATTTTCATAATTTGGAATTTTCCATTGAGTTCGGATATCCCTATTTCCAATTAAACTCAATTCCAATTTCTTAACCCTCCATCCAAACACTCCAAAACTAATTTAAAACATAACACAAAATGGTGCAGTTTTGAATATCCATACGTACGGGTGGGTCGGGTCTGACTCAAAACCTGAACCAAGCCCTAACCCGATAACCAAACAATGTTCTTCTTCTCCGGTGAACATTTTGGCACCTTTTATAGCACCGGCCACTTTTTCAATCACTATTTCACCCTAAGACAAATGAGGTTCTCTTCTACATTTCATAAGGATTATAACCCTAAGCTTACTTTTTCATTTCATGCAATATAACTTCATGAATTTGGAGAGAACAGTGGGTCTCCAGCAAGAACCCGTTTCTCCGGTGAAGAAGTTTTCTTAAATTTTCATGCACTTTTCTTCACTGTTTTTAGCCATTTTTTTCCTATTCTCTTTGTGCACCTTAAGGGATTAAATCCTTATAATTCGTTTCTATTTGAAAGCATAAAATCATAAAAATTGAGTCTCTCTCTAAAACCGGCAACTGAGGTTTTCTTACTCATTTCTAAACCATTTCAACTAATTAATTCTTTTTGCAAAATAAACTATATTTCATGCTCCGTAATTCCCTTTATCTAGAATGAAACAACATGCTTGAAATTCAAAGAAACAGAAATAATTCTCACTTAACCGTACTTGTAGAGACCTGAAAAATGGGAAATTTTTTTTTTTAATTATTTAATTATTTGTTTATTTTAGTTTTATTCAAGTTAGATTATGAGAATTATGTGAAACTAAATAAGGCATTAACAGGGACCCAATGTTGGCAGAATAAATTCTCGGCTTTATCGGCATATTGTAATTTAATATTTTATAGAATAAAATATTAAACCGATACAGCGGAAATAATTATGATGCCGAGTCTTCATAGATTAATATTTTATGAAAAAAAATATTAAAACGGCAATAAATAAAACACATATAAATATATTTGGATTTTGTATATATATATATATATATATATATATATAGAATATTATAACCAAGGAAGCTTCGAGGAAGCTGCTGGGGAAAAATGGGAGGAACTGAAACAGGAAAGAAATCAGTGGGGCGGGGAGTAGAGAAATGGAGAAAAGAAAAGAGAAGGGGAAAGTGTCGGCAGCCTTGGGGTGTGTGGTGTGTAGTGCGTGGTGTGTGTTTAAGTGTGGGTTGTCACCAACTCTAAGTGAATGGAAAAGAGAAACTAAAGGAGTGGATATCCAAAGAGAGAAAAGGGAGGTTTGCTTAGAGAAATTAACGGAGGGAGAGACAGGAAGAAGAAGAAGAACTGAAGGAGTCGCGGCTCACGGCTATGGGTAGATCTAGTCGGCAGTGGTGTTGAAGACCCAAGAAAAGGGGATGACGACGGGCAGTATAGCGGAAGCTTCTCGAAGGCGATCTGATACTTTGGGAAGGCATGGAGACAATGATTTGGCCGTTGGGTTGGACTTCGAAGCTGAGGTCTCTGCGGCTGAGTTGGTTCGTCGGATTGAGAGTTAGCAGGTTAGATTTATTGATCCGGTTGTGTACATGTTTGGAGGTGAAGTTGGGGACCCTCGAGCTGTTGGGTGCCGTAGAAGCAGGAGCGATATCTCTGCAGAAAATTAGGAGAAATTGCAGAGAGTTGCGTGTCTACTGTTGGGTTGGAATTGAGTTGTCACGGGTTTGGTTGGGTCCCTTATGGCGGTGCTGCATATAAATTGTTTGCGCAACAGAATGATGGAGACACACGTATATATATATATGTGTGTGTGTGTGTGTGTGTGTGTGTGTGTACGTTTGTATGTAGCGGCAGCAGGTGGATGCGGAATGGGTGGCTGCTTTAGTCAGTTTAGGTGTTGGGTTCCTTGTTCAAGTGCAGGATTCTGATACAGTCTGGATTGATGTGCGCAAGATGCTGCTACTGTACCACAAATCGATTCGGTGATTTGGAATGGGTTGATTGCAAATTATGTCCTACGGGATGTACTTGCAGCTTCAGAATTGTTTCGAGATGATATCTGCAGCCGTGTGATAGGGAAGGGAGATCTTAAGGCTGAAATTCAGGAAATAATGAATACCTTTGAGCCAAATGTACTGGATGTCGCTGATTTCTTCTATGGTCTTGACATAATTGATGTCCAGTTTGTCTATAAGATCGGCAAGTCACAGAGGAAGCCATGGCAGCAGATGGTGGTGCTAGAACAGGGGCTGCGTATGCCGGAAGCAGGACATGTGTTATGGGTGAAGCTTCTAGTCGGGTTCAGAGATGTTGAGCCGTTGCTGTTATCAGAACCATAATATTCAGGTGTTAATTGAAAGTGAGAGATATAATGTTATGTGATTGTGGTCAATATTTGAAATTCAGTAGTTGGAATTGGTGGAGAAATCTGTATAAGCAGTAGTGGCCAAGGACAGGATGATACTTGGGGGTCGTTACATAGAATAGTTCCCATCATCACTTGAGGATTTGGATGAAGTCAAGTTTAAAGAGGTTGAAAAACTGATTTGTGTACAGCACTTGAAGGAGTTAGACCTTCAGCATGTTGCCGAACCAGGAGCAGTTGATTAATGATAATTGCAATATCAATGGAGTGTTGACTACAGCCAGACAAAGGAACACTGATGGGAAAGGAGGAGGCGATTCAATCTCTTAGACAGATATAGTATGAGGGTCGAGTTATTCACTGGTTGGTTTGACCGATTGGTTTACACAGCTTCCTAGGGTTGAGATGCACCCTAGTCAGGTATGATATTTTGCTAAGTAAGGAATAGAATTAAGTTAGGAACGATTGCTATGTTGACTGAATGAAGCATGTGTTCATTTAACACTAGAAAATCATATAGGGAATACTTGTTTTAGAACAGAACCTAAAGTTGATCGATTCGGCACATGTATGCTTTCCTGTTATTCCGTAGAAGTATGACTTGTTTTGTATGTTAGTACAGTTTGTGGTCAGCATATCTTTTCTGTGAGTTATTTAGATATGGATATGTGATTTGAGTACCAGTACGTTGATTTGGCACTGTATTATGTTCATGTAAAAGTGTTTTTATTATTCCGATGTGGTGACTTTTATTATTCGGATGTTGTGAATTTTATTATTCAGATGTGGATTTATCATTAAGATGTTGTGACTTTTATTATTCGGATGTTGTGGATTTTATTATTCAGATGCTGTGGCTTTTGTTATTCGGATACTGTGGATTTTATTATTCAGACGTTGTGGCTTTTATTATTCGGACGTTGTGGCTTTTATTATTCATATGTTGTGGGTTGAGCACGTGGTGCTGTGTATTAATCGGATGTGTTCCGTGAATGAGCATTGGTACCCAGTTTCCATCGGATGTGTTCCGTAAATGGGGGATGGTACCCAGTTTCCATCGGATGTGTTCCGTAAACGGGGAATGGTACCCAATTTCCATCGGATGTGTTCCGTAAACGGGGAATGGTACCCAGTTTCCATCGGATGTGTTCCGTAAACGGGGGATGTTACCCAGTGTCCATTGGATGTGTTCCGTGATTGAGACATGGGTGTGATATTGAGTTGCGTGGGTGAGTCACGTGTATTTTCATTACATCAGGGTGTGGCATAGAGTTGACATGATGCGGCGTTGAGTTGCGTGGGTGAGTCACGTGTATTTTCATTACATCAGGGTGTGGCATAGAGATGACATGATGACATAGAGTTGACATGGATGTGGCATAGAGTTTGCGTGGGTGCATTATGCGCGCTGTTATCACATTGCATGGACATGGGAATACTTGCTGTTATATTGTTTGAATGATTGGATGACATTTGGATTACTGCTGTTACATTATTTGGATGATTTGGATGATATGTGGATTACTACCGTTACATTATTAGGATGATTGGGATAGCATATGGATTATTCCTATTGCGTTGTTTGAGTAATCTAGAAGGCATGTGGATTATTGTCATTACACTGCTAGGATGATTTAGAAAGCATGTAGATATAAATGCACACTTGCACACGCCATACCTTACTTGGATGCAACATGTATATTGCCATCATATTGTATAAATGATTAAGGAGGCATGTAGAAATGAATGTACACTTGCACACGCCATGCCTTGATTTTGTTCCTTGCATTAGCATTATATCATACCAGCATGTTGGCGCTGGCCCATTCGTGGGCACAGGTTTCAGGTAAAGCTCCTGGTATGTGGGACTAGAAGAGGTCTTGGAGAAAGGAGAGGAAATGAAATTTGGAAGAGTGTATAGCACTTAGGGTGTACTTTTGTAATATAGGGGCTTAAGCCCAAACTGTATGTAGGAGATAATTATGGAGTGTGTCTTATATGTATGTATGTTAAAGGAAAAGAATGCGTGTTTAATTTTCATGAATTGTGGCCATCGAGTGAGGATGGATTGTGATGTGTTTGTAGATATGTAATGTATTGTGATTATCAGGGGAAAAAGGCCCGAAAAACAGAGGAGGTTTTGCCGAAATTTTATGAAAATTAAAGAACTCTATCTAATTTGTCATAAATTTGTAAATCAAATTAATTACCTTTCATTTTATTTACTTTTTGTTCGTCAGTCGCACCTCGGGGTTCGGTCAAAGATTCGGGGCGTGACAACATGGTATCAGAGCCTAGGTTCGAATACCTAGGGGACAGTGGGAGAAGTTAGATTTTTAGTTTAGTTGGGTAAGTTTGAGTGGTATGTCTTAGGTACATGGGTTACACTGGTGTGCACGGGTATGGATTATATTTGATTTCCCGATTGACTGAGGGTACGTGGTTGTTGGATATGTTAGTTGACTGGAATTGGAAATTTCTGTCTATGAGATAGACCGTATATTTTATGGGATAGGCCGTGTGCCTGGTTGTTTGTAATATGGGTTGTGTACTTAGTTATCTATACGGTACGCGGTATGCCTAGTTATTTATGAGATAGGTTATAGATCTAGTTATCTACTTGGTTTGTTGTGTTCATTCATGTATATGTATATTCTTATGATGGATTCTATGGTCGAGTGCTTATTTGGTGGGATATATATTAACTGTTGACTGTTGTTTGTAGATTTTGTATATGTGTGCTAGGTTAGTACCCGATATTCATGGATTACCGTACTATGACTATGATGTTTATACAGACTGGATTGGTCTCAGGTCTTGAGTTACAGTTGATGGATGGCGCCCCATCAACCAATAACAAAGGGAGCTGTGATCCATGAAGGGTTATCACGTAGCTATGAAAGTAAGAAATAATAAAAGACATATCAAACCTTAAAATGTTACAATAAGGATTTGGACTTGTGGAGCTTTTTGTGTATAGCTTGCTATTTAGAGTGTTTATCTTTAAATTTTTAGTGATGTTCTTGTGTTAAGCCTTGTTTGTGGAGAGATGTATTGTTTTAGATAGTATTCACTAGGAGTTGAGTATTGGTAGGCTAGTTGAACACTAGCATGATTTGAGTATGTGTATATTGCATTGTTTAAGTGAATTTCTTCCTTGTGAAAGACTGGGTTAGAACTCTGTGTTAACTGTTTGGTGTAACCAACGGATGGGGATGGGTGACGTTAGTCATGTAAGTGTTGATTAGGTAAGTGTGTCATGACCGTTACAATTGTTGCTTGTGGAAATGTGATTTGTCGACGTAGATACGCTTTTGTGGCCATGTTCAATGACCACTATTTTCTCGTGACTGCCAAGGTTGGATTTAGAGAGGAGTTTGAGGCACTTACTCAGGGGGATATGACGGTGACTCAGTGTGTCTCAGTTTACTACATTGGGGAAATTTGCCCCACACATTATTCGGGATGAGCGATTGAGGATCTTTCAGTTTGTTAAGGGGTTGAAGACCTCTGTTAGGGATAGACTGGCGGCCCACATTATTGAGACCTATGAGGAGGCAGTGATCAGGGCCAGCAGGGTTGAGAGAGAGTTGACTGATATTAGGGGGATTAGAGAATCCTGGGCCTAGGGCAGGATAGCCACAGTACAGATACCCACACCTGCCCAGCCTACTATGCCTACCCTGACTCTCACTGGTGGGAGACCTTTGAAGAGGTTTCGAGCCAATGCCTCTTCCACATCGACATTACGGAGACCTATTCAGTCCTTAGCACCTCAGCCCACTGTGACTGCTACTCCTCGGGAGAGGGTCTCTCAAAGACCCATTAGATATTACTGGTGTAGACAGCCAGGCCATAGAGTGGCCGATTGCCCACAAGGAGATCCCAGTCAGAGATACGAGTCTAGACCGAGTCTGACGTCATTTTCACCTCAAGCACAGAATCAGGAGTGGGGAGCCCCACGACTTTGTTTTACGTGTCGTCAGCTAGGCCATGTTAGTGCTAGCTGTCCTCAGGGGCAGGTTTCACAAGGCTCGCAAGGGCCGTTTCATTGTCAACCCATTCAGACATTTCTACCACTGCCACAGTCAGACTATGGTTTTCCAGCACTACATTTTTAGCTTGCAACCTCGGTACAGAGTATTAGAACTCCTGGACAGAGAGGGGGAGGTAGGTAAGGTCAGACTACCCAGGGTCGTGTTTATACAGTAGCAGCACCTGAGGCATCTACTTTCGGACCTCCTACATTTGAGGTATATTCCTTACTTTTAGTTCACGGGCTAGCAGACTAATAGGCTTGTGCATCTCATCCATTCATGTTTATCATGTTTACCATGACATTGGGATTGGATGTTTAGATTTGTGTGGCAGACTGAGTGAAACTCAGAGGTGGGTTGTGTGCTTGTTGTTTATGAGATAGGCTGTGAGCCTGGATATCCATGGGGTTGGATGTATACCTAGCTGCCTGCATAGCAGGATTGTATGTTTATTCTTGTATCTGTGTATTCTGGTGATGGATTTTATGCTTGGGTACTGATGTGGTAGGTTATGTGCTAGTTATTGAATGTTATTTGTTTATTTTACGTGAGCATGCTAGTGTAGTACTTGTTGCAGTACTGTGATTGTGATTTTTGTGCAAATTGATTATTGTTGAGGCATGTTTAAGAGAATGTTTAAATGTGTTCATATGATACATGGGAATAAGCATAGATGTGTATCCATGATTTAAATTGGTGACAGGTCTCACTAATGTTTTATTTTTTTGAATTGTAATTCATTGCTTTAAGTTTTATGATTATAATGCTGAGAATGGGATTATTGCATTACATTGTGATACTGACAGTATATTGGTGATGCCATTGGGGTAAATCACTAGATGGTTTAATGGCTAGATTTGAGATTAGTTGGAAGGTTAGCAAATGTGTGAGGGATTTTGAGGTGTCCTTGTGACCGTTGAGATTTTTCCCTTATTTTGTTTTTGTGTTGAATTATTGAAGTGGGTCGTGATGTTTGGATGGATTTAGGGATTGGACATTGGTGAGCCAATGTGGGTTGAGGATTTCATTGTGTGTTGTGCATGTGGAGTGCGCCGTTACTGATGGGATCAGAACTAGACCCTAGCAGGGAGGGTGGAGATGTCTGCACTCTGCTGCACACCCACCGATGAGGCTGAGCCTATGGGGGAGATGGTAATGGGAGAGAGAAATACATTCCGCATCGCCTGACTAAGGGAAGAGTCAGTGATCTGTTGGTAAGGCCGCATGTCTACATGTTATGGTGCGTTTTGCTCTGTTCGGTTATTATTCTGTCGAGAGCTATATTTTTAAATCTCGGGACGAAATTTCTTTAAGGGGGAAAGGAAGTAGAGACCTGAAAAATGGGGAAATTTTTTTTTTAATTATTTAATTATTTGTTTATTTTAGTTTTATTCAAGTTAGATTATGAGAATTATGTGAAACTAAATAAGGCATTAACAGGGACCCAATGTTGGCAGAATAAATTCTTGGCTTTATCGGCATATTGTAATTTAATATTTTATAGAATAAAATATTAAACCGATACAGCGGAAATAATTATGATGCCGAGTCTTCATAGATTAATATTTTATGAAAAAAAATATTAAAACGGCAATAAATAAAACACATATAAATATATTTGGATTTTGTATATATATATATATAAGATTTTATATATATATATATATATATATATATATAGAATATTATAACCAAGGAAGCTTCGAGGAAGCTGCTGGGGAAAAATGGGAGGAAATGAAAAAGGAAAGAAATCAGTGGGGCGGGGAGTAGAGAAATGGATAAAAGAAAAGAGAAGGGGAAAGTGTCGGTAGCCTTGGGGTGTGTGGTATGTAGTGCGTGGTGTGTGTTTAAGTGTGGGTTGTCACCAACTCTAAGTGAATGGAAAAGAGAAACTAAAGGAATGGATATCCAAAGAGAGAAAAGAGAGGTTTGCTCAGAGAAATTAACTGAGGGAGAGACAGGAAGAAGAAGAAGAACTGAAGGAGTCGCGGCTCACGGCTATGGGTAGATCTAGTCGGCAGTGGTGTTGAAGACCCAAGAAAAGGGGATGATGATGGGCAGTATAGCGGAAGCTTCTCGAAGGTGATCTGATACTTTGGGAAGGCATGGAGACAATGATTTGGCCGTTGGGTTGGACTTCAAAGCTGAGGTCTCTGCGGCTGAGTTGGTTCGTCGGATTGAGAGTTAGCAGGTTAGATTTATTGATCCGGTTGTGTACATGTTTGGAGGTGAAGTTGGGGACCCTCGAGCTGTTGGGCGCCGTAGAAGCAAGAGGGATATCTCTGCAGAAAATTGGGAGAAATTGCAGAGAGTTGCGTGTCTACTGTTGGGTTGGAATTGAGTTGTCACGGGTTTGGTTGGGTCCCTTATGGCAGTGCTGCATATAAATTGGTTGCGCAGCAGAATGATGGAGACACACGTATATATATATATATATATGTGTGTGTGTGTGTGTGTGTGTATGTTTGTATGTAGCGGCAGCAGGTGGATGCGGAATGGGTGGCTGCTTTAGTCGGTTTAGGTGTTGGGTTCCTTGTTCAGGTGCAGGATTCTGATACAGTCTAGATTGATGTGCACAAGATGCTGCTACTGTACCACAAATCGATTCGGTGATTTGGAATTGGTTGATTGCAGATTATGTCCAACGGGATGTGCTTGCAGCTTCAGAATTGTTTCGAGATGATATCTGCAGCCGTGTGATAGGGAAGGGAGATCTTAATGCTGAAATTCAAGAAATAATGAATACCTTTGAGCCAAATGTACTGGATGTCGCTGATTTCTTCTATGGTCTTGACATAATTGATGTCTAGTTTGTCTATAAGATCGGCAAGTCATAGAGGAAGCCATGGCAGCAGATGGTGGTGCTAGAACAGGGGTCGTGTATGCCGGAAGCAGGACATGTGTTATGGGTGAAGCTTCTAGTCGGGTTCAGAGATGTTGAGCCGTTGCTGTTATCAGAACCATAATATTCAGGTGTTAATTGAAAGTGAGAGATATAATGTTATGTGATTGTGGTCAATATTTGAAATTCAGTAGTTGGAATTGGTGGAGAAATCTGTATAAGCAGTAGTGGCCAAGGACAGGATGATACTTGGGGGTCGTTACATAGAATAGTTCCCACCATCACTTGAGGATTTGGATGAAGTCAAGTTTAAAGAGGTTGAAAAACTGATTTGTGTACAGCACTTGAAGGAGTTAGACCTTCAGCATGTTGCCGAACCAGGAGCAGTTGATTAATGATAATTGTAATATCAATGGAGTGTTGACTACAGCCAGACAAAGGAACACTGATGGGAAAGGAGGAGGCGGTTCAATCTCTTAGACAGATATAATATGAGGGTCGAGTTATTCACTGGTTGGTTTGACCGATTGGTTTACACAGCTTCCTAGGGTTGAGATGCACCCTAGTCAGGTATGATATTTTGCTAAGTAAGGAATAGAATTAAGTTAGGAACGATTGCCATGTTGACTGAATGAAGCATGTGTTCATTTAATACTAGAAAATCATATAGGGAATACTTGCTTTAGAACAGAACCTAAAGTTGATCGATTCGGCACATGTATGCTTTCCTGTTATTCCGTAGAAATATGACTTGTTTTGTATGTTAGTACAGTTTGTGGTCAGCATATCTTTTTTGTGAGTTATTTAGATATGGATATGTGATTTGAGTACCAGTTACGTTGATTTGGCACTGTATTATGTTCATGTGAAAGTGTTTTTATTATTCCGATGTGGTGACTTTTATTATTCGGATGTTGTGAATTTTATTATTCAGATGTGGATTTATCATTAAGATGTTGTGACTTTTATTATTCGGATGTTGTGGATTTTATTATTCAGATGCTGTGGCTTTTGTTATTCGGATACTATGGATTTTATTATTCAGACGTTGTGGCTTTTATTATTCGGACGTTGTGCCTTTTATTATTCATATGTTGTGGGTTGAGCACGTGGTACTGTGTATTAATCGGATGTGTTCCGTGAATGAGCATTGGTACCCAGTTTCCATCGGATGTGTTCCGTAAACGGGGGATGGTACCTAGTTTCCATCGGATGTGTTCCGTAAACGGGGAATGGTACCCAGTTTCCATCGGATGTGTTCCGTAAACGGGGGATGTTACCCAGTGTCCATTGGATGTGTTCCGTGATTGAGACATGGGTGTGATATTGAGTTGCATGGGTGAGTCACGTGTATTTTCATTACATCAGGGTGTGGCATAGAGTTGACATGATGCGGCGTTGAGTTGCGTGGGTGAGTCACGCGTATTTTCATGACATCAGGGTGTGGCATAGAGATGACATGATGACATAGAGTTGACATGGATGTGGCATAGAGTTTGCGTGGGTGCATTATGCGCGCTGTTATCACATTGCATGGACATGGGAATACTTGCTGTTATATTGTTTGAATGATTGGATGACATTTGGATTACTGCTGTTACATTATTTGGATGATTTGGATGATATGTGGATTACTACCGTTACATTATTAGGATGATTGGGATAGCATGTGGATTATTCCTATTGCGTTGTTTGAGTAATCTAGAAGGCATGTGGATTATTGTCATTACACTGCTAGGATGATTTAGAAAGCATGTAGATATAAATGCACACTTGCACACACCATACCTTACTTGGATGCAACATGTATATTGCCATCATATTGTATAAATGATTAGGGAGGCATGTAGAAATGAATGTACACTTGCACACGCCACGCCTTGATTTTGTTCATTGCATTAGCATTATATCATACTAGCATGTTGGCGCTGACCCATTCGTGGGCACAGGTTTCATGTCACATCCCCCAGACCCCCCTGTGCGGATTTGGGGTACGTGGCAAAGGCCAGTTAGGCACCCATCGGGTTTTATCAGTTTTTTTTTTTTGAAAACAAAACCCCGACGGTAATCCTAACCAAAGGCCATTCCGATCTAAATCCCAAGCATAATGCATTCAACATATATAGTTTAAGCAGCGGAATTTTCACATGAGAATGCATACATATATACTTGGTAGAGCATTCAGGATATATCATAGTCAGACCTATCTTAATCAAGATTACAAAACAGTTTCACTACAAAAGGTCATAATCTGTTCAGTTACACAAAAAGTACAAAAATGGTATAGATTCTCAAAAATGGGTTATCATTCTATCTGGGGGTCTCCAACATTTTCCCCCTAAGTTCTGGACCTGCTAAACCTGTCCATCTGAGGGTTCCCCTGAAATTATTAAAATAATGGAATGAGCTTTAAAAAGCCCAGTGAGTAACACAGATATCCAGGCAAGAGTTTCGAATTCAATCTTTGCTTAAATCACATGGTAATTAAATCAGTTTGGAATTAATAGTTCAATAAATCCAAGTCAAATTCAATAGATCAAAACAGATAAACGGTTCAGAGTGCTAGCATATCAATCAGAAGTATAGTTAATCATTTGAGAAACTAAAAACCATGTCATCGGTGATAAAAGCATGCATTTAAAATAATTGCATTTAAAACATATGGTATTCGAAACAATTTAGCAGATCAAGGAGCAGTAACTTAAACAGTGTCAGAAGTTACTCACCTTCAATATTTGAGTTTGAAGCTATGAACGGAGCCTTCCTATTTTTCTCTTTAAGCCTAAAACAATTTATAAAGATTTATCAACTCATGACCTTAGACTGAGTAAGTCTACCCTATGATGGGTTTCATGGAACTAACTTATAGTGGCTAGTTCTTAGGTCTTACCTCTTAAGCATTTGGCTTAGGGTTTCTGTATCTTCCTGTTTTTTCATCTTGGCCTCGGCAATCATTTCTTTAGTACGTGCCTTATATATGAAGGGCTGGACGGAGACGATTTCAGTGGACTTAGCTATTCTAATATGGCGCTCAATAACTCTTTGCTGTCTCAGTAATTCTTGCATAAACTCTTGCTGTTTCTTATCGGCTAACCTCTGGGCCTTAGTCATGATGGTGAATTTCTTGCCCTGTTTGTCCATGGTAGTTTAAGTGATATTTTTACCTAGATCACAACTTAACATGTTAGAACAGATGCCTTCACACATTTATCGGTTCTGATTTTCATATTATGGACCTAACCATTGAGTTCGGAAGGTCGAAGAAAGTCAATTTAGACTCTCTCGGCTTTTAAATCTAGGTTCGGGTATGTCAGGGGTATTTTGGTCATTTTTGCCGTCACATAATTTCTGTCTCGGGTTCGTCATCTAATCATGTATACAGTCTTACAAGTGTCAGGTCTACTACTGGTATCAGTTCCGTTGAAATCGGATTTCATTTGGCCTTGTACAGGGTCAGGGGTATTATGGTAATTTCATACATCATATTTTTTTTCGGTACCTCATTTTCAGTCACGGACCTCACCATTGGACTCAGAAGGTCCGAGACAGTAGGAATTCATATATAACTTATGATTTTTGGACAACGGACTAATTTGGAGTATTTAATTTAATTAAATGATTTTAATTAAATTAATTTTGGAATATATATAATATATATATTATTTTAGGTAGAAAATGACCGGTCGAATAGGGTGGCACAGCGGATGCGTGCCACCTCCCTCTCCAATAGACACCACGTTCGAGTCCCATTAGGCGCAAAAAATGCGTCTTTTATTTCTGGTTTAATTTAAATATATAATATATATATATTATGTCGGATAAGATTCACACGCAGGTGCGTGGCCGAGTGGAAAGAAGGGGCGCGTGGGTTCTGGAGGTCAGGGGTTCGAAACCCCGTAGTCCCGTTTTTCCTTCCTTCCCTTTCTTTTCTTTCAAACATATCAGTTTACACATACGACGCCCAAAACGACGCCGTCCCATTTAATTCGGTGGCAGTCCCAGGTTACTCCACGTGTCCGAGTCAACCCGTCAACTCGGTTTTAAAGACACAGAGTCGACTCAGCGTCGTCTCCTTCGTTGAACCTCACACAGTGATGCCCTAAAAACCTGCAGATTTTTAATTTCTATTTCGTGAGTTTTAACAGACGGTCTCTCTCTGTTTTTCATTTAGATATACTATAAATATGATTTCCATCATTTTGGCATTCATAAACCAACAAGACATCATCTCAAACAGTGGGGGTAACCTACACAAACCGTACCTGCAACTCGATACTACACCCTCGATTCTTCACCATTTCATGTGTGGTTTGAAGCTACGTGACCTACAGACCATAAGGATCAAGACCCTATCTTCATTTTTCAGTTTAGTCTCGAGTTTTAACGGATTGGATTTTAAACCCGTGGGTTCATTTCCAAATTCGTGGGGCCATATAGTGTTCTGGGGTCGCGTAGGTATATATTTGAGATCCTCTTAGGGTCTATTTCAGGTCTTGACATGCAAAGTTCCAAACGGTTAAGGTCGATTCAGACCTGGTGTTTCCAAGCTTCATCAATGGAGGTTGGTCTCGGGTTTCATGGTTCTTGACCTATCCGAGACTTCTAACACATGCTACATGTTCAGAACAATTCCTAGGATCAAGATTTAAACATGCATGCAGTCTAATTCTATCAAACCGTTCCAAAATCTACAAAACAAGAATTGAAAATAATTTAGAATTTTACCTTCAAGCAGTAGCAGTTCACACTCTTGGCTCGGTTCAGACCTTTCTAAATGTCCCTCAAGCTTCTCAGTTCATGCACTTCAACTTCAAGCCTTCACCTTTCCTCTCTAATGGCCAATTTCTCACAACACATATGCATGCACAAGCTTCCTTTCCTCTCTCTCTCTCTCCCTCTCAGCCAACCCAACTCACACACTCTCACTGTTTGGTATTTCAGAATTCTCTAAAGAGAGAATTGATGCAAGTTGTAGCTTATATATATTATAGCTTCATATACATATAGGGCTATACACATATACATATATGTGAGTGTATCTCTGCCCTTAGTGGGGTTAGTGGCTGCTGACCTGATGGAGGTGATGGAGGGCTATGATGAAGGGAATGCATGCAAGGCCATTGGCCAATTTGAGTGGTGGCTTGGGCAAGATTATAGGTTATATACATATATTGCTGTATATATGCACAAAGTAACCAACAGCCTAGTTGGTAACTTTTTGGAACAAATTTACTTACCTTGGTAGGTCAAGGGTTCAATTCCCCTTGGCCTCTCAAGTGACCATTTTCTCCCATTTTTCTGGTTAAGGCCCTGTTTGGTTGTCGCAGAATTCCAGTTTCACTGTTTTGGCCTTAACTCCCAATCCGTAACTCCTTTTTCAGTGCGGTTTCTTTCTGTCACTTCCTACTCAGAATATCTTTCATTAATCAAGGTCCAATGTCAGTTTTTATTTCCTCGAGTTTCTCATAATTAACTAATTTGAGTTTTATCACTATTAAAAATAGACATTAAATTAGCTAAATCCGACATTTCATTTCCAAAACAGTTTTCAATACACAAAACATGTCAGTCAAGAAATTGGGGTGTTACATTTCAGGTAAAGCTCCTGGTACGTGGGACTAGAAGAGGTCTTGGAGAAAGCAGAGGAAATGAAATTTGGAAGAGTGTATAGCACTTAGGGTGTACTTTTGTAATATAGGGGCTTAAGCCCAAACTGTATGTAGGAGATAATTATAGAGTGTGTCTTATATGTATGTATGTTAAAGGAAAAGAATGCGTGTTTAATTTTCATGAATTGTGGCCATCGAGTGAGGATGGATTGTGATGTGTTTGTAGATATGTAATGTATTGTGATTATCAGGGGAAAAAGGCCCGAAAAACAGAGAAGGTTCTGCCGAAATTTTATGAAAATTAAAGAACTCTATCTAATTTGTCATAAATTTGTAAATCAAATTAATTACCTTTCATTTTATTTACTTTTTGTTCGTCAGTCACACCTCGGGTTTCGGTCAAAGATTCGGGGCGTGACAGTACTGAGCTTTTGGCTTGCAGTTTCCCCTTCTTTTTCTTTACTTTTCTTCCTTGTTCCTTTTCTGAATCTCAGAGCTTCAATATCCAACTCTCAACTTCTCCCTTTCTCCTTTGGTTTTTCTGAATTTCTCTAAACCCACAATACATATATATAGGAAATTCCACCGACTTCTCTCTTTCCTCCTCCTTCATCTCTCTTTCCTTTTTCTTTTCTATTCTGATCTCTTTTTACTTTTTGTTTTCTTTGCATTTAATGTTTTAAGATATTTTATAATATATATATATTAATATAATCATATGGATATATATATATATACATACGTAATTATATATATAATTATTTATATTTATATATTTACGTATATTTAAATACATATATATATATATATACACTCACGTGCACATTTTATCGTAAAAGTTAGGCTTCTGATACGGCAGCCCTCGGGGTACTCGGGACTGCCCGTTACTCGTACCCATGCATCGTATATCAAATACATTATGAAACTATACATTTGGTTTTATTCACTTAATAATTTGGCTTACAGTTCGGGGTTATATGTTTTGGCCCTGTCCAACTCGGGTCGAGTACTGCCTAACTCGGGTCGAGGCATTACATTCTTCCCCCCTCTCAAAAAGTGTGTCCCCAAACTTTGCACATACTAAGGAAAAATAAATGAGGGTACTTGGCTCACATGTCATCTTCCCTCTCCGAAGTAGCTTCTTAATCTAATGATTCCTCCACAAAACTTCGACTAAAGGAATCATTTTATTCCGTAGTACCCGCTCTCGACTGTCCAAGATCCGTACTGGCTTCTTTATGTAATTCAAATCCTTTTGGACGTCTGGAGGCTTATGCTCTATCAGCTGGTTTGAACTGTGTACACATTTCCTCAACATCGAGACATGGAACACATCGTATACATGTGCTAACTCTGAGGGTAAGGCAAGCTGATATGCTATGGGCCCCACTATGCTAATGACCTCAAATGGTCCAATGTATTGTGGCCCTAGTTTCCCTCTCTTGCCAAACCTCATTACCCCTTTCATTGGTGACACTTTTAGAAAAATGTAATCACCTACATCAAACTCTAACTCTCTTATCCGTATGTCAGCGTAATTCTTCTGTCTACTTTGAGCCGTTAACAAATGCTGCCTGATCAACTATATCTTCTTAGTGGTCTATTCTACAATTTCTGGTCCATAGAGCTTCCTTTCACTTACTTCAGTCCAGCATAGTGGTGATCGGCACTTTCTGCCATACAATGCTTCATATGGAGCCATACCAATACTGGATTGGTAACTGTTGTTGTATGTGAACTCCACCAAAGGCAACTGATCCTTCCAACTTCATTTGCAATTTATGACACAGAACCGCAATAGATCCTCTAAAGTCTGTATAGTCCTCTCTATCTATCCATCTGTCTTTGGGATGCAGTACTAAGACTTAGCTCTATGCCCATAGCCTACTGTAAACTCCTCCAAAATCGAGATACAAACCGTGGATCTCGATCTAATACAATAGATACCAGGACTCCATGCAGTCGAACTATCTCCCTGATATAGAGCTTAACCAAACGCCCTAAGGTCTGTGATGTTCTGGTCTCAAGGAAATGAGTTATCTTGGTAAGTCTATCCATAATAACCCATATGCAGTTACTCCCCTTTGACATCTTTGGTAACCTTGACACAAAATCCATAGTAATATGCTCCCATTTCCATTCAGGTATTGGAAGTGATTGTAAAAGTCCTTAGGGCTTCTAATGTTCGACTTTAACCTACTGACATATGGTATAGTGTGTAACATACTCAGCTATGTCCTGTTTCATCCCGGACCACCAATAAGTATTTCTGACATTATGGTACATTTTGGTATTCCCTGGGTGCATGACAAATCTCGAACTGTGTGCCTCATCTAAAATCTCCTTTCTGATCTCTGGTACATCTGGCACGCAGATTCGGCCCTGATAATAGAACACCCCATCTTGGATAGCAAACTCTGAGTCCTTACCTATCTCAGCATCCTGACAGAGTCTGGTCAATGTTGCATCCTGGGTCTGTAGCTCTTTGATCCTGTTTATAATAGATAGGCTAACTTTGACATTGGCACATATTGCCCCTAAGCTTGGCAGAACCACTTCAATCTCTATATCATCCAGGTCCTTCAGTAGTTCCACTCGAGTCGTCAATAGATAACCTAGGCTTCTTGACGACTTCCTGCTAAGAGTATCAACCGCCACATTTGTTTTCCCTAGATGGTACTGAATACTGAGCTCATAGTCCTTAATTAGCTCTAACCAACGACGTTGCCTCATATTAAGCTCCTTTTATGTAAATAAATACTTGAGGCTCTTATAATCAGTAAATATCTCACACGTCGTTCCATACAAGTAATGCCTCAACAACTTCAGTGCAAAAATAATAGCTGCTAACTCGAGGTCATGTGTCGGGTAGTTCTTCTCATGTGGCCTCAGTTGCCGTGAAACATAGGCTACTAACCTATCATTTTGCATCAATATACACCCCAAGCCCTTGTATGAGGCATCACTATAAATCACAACTCCTTTAGTCCCGTTTGGCACTGTCAATATCGGAGCAGTCACCAACCTATTCTTCAATTCTTGAAAACTCTACTCTTGCTCCTCAACCCATATAAATGGTACGTTATTCCTAGCCAACTGAGTGATTTGCATAGCTATCTTGGAAAAATCTTTAACAAACCACCTGTAACCTACCAATCCCATAAAACTCTGTACCTCAGTAACACTAGTGGGACGGGGCCAATTGATAATAGCCTCTATCTTTTGAGAATCAACAAAGATCCCCTTCTTGCTAATCACGTGTCCCAAAAATGAAATACTAGAAAGCCAGAACTCACATTTCTTCAATTTAGCATATAGTTTCTACTCCCATAGTCTTTGTAAAACTTTCCTCAGGTGTACCTCGTGCTCTTCCTGGCTTTTAGAATAAACTAGGATATCATCAATAAACACAATTACAAAATCATCCAAATATGGCTTGAAAACCCTGTTCATCAAATCCATAAATGCAGCTGGGGCATTAGTGACCCAAAATGGCATCACTAAAAACTCATAATGCCTATATCTGGTCCTAAAAGCCATTTTCTCCACATCTCTAGGTCTCACCTTCAGTTAATAGTATCTGAATCTCAAATCAATCTTAGAGAACACCTATGCTCATTTTAACTGATCAAACAAATCATTTATCCGTAGCAAAGGATACCTGTTCTTGATAGTCACCTTGTTTAGCTCAGAGAAATCAACACACAACCGCATAGTTCCATCATTCTTCTTTACAAATAGCACTGGTGCACCCCATAGCGATGTACTAGGTCTGATAAAACCCTTATCTAGTAACTTATGGAGCTGCAATTTCAACTCTTTCAATGCTACTGGTGCCATTCTGTGAGGCTTCTTAAAAATAGGTGACGTGCCTGGCTGAACATCAATGGTGAACTCTATCTCTCTATTTACTGGTATCCTTGAAAAATTTTCCAAAAATACCTTAGGGAATTTTCTAACAATAGGGATTTGATCTAAGGCAAGCTGTTGTGATTGGGTGTCCATAACATTACACAAATACCCTTGACACCCCTTACGTTGTAGTCGTTTAGCCTGTATGGAAGAGACAAAATATGGTGAGGAAGCCACACTTGTCCCTTGAAACTGAATACTCGGACAACCTAGACACTGTATACTGACTATCTTAGCCATGCAGTCTATAGTGGCATTGTCATGACCCAAAACCCACCCTATGCGGATCCCGAGGACGTGATGCTAGTTGGCCACCTTGCCGATTTTCTCCACCGACAATGCGACCAACCAAAGGCAACTTCTGAACTTAACAATGAATTGCATTCCAAAAGTAGGGTCAAAACAGTGAAAATTAAAACCTTTTTAAATTGAAAATGTAACTCATCCAAATACATTAGAGCATGTCTAGAATTAGTCACCAAATATCTTTAAAGTATCAATGTACATGCTCCAATGTGTCTATTCTATATCAAGGAATTTCTTAAAGCAGAAGTTACATCAATACAATTCAGCTGATCAAAACTCATCTCCAATGATCAACAATCAGAATGTCTTCAAGCACAATTTAATCATAGTGATCAACATACCAGGCTAACCTCATCACTAATGATGTAATATTATAATACAAATTGTGAACTTAACCTTATAGAGTACGTAGTCAACTTGACTTGGAGTTCATCTCGTCAGTGTAAATCATTTGTGCTTCACTAGTTCTGCTAGTTATCTCACTGCATATCATCCGTCATAATCTACCTAAAAAATGGTTATAAATAAGGGGTGAGCTAACAAAGCTCAGTAAGTAAATTCCTAGCTTTTCCATGGGTCAGGGTTAGTTCACAAGAATAATAGAGGAAAGGAATAACAGATAGCCAATAGCCAGTCACCAAGATGTACAACATTGACCCGAGGGTCCAAAAGGCTTATCCCAAAATAAGATACAAGAAGATAGTAATAATGAATCCAACAATTGGGATCTAGCTAATCATGATAATCTGCTGCCACAACAAATACGATAGCCAATCAAAAGTATAACATGCTTGCATAGAATATGATCATCCAATGAGCACCAAAGATATATCATCATCGAGTAAAGTATAACATGATCGTAATAATATAATCATTCACAGGGCATAGAATATGATCATTCAACGAATACCAAGGATATATCATCATCGAATACTAACAACCCAGAATGCGTGAATCACCCGGGGCCTGACATACCCCACTAAAACGCATGCTCAGATCCACCTCGGTTCCTCGGGCTTTTTGAAAAGTGTTAGAGCTCTTTTCTCACAGGTTCCATAGGACACAACAGACCCCAAAAGGTCTTTCCCCCACGTAATTCTGTGAATAGATAGGCCGTTGTGACTGACACAACCCCAAGCACATATAAAATATCATGATCATGCTACTCTCCACAGGAACAAGGATATGGATCGTAACTAGTCAGTTCAAGGTAACATAATATAACCATAGCTTCCTACCGCTATGTTACTGGGCTGCCGAGAACATAACCGGTCCAAGGCAACAATATATAACTATAGCTTTCCACCGCTATGTTACCGGGCTGCCGAGGACAACCATATCTCAGTCAACGATGCATAATTGTATGGAACAAACAAGATTTCCAACAACAGATATGTTACAAGATCATAACATAGTATACCTGATGGTATAAATATGCTCAAGTATCAACAAGTCAAGATCACAACATGATGTAGGCAAGTAGGTCAAACCCTAGGTACAAGCATGAACAAATAATCACAAGTCGATTGGCATCAATCAAGGAGATCAAGTTCATTGGGTAATCACAAATAGATTGGCGTCAATCAAAGAAATCTGGTTCATCAGATGGGTAATGGAGTACAAGTTTGGCAGCATATGCAATAAACGTGACTGGCTGAGGAAGGACCACATAACAAAGTTTAGATTTATTTACCTTGGTTTCTTAGTATTGTACTTCCCATTTGCAAATACTGTGAGAATCTCCAATTACTTCAAGCATGTCCTTGCATAGCCTGAATAATCATCATTAATTACAAACAGATCAGAATTCATTCATTCATGTCTTATTCATAATCTTAGGAGTCTATCAGATGGCCTAACTAAGTTCATTGGCCTATTACCCACTCATTGGGTTTCGACTTATGTTATTAAATTCCTTAAGTAGGCTTAGCAGTTATCAGGATAATATTTTAAATCATTTTGACTCTAGTCGTTATCAATTAAGCGTTTATTTGACCCTAGGGGCACAATGATAATTTTTTCATTCTCGTTCCGGACCTATCGTGGTCCTCAGAATATCCCAGATATCTTATATATAAATTTCAAAGTCTTTTGGACTTCATTTGGTATCTACTTTCGATCATCGGGACACATCAGTCATTTCTCATTTTATACGTTGACTGTTCTGGAGTCTTATTTAGCCCTTCAATTTTCGTAATTATGTTTATGACAATTTATTAGATCAGATTGGCCTTTATTCGGCCTCTACTTTATACTTACTGTGCTTAGGGGTATTTTGGTCATTTTACTTTTCGTGAGATTCTGACCCCGATTCGTTATTTAATCATGTATATAGTTTCATGAGTATCTGGGCTTCTATCGGTATCAATTTCATCCCATTTGGACTTCATTTAGGCTTCGTATAGCATCAGGGGCATTTTGGTAATTTTAGACTTTCACGCGTCACGTTTTTCGGTACTTCGTTTGCTAGTACGGACTCTACCGTTAAGTCCAGAGTGCCCAGCATAATTAAAATGGACTATCTTTTATTTTTATTTAACCCTGAGTATCATTAGGGGTAATACAATCATTTACCACTTACGTGTCTATATTTTTTGGCACTTAATTTCACGAATCGGACTTTACCGTTGAGTCCAGAATACCCGAAATAGTGAAAATACACTATTTACTTACTTTATTTGGACTTCGTTTGACCCATTTAGGGTCTAAGGGTAAAATAGTAATTTTACCCAATTAATAAAATAATTAAGTAAATTATTTTATTAATTATTTATTTTTCCAGGGGCATATTTGAATTAATCTTTTAAAATCCGGGCCGCAATACAAATGTTCAGTGCAGTTGGGCGTAAAAAACTAATTTCAGAAAACTTTGGAGACCAAAACAGAATTTCAGAAAATAAGGGTTCAGAACCGTCCGGTTTTAGGGTTCAAACAATTGAACCGGTCCAAAACTCCTAAACCAACTAGTTCACCTCCTTTCACTACGTCATGCTAACGTCACGATGACGTCAGCTTTATAAACAAAACGGTAGCGTTTTGTTTCAAATTAAGACCCATTTTAAACGGTCAGGACCCAATCTTTTTTTACCCGATACCCGACCCGAGACACTGTTCATCGCCCCCAACAATTAGGGTTGTTGTGCTCCATCTCCACAGTCGTCTTCTCCGGCGACGGTAGGGAAATTCCGGTGGTTTTTTTTTGGTTTGGTCCAACGGGGTTTGAAAGGAAATTTTGTAAGGATTTCAAATCCACTTTTGGATTTTCGGTTGGACTGCGTCTTGGCCGTCGAACGGCCAATTGCAGTGGCCGCTACCCAGATTTCGGTAATATTCCAGTTTCGATTTCGTGCGCTTTGGAGTCGTTTTGACTCCTGTTTTCGGTCACTGCAACCTTCTAGGACCCTTAGGATTTGTTTGGTAAACTTAAAACCTGCAAACTCAATCGATTTGAAGGATTATTCTCTTTGGTCAGCCGCACCTGCAACTGCCTTTATCTCACTCATTTTTGGACCGTTTTAGTCCATTCAACTTGCATTGAAATCCATTTTTCATGTTCTTTACGCCCAAGCATTTTAAATCAAGCTTAGGGTCAGTTTTCAAAAAAAGCAGAATATCTACTCTTGGTTTCTCATGGTTTAGTGCCCAAAAATGGTTCGTTTTTAACCCAAATTTTCTCCTACTATCTTAACCTCAACATTTCCAACACATGCATGCAATTTGTATGGCCTAAATAACTGAATCAGTGAGCAAAAATACAAAAGGAAATTCTGAGTTCATGGGGGTCTATACCTTCACACAGTGGGCTGTTCTCCCTTTGGTGGTTTGGTTTTGGCACCTCAGACCTTTCTAGAGCAGTCTTGGCCCCCCTTCATCCATGCATGCAGTATGCAGCAACTTTCTCTCCCTCTCTACGATTTTCTCTCTTTACATCTACACCCACACACTACTTTACACACTTACTGCACCACACTGTTACATGCACAATCCACTCAATGACTCTTCTAATCAGACACAACCCCTAACACACGCATGGCTCATATGCAATTATACACCCTAGGTGTGTAGGCATATAATTATGTATATACATATATATATACACATCTTTATACATATTTTATCTCCTGCATGAAATTTGGTTGGTGGGAGTGGTGGTCCAATAAGGGGCTGCCACCTCTTTTTTGAGGTTTTGAATTTAAGCATTCCATAGTACATAAATATACATCTTATATATATTAAAGCACAAAAGTGTTTGTGGCCAAGTGATTAGATTTTTTGGAGGAAATTTCTTACTCCTTTAGGTCTAGGGATCAATTCCCATAACCACCCATTTTTGTCTCTTTGGACCAATTTTTATCTTATGCCTTGTTTGGCAACCCAAATTGCATAGTTTGGCTTTTTCCTTTATATTTTCTTTTCTATTACTCTTTTTTATAAAACAGCTTCTTCTGGTCATTTCATATTTCAGTTAGCTTCGACGCCAAAGGCCCCGTGTCAGTTATTATTTATTTGTAGCCGTCATAATTTGTTAATTCGAGTTTCCATAGTGTTAAAATGACATAATTTCGCCTAATTAATTCATAATTAGGTTCGGGTATTGCACCCTTTTCTCCAAACATGTTTAATTATTTTATTGGTCTATCGTGACCCTTGATAAACTCATGATTTATTTTCTTAGTTATTCTTTATGTTTTGTCTAATTAATAATTAGCAGACTAATTATTAATTAATTAGGTCGGGGTGTTACAGGCATAATGCGCGGCTAACCAATCCATGCCAAGTATAACATCAAATGCATGTATCTCTGATAGTATCAGATCAGCAGATAACTGTGTGCCCTCTATCTGTACCGTACATGCTCCATAGATAGTGTTCCCACATAGTGATTCCCCTGATGGCATTGTAACAGATAACGTGTATCCTAGGGGTTCTGTCTCCATGTTCAGTTTAGCAGCAAATAATGGAGACATGAAAGAATGTGTGGAACCAGTATCAAATAAAACTTGAGCATACTGTGAACAGATCTGTAAAGTACTTGTAACTACTGAAGTAGTAGCCTGTACATCCCCTGGAACTAGTGAGAATACCCGCCCTGAGAGTTGCTGCTCATCTCTCTACTCTTGACTTTCTGTTTGTGTCTGAGATCTAGTCCTCGGGGCACTAACTAGGGTAGGCGGTATAGCTGCAGTACTCATTATTGATCTGTTCTTTTGGGGACAGTCTGCCTTGAAGTGACTAGTTTGACCACAGGAATAGCAGACGTTGCTGTCCTTGTAACACGACCCCTTGTGACTCCTCTAGTAGGTGGGACATCTGGCTACGCCCCTACTGGTGGAAGCAGCCCTCCTCTGGCTGGTTTCCATACTCCTGGACCCTGCCCCTGGCCTGGTGAAAGTAGGACCTGATTGTTTGCCCTAGTTCTCTGCTGGCCGTTAACTCGTGTTTGCCCTCCTCCTAACAAATGCTCTCTACTCCGTTCAATGATCTTGGCGGTACTCACCACCTTACTGTAGGTAGTCAACTGTGTGGGCTCAATGCGATCCTTGATCACCCATCTCAGACTGCCCTCGAACTTACGGGCTTTCATTGCCTCTGTCATGATAACTGTAGGAGTATACTGGGCTAACTCCATAAATTTGGCCTCATACTACTCCACAGTCATATTCCCCTATTGAAGAACAAGGAGCTCTGCTGCCCATCTATCTCGATCCTCCTGAGGAAAATACTTCTCATTGAACACCTGTGTAACTCTCTACCAGGTCATCTGCAGTTCCCTAGCCTTTTCTAGCAGCCACCACTTGTGAGTTGCTCCTTTGAATGTAAATGTAGCAAAAGCCACCTTCTGGACCTCAGTGTACGTCACGATCTCAAAAATACACTCCATCTCTAACAGTCACTCCTCAGTTACTATAGAACCCCTGTTGTGATCAAAACTAGATGGCTTCATCACCTGGAACTGCTTGTAGAGATGAGTTGGGTCTCTATCGTTCCCTTGGAGGCCTGGTTGTACTAGGGGCGGCTCCTACTGAGCTGGCTGAACTACTGGCTGTGCTGGTGTGCTCGTTGGCTCTGCTGGTGTACTCGTGTTTGCCTGATTCTAGGGTAAGGATTGTATCACCTATTCCAACATACGCTCCATATGATCCATCCTCTCCGCAACTATGGGATCCATCTGTGCGTGACGTAATGTTTCCAATCTAATTTAAACCATTCACTACCAAAACATTAATAGTTAGCGTCATACATCTAATCCTTTATCTATCATGCTAAGCCCACATACTAATTGACTCTTCTTGGACATTTGAAAATAGTAGTACACTAGTCTTAACTCCTATGCATCACTTGTAAACCTAGGTTTCCCTAGTCATTCCAAACCTAATGCTCTGATACCAAGTTTGTCATGACCTGCAACCCAACCTCTACGGATTAGTGGATCGCAACCATCCGACCTGGCCCTTTCACCGAACCGGACCTGATCATCCTATTACACTATTATCGGTGCAATTTATATGTAACCACATACATTATCATATATAAACATAGCGAAAAACAATAAAGAAAAAGGGTTACATGTACGTATCATTCTGCTAATACAAAATACAGCCTATAAAATTTCTAATACATCATCTTGTCCCCAGAACGTGAATACACGGGAGTGCTACAAGACTGTACTACTGTTACCATTACTTGCCAAAAATGTCCAACCTATAGCCGCAGCCTCCTACGATCTGTCCTCCGTGTCAGTCCTTGAAATCAAACATGTAAGTTTGGAGGAGCTAAACTAAGCTCAGTAAGTAAGTCCCCTACTCTGTCATGTGTACAGGATTTGGATAGAACTTAATAGTTCCAAGTCATAAGGATATAAAATGAATAAGATAGTCAGTCAATATTATAGCAACAATCATAGCTCATCAATGAATATCAAATGGTCAGGAATACAGATAATAACCAAAGAACATCTAGTATGAAAGACAACATAATAACTGGTTCAAGGTAACACAATATAACTATAGCTTTTTATAGCTATGTTACCGGGTTGCCGAGAACAACATCTGGCCCCTCTTGGCCCTATGTACAAGTATACAGAACAGTCCTTTGCACAAATGTACAAGAACAGAGAAGCTCGTAACACAAGCTGGTTCATTCTGCTTCCGCAAACTCAAACTACAAGAGATAACCAGATTCAACCGATTGTTATTTCATATATTTCCTTCACATGTTTTTAAATTCTTTTTCTTCTTTCTTAGTTCTTTAGTATTGTTTTTTAATCACTTTTTTCCCAAGTCTGACCTGAAGTCTTGAACTACTGGTATTTATCAGTGTTAGTGTCTACCAATAATATAACAAAAGTTTAGAAATATAAAACTTCATGAAATTCATAACATAAGCACCCGTGAAGACAATGCAAAACTTGTATCAACCTTTGCCTAACTTTAATATTTATATAGATGTATTTGAGGCTATGTTTGGTATTCTAAAAACTAAAAATTTAAGGGTAAATTATACTAATTTCTCTTAAAATTTTTGACAATTTCACTGACTTTCTTTGAGATTTCTAAAATTACATCGACTTCCTTTACTTTTACTAACAAGCTACAAATACTCCCTCCAGTTAATTTTTCTTCTTCAAAATAACAAAATTTCCACTTTCATGTTTTTATTTTATTTTATTTTTTGCAATTTTTTTAATTTTGACTAATTTTCCCAATTTTATTTTAAATATTCTGTTCATTTTATATATAAAAAAAAAACAATGTAAAGAACTTATTTTTGCTTCATACAGAAAATAATTTTAAGATTTTCATCGATATTTATTTGAAAATGAAAAAAAAAGTTCGAAAATTGGTCAAAATTAAAATTTTATGATGTAGAATTTCTATCGTATTGCATAATTTATTTCTTTGATTAAATTTTTTTTAATTTATAAATTCTTTTTATATCAACAATTTTAATTACTTATCAAAAATATGATCAATTACTTTTAAATTTTTATACTTCATTATTTTTAAAATTTATGATTGAAGATTCAGGAAAAAAAAATTGCCCCCTTAAAGAAAATTCTTGCCCCATCCCCCAGTGTGGAAAGTAGATGCACTGAGCTTTAGGGCCCGTTGGATTTGCGGTACAAACCGCACTTCCAAGTCATATCTCCGTTTGGAGGCCGCAACGTGGGTTGGGTTGTTTTTAGGCTTTTGGGCGTTGCGGACCGGACCGCGATTTGGCATAGAAATTGTCATTTCCATGAAGCAGGCTCGACCTGCTTCACGCAGCCTGCTTATGAGGTGGAACACAGTAGGTCCCAATTGCCCCTTATTTTATTTCAAAACAAAAAGGTATTACTTGTGAGGCTCGGAATGATGCCTAACGGATGAAGGGCAAGATTGTACCCACTCCACTCGGAAACCATTATTGTTAGTTATCCTATCAAATTTTATAATATTTAATGTTAGTTACATACTATTTATTAATATATATATATATATATATATATATAGTTAATCCTATTCATTTAAAATTGAAGAGAATATAAATCGAATAGGGCTCTCACACAAACCGGGAGTTTTACCGATTGTACATTAGCTTCATATATAAAAATATAAATGCTAGCTAACCGTAAGATGTTTACAAGTAGCGGTCATCTTTATCTCTCGGTTGTTTTCAAACATCCGGTATTATCTCATGCAATAGTTAATTGAAAAAACGAACTCTACATTATCACAATATCATAGTTTATTCAAACTCTTCATTATTATCACATTACAACCGTGGCAGCCTCTTTGATTCAATCTTCATGCAAACAACTTGTAACCGTGTCATCTTCCTTATTGTTATCTCCATGCACACATGGGGCCATAGCATTTCCTTTATAAAAATATAACATAGTTATATATTTATTGAATATATATGTAATATATTAATTATAGATTTAATGTTATTAATTTAAAATAATATATATAATCTTAATTATCTAATTTATAACTATATAATATATTTACAATTATGAGATTTGTACATATTTATGTTTGTTTTAAAATAATACTATTTATATTATATAATTATTTAAACAATATATTATATAATTTAAATAAAAGTATATATTGGTTTGCATATTAATTATATAATTATTTAATACTATTGTGTTATATATATATATATATTGTTTATTTATTATATATTTTGTATATAATTATTTAAATATTATATAACTAAACAATTTATTTCAAACCTATCTAATAATATTTAAAGAACAAAAAGGACATTCTATGTCACGACCCGAAACCCACCCTATGCGGATCTCGTGTCGCGGGGCCGACCCAATGGCCATCCCTACCTTTTCATTCTTTGTATCAATGATAACAGTAAATAACGTAAACATATCATTAAAGTGCAGAAGCCTTATTACAAATATTATTTAAAGACTGAAATTAAAACTGACAATAAACTAAACATAAACCACTCTTAGGTGGTGAGTACATGGGAGAGACTACATTATTCTATTGTGCTCCTCAATTATCTCCCTACGCTCCTGACCTCCTATTGTGATTCTGTAGTATTCTCACCTGGAAAAGATAGTAAGTGGGGTGAGCTAACAAAACTTAGTAAGTAAAAACCTATCTCAAATATGGGTTAGGGATTACATTAGAAAATATAAACTCAAAGATAACATGATAGCCAGTCATGACAACAGTTGCAGTTAACAATAAAATGTCATAATGGCCAATGGATAATAAGGCACAATAACAATTATGAATAACGGTGTAGCATAGATGTGGGTAAAGCCCAATAATCACAAACACCATGTATATACTGCCACAATAAAATGGTCACAGTCAAGTACAATTAATGAGTGAACGGTAAACATTTCAATCAAACTTAAGTGATGCATTTACTCTGGTTGGCAGACCCAAGGTCTTATGGGGCCCGATATACCCCCCTTTTAACCCCAATGCATATAAAATGCCCTCGTTACTCCATGCGTAAAAACACTCCCATCACCATATGTCCATTCACAGTCTCGACCCGTAGGTTCTGTCAATCGATAAAAACACCCCTATCACCATATGTCCATTCACAGTCTGGACCCGTAGGTCCTGCCAACTCATAAAGCAATCGGATGGATACTGTAACTGAGCACAAATTCGACATTCAATTATAAATCGAGATTCTATCTTATATAAGGTATGAAATAGCATGACATAAGCATACAATGATAGGCACCAGTACAATGAATCAAATCATGAGATATCAGTCAATAGGCAACCACTAGACAGAACAATATCAATGGTGGGATCACAATAGCAGATACATACATGAGTACAATTTTTGGCAGTAATAGAAATGATTGGCTTGGAAAATCATGTATAAGAGATAGGAATTCACTTACCTTTTATCCGTGCGATCTACTTCAGTATCCCGTAACTTTTTCTTTTCCCTTGAGTTCCCGATCATTCAGTAAACATATCTCAGTCTTAAATGCTATTCATCAAATTTTATGCCTCATTATTATAAGTATCTCTTTTGCTAATTTAGACTCTACCATTGAGTTTAAAACATCAAAGAAAGTCGGTTTAGGTTTTCGTAGACTTCAATTTAGACATTTGTACTAAAAAGGGTAAAATGGTCATTTTATACTTTTGCGTGTTCTTACTTATCGAGACCTATTTTCATAAATTGAACTTCATCATTGAGTCTGGATTGCTCGAAATAATAAAAATTTACTATTCGTTTACTTAAGTCGGAGCCCGTTTGACTTATTTTTGACTTAGTGTCATTTTGGTAATTCCCCTTATTTTTAATTAATTAAATTAATTATTTTATTCTGTGGGTCATATCGTAATTATCACAATCTCTGGGTCAATTTCTAATTTCCATAACTTCTAGGTTAAATTCTGAATTTCGAAAAGTCCTATTCCAATTTGGAATAGTCAAACAGCAACTTAAGCCTAAACCTTGGATAGGGTATCCCTGCCCCCAATTCCAATTTAATTTCAATTTCCTAAACCTACAACCAAACAGCCCCCATATTCCATTTAAACACCATATTACGCATCACAGCACTGGGCAGCCCCTTGGGTGGGTGGGTCGGGTCTGACCCAACCCGTTTTGGCCTAACCCAAAAGCAAAATAGTAACGTCTTCTCCAGTGTACTTTGGTTGCCCCCTCCACCATCGGAGACTTGCCAGTGACAATTTCCTTAAGTTTTCCAATGGGGTTCGAACCTGCAGGTCATGGGCAACTCATATATCTAACTTCCAAAATGAGGTTGGGGGCATCTTGGCCGTTGAATAAGGCTAACACAGCGACTATTTTCCAACCAACACGTAATTCCGACGAGAGGATTTTTCCTCTTTTCCATGCATGTTTCTTTATGGTTTTGGCCCATTTTATCTCCCATTCAATTTCTGCACTCCCTAAGGCTAGTTCCCCATCGTTTAAACTGAGTTAAATGCACCAAAAATCGCACAACCCGATTATCATTCACCTCCTATAAATACAATTTTCTCACTCATTTTTGGGTCATTTCGCTTGATTCTTTTTGCTCTAAACTCCTAATTTCATGCTTATTATGGCCCTATTACTCAATCTACAACTCATGCTTTAAAATAAAAAAATAAAAAATAGAATTGATCCAACTTACCCCGTTTTGAGTTGGCGCGCTGTATTCTTTCTGAGTCGCTCAGTTTTGCTTCCTGAATCTCAACGCCTCAATCCCGATCTCACTGCTTTGTTTCATTGCTCTTCTTCTCACTTTCTATCAACCCACGCATGGTACACATATCAGTTTGCCCCCCCCACGCTTTTGCTGTGCCCACGGTTCTTTCTCTCTCACATCTTTATCCTTTCTGTTGTGCGTAGCCCTGATCACCTCATCCTTTCCTGTTTTAAATTCAAACTCCTAGATCCTCCAGTCATGCCCCCCTCCCTTATCCACTTTGCTGCATGGATTTGTGTGTATATATATATATATACATGCACACACACGGTCCAATATATACATATATATATATATATTTTTTTACACATGTATAGATATGGCTTTATATACTAAAATTCTTTTTTTTTTGGGTATCCGTTCATGGCTTGCTTGGCATCGCCTGGCATTATTCGTACTTTCAAAACTATTGATTTTTTAAACCGTCTATTTTTATTCAATACTAAGACAAAAAGCCCTATTGGCTCGAGTTTACGTGGCTCGATCAATTACAGTCTGGGTCAGGGTGTAACATTCTACCCCCCTTAAATTGAGTTTTATCCCTAAAACTCGAATGTTCATTGTCATGACCCAAAACCCACCCTATACGGATTAGGGGTCTGTGACCGGGTCTGCGGCCCGTGGGTCGTTCCCCGTCAAAATGATCTGAAATGCTAAGTAAGGTTTTTAATAAAACATTTTATAGTTAACAGTAATTCTGGTAGCATAGTCAGGTCATCATTTAATACATGCCAAAAGAACATAAGTGTTTATAAGTACAGATCCTCCAAAAACACAACTGATAGGACCGTGGTGACAGGGGATATTAAGACCTTCCAGTATTTATTTTAATACAAAACTTGCCAAAAAGAGCTACCAGTGGCTAGCAGGCATCTAAACCTGCGGAGTGCCTGAGGGTTCTCCTACTTCTTGCTGTCTTGAAAAAAATAAGGGAGGGGTAAGCTAACAAAGCCCAGTAAGTAATTTCCTAACTTTAACATGTGTGAGGTTTAGTTCACAAGAATAATGAGGAAAAAGATAACAGATAGCCAAGAAAAGATATCATGTATAAATATAGCCAGTCGTTGAGGTACAACAATAATGATCCGAGGGTCCAAATAGAGGCATATCCCACAATATGATACAAGAGGCAATGACAAGGTCAATCAAAATTAGGATATAACCTATCATGATGAATTGCTCCCACATGCAAAACGTTATCCAATCAAAAGTGTAACATGATTGCAATAATATGATCATTCACAGGGTATAAAATATGATCATCCAACAATGTAAAAATGTCATTATCGAATTCTAACAAAATAGATGCGTAAACAAAACGGGGCCCAGCATACCCCCAAAACATGCATATTAAGATTTGCCTTAGTTCTTCGGGCTTACTGAATAGGGCCAGAGCTTTTTTACTACAGGTCCCGAAGGACATAACAGACCCCAAAGGGTCCACCCCGCACTTGAGAATAGATAGGCCGTTGTGACTGAACACAACTCCGGGCACATATCGAATATCATGATCAATAAGTTTCAACATAAGATGTACAATCATGTGAAATAGCCAAAATCTCAATCAACGAGACATAAGTGTGTTGATCAATAAGATTTTCATCAATAAGATATAATACAAGATCATGACATGGTATACATGATAGTACAATTATGCTTAAGTATTAGCAAATCAAGATCACAAAAGATATAAGCAAGCAAGTCAATTTTGAAATAAGGCATGAATAATTGATCACAAGTCGATTGGCATCAAATTGGCGAATCAAATCCAATAGGTAAGATATAGAGTACAAATTTGGCAGCATATGAAAATAAATGTGACTGGCTGGGAATAACCCATATTAAAGCATCGGAATTACTTACCTCAAAAATAGCTTCCAGCAGTTCTATTAAATTGAATCTCCTTCTCTTTCCCTTTGGAGGTTCCTATAAATCATAAATTTAATTGTTATTAACTCATCTCAATTATTTAGGTCGATGTTAACGTTCGTGATCTATTTTAACTCTCTCGGTATTATTTAATTATATTATTAAGGTTGCTAAATTTTATATATCGGCCTTCAAAGTATTTTATTTGGGTAAACGGACTCTACCGTTGAGTTCGGAACGTCCAAGAAAATAAATCTAGGCCTTCGCGGCTTCTTATTTGGCTTTGGGTACCCCTAAGGGCAAAATGGTAATTTCATGTTTTACGTGACTTAATTTTTCAAAACTCCGGTTGACAAAATGGACCTCACCATTGGGTCCAGAATGTCCGACATAGTCAAAATACACTATTTGTTTAATTAATTTGGACATCGGAACATTTACCTATTTTTAATTAATTTAAATTAATTTAATTAATTTAATAATATCAGTATAATATATATATATATATATATATATATTCGGTGGGGTTTATGACGGGCGAGCAATGGGTGGCACATTGGTTGGTGACGTGTCACTTGCCCAACCAGTCACGGGTTTGATTCCAGGGGAGCTGCAGCTCCTTTTTTTTTTTTTTTCTTGATCCAAACGGTGGACATGTAGGAGTTAGGATAGGACGATATCCCTATTCCGCACAGGGTTATCAACTTAATTTGCTATCTCAGTAAACAAACAGCCATGTTTGTTTTAATTTTAAAACACAACATACACACACAAAATGATGTCGTCTAATTTATGCAGTGGCTAACCCATAGGCCTACACGTGTCCGAACCAACATGCCTATCTCAAACGGGTTGGGTGAGTCAACTCAATTGACTTGTCATTTTCTTCATCGCATAAGCCACTATTGCCCTAATACCCGTTTTCAAATCTTTTCAATTTCGTGAAGTTTGGGCCATCAAATCTTTCTACTTTTGGGTGGGGTGGACTACTGAATGTCTAAGAAACATTTTGTCATTCGTTTTAGGGTTCGAATCAATCCTTAAGACCCATGGTGGGTGGTAAGGTCTTGGCTGTAACTGCTTCGTAAACCTTCATTTTGTCACCAAATCATGCGAGGTTTGGCTCATTTTGACTGTCATGGCAAGGGGGTTCGATCCCCATTCTAAAAACAAGGTTTAGGAGCCTATTTCAGAGTCTGGGTTTCAAACCCGAGACCTGCAAGTTCAGTTTTAGTGGTCTTCTCTAGGGTGTTTGGGTCGCGGTTTAGGGTTTTTAGAACCCTCATGAGGTCTAGTTTAGGGCTTGACCAACCAAACTTGGTTTCCTAAGGGTCATCTCAGACCTGCTATTATGGAGGTCTGTCCATGGCAGCTCCTCACTAGTTGGAGCATATCAACCCTCTTTGGCTTTCCAAATCGGTTTAAAATATATCCTAGTGTCGAATTAACTCATCCATGCATTTTAGATTCCAAATTAAAATTGAAACAGAAACCAAAATTTAAGAAGAAGATTTTCAAGGTCTGGTGCTTTATACCTCAACTGTTACCTTCTACCATTCCTCCCCTTCTTTTGGCTTAGGGTGAGGCCCTCAGTGCAGTCTAGTTACACACAAGACTAGCCTCCTTCCTCTCTTTGTACACCTCTGAGTGAACACACACACATGCATGCACACACACACACCCACAAAGTGTTTCTTTCTTTCTCTCTCTCTCTCAATCACTCACACACACTCACCATTTTTAGCTCACATACTTGAACAATTTTAGAGATGGTTGACCACATATATAATTGCACACCTATACATATACATCTATGTCTGCATTTGTAGGGTTTAGGTGCACTCATGTGGCTGAATCAGAAGGTGATGTGGGGTGAGGTGTTGCATGAATGGCCATTGGCCAATTTGGGAGGTGGGCTTAGATAAGTTAGGTTTATATATAATTCTGTTGTGCAATTAAGCACAAAAGTGTTGACAGCCAACTTGGTAAAATTTTTAGATGAAATTACTTTCCTCACTTGGTCAATGGTTCAAATCCTCCTGGCCTCACATTTAGCATTTTTCCCTCATTTTAGGCTTATGCCTTGTTTGGCTGGTGCAAATTTTCATTTTAGCTATTTCCTTAATAACTTCTTTTCTATTGCTTATTTTAGGAAGCGGTTTCTTCTGGTGGTTTCCTATTTGGGTTAGTTTCGATGTCAAAGGTCTTGCGCCAGTTTTTATTTTGTTGTGTTTTTCATAGTTAGCTAATTCGAGTTTTAACAGTGCTAAAATAGGGCTTAAATAGCTAAATCACTGCATTAGATTCAAAAAGAACTTCATTATAATAATTAAACAGTAAAATTAAGTTCGGGGTGTTACATTCATAATTCATGGAACTCTGTCACCCCATCATGCCAATTCCATCATCATAATTTCCTTTATAACCTGTCTTTTGGACTTATCTCTAGTATTCAAATACCATATTCTCAAGCATGAAAATTTCTTTATATAGAGTTTAGAGTTCTTTTATTTTCCTCTTTGTTTTAATTCAATAGTGGATTTGAAAGTCAAGGGTTTGACCTTTTAACTTCCTCGGGACTTTTAACTCATTGTCTCCAAATTTTAGTATTAACATTATGGCTAGGGGTTTGTTACTTTCATTACTCACCCTGAGTCATCTTTTCAATTACTTGACTATTTTCCCTTATTACCAGTATCTTGACTAGTTCCATGTCTAGTCGTTATATTCATCTCATTTGGTACTAGGTCATGATTACCTTACTGTTTATGGTCTCTCAACTTCCGTTGGCGTCATATGGCATATCATGTGCCAGGTAAAGGTATCTAGTACCTTGATCTTTCCTATTCTATCTGTTTCTTGGGTAGTGGTCCTAGGAAGTCAACGGTGTATCTGGACTACACCACTTCCATTGTTTAGAGTGTTTTGGGCTTCTCATTCAAGTACTTTAAGTTTTACTAAGGATAGAGTTCTTGATGGATTCACATTATTCCACTTGAATTCATATAGAGGCTTAGGATAATAATTTGGAAGAAAAGGTTTGGATTTTCATCTGTCCGAAACTTATACACAGTTGTCATTCCAATTTCTCCTCCCATTTTTTTCATGAACATCTTTTGGTTCGTGTCAGGACTGTTTACTCGTATTTTCTTTGGATTACAATATTTCTCCCATACACGGGTGACCTCAGATTTATTTTCATTTGTGATTTTTCAATTACATGTCCATTCCTTAAAGATTTATCAATCCTCTGTTCATTTCATTTTTGGTATTATTTCATTATTTTTGTACTATTCATTGGCATGCCTGCCTTTGTTTTTAGATTCCAGTGCATTTATCCTTTTATGAATTAGATAGGTTGAGGAAATCAGTTCCTCTCTTTTTCAAATTATAGACTGGCACGAGGGCCTTTTATTCCTTGCTCAAAATCGAGTTTTTCATGGATTTTGATTTATCACCCCTTCGTAGATTAAGGTATGGTACACATACTTAGAAAATTTTAGGGTAGTCTTTTACCCTAGTCACTGATTCTTCATGTGACAGTCTACTTCAAAAGCATCCTTAATGGTGTTATCATATTCGGTTTACCTTGAATTTTTCACATCAACTGGTCAGTTTAAATCTCCAAGTCTTATGACTTTTCAATTTATAACCATCATTTTGGTTTCGCTTGCCTTTGCTCAAAAAGGTTGTTCAAATGTCCGATTTCTTATGCTTATCATCACATTCGATTTCTCATCATATGTTACATTTCTTTTCCCAGTCATTTTTCAGCTTTTACAAATTTGTTCTTTCAAGAACTTATTCAACCCTATAGGGGGTTCATTGTACCTTCTGTGACTTAATATCATATTTCAGGATTGTTCACATCAATTAGTCCCATCATTTTATCGTTACATTTGACATTTAAAGTTTATCAAAATTATGTCAAGTTTTTCCCACATGGAATTTCTCTACTTCCTTAGTTTCATAGATTTAGTTATGCTTACTTTCTTCCTTCTTAATTGTTCTCGTAGTATCTCAGTTTCATAGATTTAGTTATGCTTACTTTCTTCCTTCTTAATTGTTCTAGTAGTATCTCAAAGAATTATGTAGTACTTTAGCACAATCGTTGTCCTCACCATTTTTTCTAGACACTATGCCACAATTTCTGTCTCTTTAATTATTAGATCACGTTGATCCTCAAAAGTCATTCGGAGTCATCAATCATTTATCTTTTGAAATAGATTCAGCTAAATCAATAAAGTACCGCCCTCAATTGGATCACATTGTCACCCGGACCAACAAGATCCATTGAATTTTTTCCCAATGATCATTCATCATGTGTCAATCTCCTTTTTAGAACCATCACATTTCATAACGTTCACTTGATAGTTTTGTTCAATCAGTATTTGCCTTCCAATGATCCCTTTGTCCTTACCCTATACGACTCACTCAAGGATTCTTATATTTTTGATATGTCATCAATCCATCTAGAGTCTCAAACTCCTCACGTCACTATTCCTTAACTATTCCTCAAACCATCTCTCATATATATATATTTGTTGTTAAATCCACCGATTTCCAAGATTCTACAATCCCAACTCTATGCCACCTTATATCTTCCAAAAGAGCATTAATTGTTGCCCTTGTTCAGATGATAGTTTCCCCCCACTTCATTGATCTATTCACAATTTAATAACTTAAGAGTCGTTAACCTCAACACTGGTAGAATCCTTCCCAAGAATCCCTAACCTTTGCCCTTAAGCATACCATTTCCTCCCAACAGTCACCATTCATTTGATCATCTCAATCATTCAAGAAACATCAAAGTCAGTCATAACATAATCTTTCCCAAAGACCATTAACCTTAGTATTTAAACAAGCTATCGTCCTCCAAAAGTCACCAATCATTTAACTATTTAAATCATCAGATTCATAGTTTCTTTAGGGGTATCTAATCGGTTAATTGTGTACTTATGATCTGTAGCTCATATGCTCTATTCATATCATTCACGAATAATGATTTCCTCGTAGTCCCTCAAGAATCGTATATCATCTCAATTCCATGGTTTCTTTAATGATTTACTACCAGTTCAGTCTTTACGATCATTTAGATCACATTGATCTCTAACAATTATTCAGAACCATTTATCATTTACCTTCATCTAACTTGATAGAGTATTGACTAAAATCGGATCACACCTTATCTTAGATCACAAGATTCATTGAATTTCTTCCTAATATTTATTCATAACGTGTCAGCCTCTTTTCAAAATCATCACATTTCGTAAAATCAATTCTGGCAATCTCACTCATTAAGTTTCCTTCAGACTATCTCTCATTCAAGTCTCGTTTATTTATCTATACCATTTCACAGCATTCATCAGCTTGTATTAACAATAAAACTCTCGAGGGTATTGAAATAGTTACCCTGAAATCTAGGAGTTTTGTTTCTAAGTTCAACTCTAACAGTAATGAGGAAGATACTAGCCAATGCGTAAAGCCTAATATCAACAATATATGCATAGGCCATAAATAAACTAGAGGAATACCTGTATTTTCTGGTACAGCAGTCTGATCATCTCCTGGTATCACTGGGGTTGTTAGGGTAGGTGTGGTAGAGGTTATAGATTTATTCCGAGGATAGTTCCTTGCGAAATGTCCAATACGGCCGCAATAGTAGCAAACGTTGGTATTCCTAAGGCATTGCTCCCAATGGAATTTTTGGCAGGTGAGGCATTTAAGTGTGCCCTTTTTGTAGTTGGCCCTTTTCTGGCAAAGCCTTGTGTTTCGATATTTGGCTTTGGGCTTGGAAGATAAGGGTCCTTTCCCCTTGCTCTGATTGTTTCCTAGCTTATAAGTTTTTGTTCCTTCGGAAAATCCTTGTCCACTCTGTTCAGTGACAGGTGTTACTACTTCAGAATAAGTAGTTGACCGCTGGGGTTTGGCTTTAGGTAGAGCCTTTAAGACTCTGTTCATAATGTGCTCAAGCCGGTCTAATCGGTCTATCACAGTTGTAGTATTTCAGTTACGAACCATCTGCTATAAAAGATGAAAGGTTAGCATTCCCATAAGAGTCTAATCATTCATAGTCTATCCGAGTAAACATAGTCTATCGAGTTTAAAGGAATGTTTAGCCGTAGTAGTTAACATCCATATACAGTCTAACATAATGTAAAAATCAAATCTATAAGTATAACATGGTGTAAAAATCAAATCAATTTAAATTGCAGTGGTTAACACTTACGTAAAAGTCTAACATAGCGTGGAAATCTATCATAGTGTCATCTATATATCGACTTCTTAGACTCAACGGTCTTAGTACTCTAATCCTGTCTCCCATGACTCACTAGAACCAAAGACTCTACTCTGATACCAAGTTGTCACGACCCGAAACCCACCCTATGCGGATCTCGTGTCGTGGGGTCGACCCAATAGCCGTCCCTACTTTTGTATTCTTTGTATCAATGATAACAGTAAATATATCATTAAAGTGCGGAAGCCTTATTACAAATGTTGTTTAAAGACTGAAATTAAACTGACAATGAACCAAACATGAACCACTCTTAGGTGGTGAGTAAATGGGAGAGACTACTTTATTCTATTGTGCTCCTCAACTGTCTCCCTACGCTCCTGACCTCCTACTGTGATTCTGTAGCATTCTCACCTGGAAAAGATAGTAAGTGGGGTGAGCTAACAAAGCTCAGTAAGTAAAACCTATCTCAAATACGGGTTAGGGATTACATAGGAAAATATAAACTCAAAGGTAACATGATAGCCAGTCATGACAACGATTGCAGTTAACAGTAAAATGGCACAATGACCGATGGATAATAAGGCACAACAACAATTATGAGTAACGGTGTAGCATAGATGTGGGTAAAGCCCAATAATCACAAACACCATGTACATATCGCCACAATAAAAGGGTCACAGTCAAGTACAATTAATGAGTGAACGGTCAACATTTCAGTAAAACATAAGTGATGCATTTACTTTAGTTGGCAGACCCTAGGTCTTATGGGGCCCAGCATACCCCCCTTTAACCCCAATGCATATAAAATGCCCTCATAACTCTATGCGTAAAAACACCCCTATCACCATATGTCCATTCACAGTCTCGACCCGTAGGTCCCGTCAATCGATAAAAACACCCCCATCACCATATGTCCATTCACAGTCTCGACCCGTAGGTCCTACCAACTTAGAAAGCAATCAGATGGATATTGTGACTGAGCATAAATCTGACATTCAATTATAAATCGAGATTCTATCGTATATAAGGTATGAAATAGCATGACATAAGCATAAAATGATAGGCATCAGTAAAATGAATCAAATCATGAGATATCAGTCAATAGGCAACCACCAGACAGAACAATATCAATGGTGGGATCACAATAGTGGATAAATACATGAGTACAAGTGTTGGCAGTAATAGAAATGATGTGGCTTGAAAAATTGCATATAAGAGATAAGAGTTCACTTACCTTTTATCCGTGTGATCTACCTCAGTATTCTGTAACTTTTCCTTTTCCCTTGAGTTTCCTATCATTCAGTAAACATACCCCAGTCTTAAATGCTATTCATCAAATTTTATGCCTCATTATTATAAGTATCTCTTTTGCTAATTTAGACTCTACCATTGAGTACAGAATGTCGAAGAAAGTTGGTTTAGGCTTTCGTAGACTTCAATTTGGACATCTGTACTAAAAAGGGTAAAATGGTCATTTTATACTTTTACGTGTTCTTACTTCTTGAGACCTATTTTCATAAATCAAACTTCACCGTTGAGTTTAGAATTCTCGAAATAATAAAAATTCACTATCCGTTTACTTAAATCGGAGTCCATTTGACTCATTTTTGACTTAATAGCATTTTAGCAATTCCCCTTATTTTTAATTACTTTAATTAATATTTAATTAATTATTTTATTTTGTGGGTCATATCATAATTATCACAATCTCTGGGTCAATTTCTAATTTTCACAACTTTTGGGTTAAATTATGAATTTCGAAAAGTCTTATTTCAATTTGGAATAGCCAAACAGCAGCTTAAGCCTAAACCTTGGATCGACTATCCCTGCCCCCAATTCCAATTTAATTTCAATTTCCTAAACCTACAACCAAACAGCCCCCATATTCCATTTAAACACCATATTATGCGTCACAACACTGGGCAGCCCCTTGGGCGAGTGGGTCAGGTTTGACCCACCTGTTTTGGCCCAACCCAAAAGCAAAACAGTAGTGTCTTCTCCGGTTGCCCCCTGCACCATTGGCGACTCGCTAGCGACAATTTCCTTGGGTTTTCCAATGGGGTTCGAACCTACAAGTTATGGGTAACTTATATCCAACTTCCAAAATGAGGTTTGGGGCATCTTGGCAGTTGAATAAGGCCAACACAACGGCGATTTTTCGGCCAACACGCAATTTCGGCGAGAGGATTTTTCCTCTTTTCCATGCATGTTTCTTCATGGTTTCGGCCCATTTATCTCCCATTCAATTTCTGCACTCCCTAGGACTAGTTCCCCATCATTTAAACCGAGTTAAATGCACCAAAAATCACACAACCCGATTATCAGTCACCTCTTGTAAATACAATTTTCTCAGTCATTTCTAGGTCATTTTGCTTGATTCTTTTTGCTATAAACTCCTAATTTCATGCTTATTATGGCCCTATTATTCAATCTAAAACTCATGCTTTAAAATAAAAAAATAAAACAGAATTGATCCAGTTTACCCCATTCCGAGTTGGCACGCTGTATTCTTTTTGAGTCGCCCAGTTTCGCTTCCTAAATCTTAACGCCTCAATCCCGATCTCCCTGCTCTGTTTCACTACTCTTCTTCTCACTTTCTATTAACCCACACATGGTACACATATATCAGTTTGCCCCCCCACGTTTTTGCTGTGCCCACGGTTCTTTCTCTCTCCCATATATATTTATCCTTTCTGTTGCGCGCAGCCCTGATCACCTCATCCTTTCCTATTTTAAATTCGAACTCCTAGATCCTCCAGTCATGCCCCCTCCCTTATCCACTTTGCTGCATGGATTTGTGTGTATATATATATATACATGCACACACACGGTCCAATATATATACATATATATTTATTTTTTACACATGTATAGATATGGCTTTATATACCTATAAAGAATTTTTATTTTATTTATTTTAAAATTCTTTTTTTTTTGGGTATCCGTTCATGGCTTCCTCGGCATAGCCCGACATTATCCGTACGTTTAAAACTATTGATTTTTCAAACCGTCCATTTTTATTCAATACTAAAACAGAAAGCCCTATTGGCTCGGGTTTACGTGGCTCGATCAATTACAGTCTAGCTCAGGGTGTTACATTCTATCTTTAAAAAGTACTTATAAAAATTTTATCCAAATACTTTATTATTACTGATATACCATAAAAGAACAGGCCAATCAACACTTGACACGTGTAGCCACAATCCGACCTATGCTCAGCCAACATGATTCTCATTCAACCAATAAGGAAAAACTCAAGCATCCAGATCATCATACAAGGTCGGAAGTGGCCGAACATATATATCCAGAACAAGGTCACAGAGTTCAGACCAACACTACAGAACTCGTCACCACTTTAGCGGATGCCGAGCAAGGAATAAGGAAGCGGTCTTCAACAAGGAAACTACCATCTATGGTTATCTCTATGCAAGGTAGCCGCAATCTCCAGGGATCAAATCCCTATATTAATGGCTTCTATGGTTATCTCTATGCAAGGTAACTACAATCTCCGGTGATCAAATCCTTATATTCATGGCTTCAAATCCTCACCAACTGAGGAAAGCCACGGCTTATAAATTAAACCCTAAAGGTACGCCTTATGGTCTATGCTCATTCTTTGGCTTTCAATACAGTCTTTCAATTCCCTTACTTACTTAAGCATCGGAGCGGCTACCGCCGGAGCCAATCCGGTGGTCCTCTGATCATCTCTCTGAGTGTTCTACAGGTCACGGAGCCCTCACATGTTGCGAGTCAAAAAGTGCAGCATCAGTTTGGCGCCGTCTGTGGGAAACGACTAATCTCCAAAGTGCTCTACTCATAAAACTCATCTTTTTCCCCATCGGAAAACCATGGCACCAAATCTCCGACCACGACAGAATGCTCAGAATGCGCAAAACACCCAACGTCAGCCGCCTGCTCCCCGCACAAGGGGGCCAGCGGTCAATCCTATGCGACAAGAGATCGAAGCCATAAAACGACACAATGAACTGGTGCAGGAATAGCTACTTACCATCACTAGAACGCTGGCGACACTTACACAGAACCAAGCGATGGGTTCTCCTAGCCCGCCGGTCAACTTCGGTGCAGGGACGCAGCCTCCTGTTGCTACAGAGATCGCCGAACCTCATGCGCAGGCTCCAACTAACCTGCCTGGGCACCCCTCAGGCATTGCTCGCGCTGGTCGAAACCCACAGCCATCAACAGTTCCTGGCTGGGGAACATCCGCTTTCGTTCCCGACGTGCATTACCGAAGCACTACTCGAGCCCCAACTCCTAGGGTTTCAGAAGCACCGCCGGCACCGCAGGAACCTTATCATGCAGCACCAGTCCCTCCGGTTCGGATTCCTCCTCCATCCGAAGGGCATAATCAACCCTACTACCCTGAAGCCGAGGCTGTCAGACAGGGTTCACAAGATGTCAGAGTCAAAGACCCGCGGAGGGTAGAGGAAATTGTCGAATCAATAGACCGGATAGTCACTATGAGAGGACCTTAGAACCCTCCAGAACAAGACGAACTGGCCATGTTGCTCGGAAGACTGGCCACTCCGTTCACTCACGCTATCATGTCAAAAGAGAGGCCCAGAAAGTTCATGGTGCCCAAGTTCACTCTTTATGACGGATCTGGAGATCCAGGAGATCACCTTTCTCATTATCAGCATACGATGGCCCTTCACGGAGCTTCGGATACTTTCATGTGCCGGACGTTCATCACCAGCTTAAAGGGAACTGCTCTGAAGTGGTTCCACAACCTCCCTCCGAACTCCGTTACCAGCTTTTACGAGCTCGGTAGGCAGTTCTTGGATAGGTTTATGACCAGCAGGAGGCTCAGAAGGGGGCCAGAATTCCTGCTGAATGTAAAGCAGACCAGGGAGGAATCCCTCCGAGCCTACATTGCACGCTTCAACACCGAACTCACTGAGATCACGGATTGCAGCCCGAAATTCCTTGTAGCAGCCCTTACAGCCGGGCTTGCCCAAGGTGGGTTCAGGGATTCCTTGACAAAGAGCCCTCCAGCCGATATGGCGGCACTAATGGATCGGGCCAGAAAATATATCAACCTGGAAGAGGCCAACCGCTCAGCCCAGAAGGGCAAGGATCAGACCCAGAGGGATAATCCGAAGCGGGAGGATCACAAGAAGGAGGATCACAGAAGAGACTCCAACAAAAAGAGGGCCAGGAGCCCAGAGAAGAGAACAGCTCCTAGAGCTGTGTACAACTCCGCACCAAGGGAGTTCACCAACTTCACTCCCCTGAACACCACTCCAAACCAGGTACTCCGGCAGATCAGAGATCGGGAGAACCTGAGGTGGCCGGAGCCAATCAAGGGAGATCCTAGCCTGCGGGACCAAAGTAAGTATTGTAATTTCCATAAAGATCATGGACATACAACTAACTCTTGCAGGACCCTCCGATATGAGATAGAGCAGCTCATAAAGAAGGGACGTCTTCGGGAGTTCGTCAAGCAGGACGGACGACAGAACCCCCAAGAGGACAAGCCTCAGCAGCGGCCAGATTAGAGGCCCGAACAGAGGCAGGAGCAGAGGGAAGGACGAAACGAGCCTTAGAGGCAGAACAATCACGTCATCTACGTCTTCCATGCTGACTCCCCTGTTACAGGAATGTCCAACAGGGCAAGAAAGAGATATGCTCGGGAGGCCAGAACCGCCCCGAACGTCCTGCAGGTCTCCAACGTCGAAAAGAGGCTCAAGCCAGGACTGGAGATCCAGTTCACCGAGAAAGATCTAGCAGGGGTACACTGCCCTCACAGTGATGCCCTCGTTATTACCCTCAAAATCGCCAACTTCGAGACCAGAAGAGTCCTGGTCGACATTGGCAGCTCAGTCAACATTCTGTTCCATGAACCGCTTAAACAGATGGGCATAGACCAGGACAACGTCAAGCCCACCACTGCCGTGATGGCAGCTTTTGATGGCAACCTCAGCACCCCACTGGGGAGAGTTGACCTTCCTACCACTGTAGGAGAAGGTGAAGGGCAGAAGACTACCATCACGGAATACATGGTGCTGAACATGAAGTCTCCATACAACGTCATAATCGGGAGACCCTGGTTGTATCAGATAGGGGCAGTCACTTCGACCCTTCATCAGTGTCTGAAGTACGTCCACAACCAGAGCGTACACTCGGTCCGAGGATGTCAGCCAACCTCCCGAGAATGTCACGCTATTGCCCTCAAGGAGAAAGCGTCGAAATAGCAATTACAGTACACTCGGGACTGTGCAGATCCGGTCTTCACTCACACTTCCGAGGTGGAAGATTGCCCATCCAGCGTTGAAGAACCCCTGAGTCCAAGGGGACGTGACAGCCGAGCCAAACCTGTTGGCGAGCCCATTAAAATACTGGTCAGTTCAGAAGCAGAGGGGCATTACTTGTACATCGGCCCAGACCTTACACATACCGAGCAGGAAAAGATAGTCAGGTTTCTGAAAAACAACCTCTCTATCTTTGCTTGGGAGACCAGGGACATGGAGGGAATAGATCCTAATCTAATAACTCACAAACTGATGGTAGATCCGGATCACCCCCCAGTCAGACAGAAGAGAAGGCCGATTGCTCCTGATCGGCATCGGATTATAAACGAAAAAGTCCAGAGGCTGCTAGACGCCAGGATGATACGGGAAGTTTTCTATCCCGAGTGGCTAGCCAACGCCGTGCTTGTTAAGAAGAAGAACGGCAAGTGGAGAGTCTGTGTTGACTATACAGACCTCAACAAAGCATGCCCCAAAGACAGCTTTCCACTGCCGAGAATAGACCAACTGGTTGACGCCACTGCAGGGCATGAACTTATGAGTTTCATGGATGCATACTCTGGATACAACCAGATCCAGATGTACCCTCCAGATCAAGAGAAGACTGCCTTCATAACCGAAAGAGGACTCTACTGCTACAGAGTGATGCCTTTCGGTTTGAAGAATGCTGGAGCCACTTATCAGCGGTTGGTGAACAAGATGTTCAGCCCACTACTCGGTAGCACCATGGAGGTTTACATCGACGACATGCTGGTAAAGAGCCTTCAGAAAGGCAGTCACCTCCAGCACTTGGCCCAGACCTTCGATATCCTCAGACAACACAGGATGAAGCTCAACCCCTCGAAATGTACCTTTGGAGTTACGAAGGGAAAATTCTTGGGATACATCGTCTCTCAAAGAGGTATCGAAGCAGATCCCACTCAGATCCAAGCCCTGATTGGACTGAAGTCACCAAGAACCAGAAAGGAGATTCAGGCACTGAACTACAGAATTGCCGCACTGAGCAGATTTATATCCAAGTCCACCGATCGCTGCCTACCTTTCTTCAAAGCTCTGAAGGGCAGCAAGACTTTGCAATGGACAGAAGAATGCAAGCAGTCCTTTCAAGAACTGAAGGAGTATCTAGCCTCTCCAGAGCTCCTGTCAAAACCAGTACAAGGAGAAAAGCTGCTCCTGTACCTTGCAGTCTCCGAGAACGCGGTCAGCTCCGCACTGATTAGACAGGACAGAGGAGTACAGAGGCCTATATTCTACGTCACTAGGGCACTACTTGACACAGAGAAAAGATACCTAGAAATAGAGAAGCTGGCCTATGCCTTGGTTATATCAGCTCGGAAGCTTCGACCTTATTTCCAGGCCCATCCAATCGAGATCCCAACTGCCTATCCCCTGAAGTCAATACTGAGGAAACCTAAAGTATCAGGAAGATTGGTAAAGTGGTCTGTGGAGCTAGGGGAGTTCGACATAGCATATGTACCCCGGAACTCCATCAAAGGGCAGGCCTTAGCTGACTTCGTAGCCGAGTTCACCCCGGCACTTCAGAGCAAAGCACAAATCACCGAGACTTCGGGAACCTGGCTGCTGTACATTGATGGATCGTCAACAGATCAAGGATCAGGGGTAGGCCTGGTGCTATAGTCCCCTGATGGGCTCACATCAGAAAAAGCAGTCAGCCTGGGATTCAGAGCTTCTAACAATGAAGCCGAATATGAAGCCCTAATCTTAGGGATGAAACTTGCCTTGGAATGTGAGGCTCAGAACCTCGATGTCTTCTCTGACTCCCAACTGGTAGTAAGCCAGGTCTTGGGAGAATTTTCCATCAAAGATGACAGGATGCTTCGGTATTCCGAACTGGTGAGCCACTTGAAGAATTCCTTCCAGACGTTTACCATCCAGAAAATTGAGAGAAGCCAGAACTGCAGAGCAGATGCTCTGGCTAACATGGCCTCCCACCTCAAATCTGAAGCAGACTCCACAGTTAAAATCTCTTTTCAGCCAGGATCCAGCATTGAGGAAGCACAAGTTGCTCAAATTGACGAACAGCCCCAGAACTGGATGACCCCGATCCTCCAGTATCTAAGGTCCGGTCTCCTCCCAGAGGACAAAAACAAAGCCAGGAGAATCCGAATCAGAGCGGCTCGGTACCTGATCCTGAACAACAAGCTTTACAGAAGGTCGTATTCTCAACCTCTACTAAAATGCTTGGCCCCAGACGAATCACAGTATGTCTTGGCTGAAATACATGAAGGAATTTGCGGGAATTATAATGGGGGCAGAACTATAGCCCACCGAGCTCTATCGCAGGGCTACTACTGGCCCGGCATGTTGAAACAGGCTAAAGAATATGTTCGGAAGTGCGACAAGTGCCAGAGATTTGCCCCGTACCAACATCAGCCTCAGCACGAGCTTATCCCGATTCCTAGTCCTTGGCCCTTTGCTCAATGGGGAATGGACATTGTGGGCCTGTTACCATGAGCACCTCCAAACAGGAAGTACCTCTTGGTGGCCATCGACTACTTTTCTAAATGGGCCGAAGCCGAGCCTTTAACGCATATTACAGAAAAGGAAGTCGAAAGCTTCACCTGGAAGAACATTGTCTGCAGGTTTGGCATACCACGTGTAATTATCTCGGACAATGGGACACAACTCACTAGTAAAGGCTTCAAGGCATTCTGCGAAAATCTCAACATTAGGCAGCACTTTGCCTCTCCAGGCCATCCGCAAGCAAACGGGCAAGCAGAGGTCACCAACCGAACAATCCTTGATGGGTTAAAGAAGAGGTTGGAACAGGCCAAAGGAAAATGGGCAGAAGAACTCCCTGGAGTCTTTTGGGCCTACAGAACAACCAGAAGAACTCCCACCTCTGAAACTCCCTTCTCACTAGCCTATGGAACAGAAGCAGTAATTCCGGTTGAGATCGGTATGCCAACTCTGAGGACTGAGGCCTTCGAGCAAGAATCCAATGATCAGCAGCTGATGGAAAACTTGGATTTGCTCGAAGAGAGAAGGGATCAAGCCAGCATCAGGATGGAAGCTTATCAGCAGAGAATGATCAACAAATCCAAGGTAGGACTCAAGACAGTCAACTTTCAAGTTGGAGACTTCGTCTTAAGAAGAGTCTTTCAAAACACCAAGGATTCCACCATGGGAAAGTTGTCACCAAACTGGGAAGGCCCCTACAAAGTAACAAAGGTCGTTCGACCTACCACTTACTGGCTTGAAGACATGACTGGGAAACCTGTTCCTAGGCCATGGAACGTAGAACACTTGCGGAAGTATTATCAATGAAGATTTCTTTTCTTTTACCTCCATAAATTGTTCATCTATTAATGCACAGGCCTCCAGAGCCTGGTCCATAATGTACGAGTTTTCACTCGGTCCATCTATTAATGCACAAGTCTTATGACTTGGTCCATCTGTTAATGCACAGGCCTCCAAAGCCTGGTCCATAATGTACGAGTTTTCACTCGGTCCATCTATTAATGCACAAGTCTTATGACTTGGTCCATCTGTTAATGCACAGGCCTCCAGAGCCTGGTCCATAATGTACCAGTTTTCACTCGGTCCATCTATTAATGCACAAGTCTTATGACTTGGTCCATCTGTTAATGCACAGGCCTCTAGAGCCTGGTCCATAATGTACGAGTTTTCACTCGGTCCATCTATCAATGCACAAGTCTTATGACTTGGTCCATCTGTTAATGCACAGGCCTCCAGAGCCTGGTCCATAATGTATGAGTTTTCACTCGGTCCATCTATCAATGCACAAGTCTTATGACTTGGTCCATCTGTTAATGCACAAGCCTCCAGAGCCTGGTCCATAATGTACGAGTTTTCACTCGGTCCATCTATTAATGCACAAGTCTTATGACTTGGTCCATCTGTTAATGCACAGGCCTCCAGAGCCTGGTCCATAATGTACGAGTTTTCACTCGGTCCATCTATTAATGCACAAGTCTTATGACTTGGTCCATCTGTTAATGCACAGGCCTCTAGAGCCTGGTCCATAATGTACGAGTTTTTACTCGGTCCATTTATAAGTACACAAGCCTTCAGAGCCTGGATTACTCTTATACACAGGCCTTCCGAGCATGGTCCGTCTTCAATCTACAGATTCTATGATTCAGCCCATCCACAAACAGAAGTTTCGGGCATCTACAAACTAAAGTTTCCTAGATCGGAACACCTTAGATCTGATACTTACATTATTTGGTTTATCTATCAAACAAACAACAAGTACTATGGTTCCGACCAGGGGTAAAGTACTTCGATTCAGGCATTTTTCTAAGTTTCTTTGATTTATTCTCAGAACAATCAGAAATGTACAAGAAAGTGTTTAAGCTACAAAAGAGCACATTCATAGAAAAACATCAGATCCGAGACGAAAAAATCTAATTTTATTGATAATTCAGAAGATTTACATCACTACAGAAGCTATTACAGAAGCTATCACAGAAGCTATTATGGAAGCTATTACAGAAGCTACGCTTGGCAACATAACGGCTCTTCTCCTGGGATGATAAAGGGGCACAGGAGCCAAACTTCCATTACTGCCGCTACCGGCTCCATTTGAAAGGAAGGAGCCCTGAACCCTAGTCTGCATCAAGAAACGCCCAGGCCATTTCATCATCACTATCACTGGTCTCACGACCAACGGAGGATGAGGGCCCTGGGTTTCAGGGGACCTTCAATCTTCTTCTTCACACCGTCTGTTTCACCCCAGCCAGATTGAGACAAAGCATAAAGAAGAGGAGGCACCCCACTTGCGTCTACATCACCGACGCTCCAGGCCTCGGTTGAATCAAGGAAGGAACACCACCAATCGAAGGAATCTCGACCGAATGCCAGAGGAAAAAAGAAGACTTGTATTTCCTTCAATCCTTCCTTGGAGACTGAAAAAAGGGGAAGGTTAACTCTCGGCCACAGTTTAATCGCTCCTAACTCAGGCAAGGAATCACCCATCATCTCCGGGCAAATGGCAAAACTCTGGCAGCATATGAGGCCTTTCTCACAAGGGAACAATTTGAAATCGAAAAGATGAACGCAACAATATGCCTTCATCCCCATTTATATAGACCCTTGAAGTCCAAAAGATGCCCAACTGAACCGTCACAACGATGAAAAAGAGAGCGGCCTCGAAATCCTAAACGACGGTCGAATAAATAAATGGCGCATTAAATGTGCCGCTTCGATATACCAAGGGACAAGGTACGAAGCCCTCTAAACAGAGACCACAGTCCGGCACTGAAGCGCCCGAATTAACAGAAAGGGGAACAAAGTCTAAATTATATAGACCCCCTATTCAAAATTCAGATCTTTCAATCTTGACTATTTTTATGACAAGCCAGGTCATATCTCAAAACTCAAACAGTTCGGATATATCCCGATCCGAGTACTCAACATACCAAGCATCATAACAACAAGTACAGAGCTGCCTAGTTGTCTTCACAAGCTCTTGATTCAGAGCTGCCTACCCTAAGAGATCTACAAGGGTTTAATCCCACTCTATCAGGCTCTATCCATCCGATTATACTTACTTTCTTGTCTTATTATAATAAGGCAGGTAAAATTAATCTACATCTATTACTCAGTAACCAGTATCGAAGCTCGCAGAAGCAACTATTGATTACTGAACAGTTGATCTAGCATGCAAAAGACCTAGAGCAGCCATACTTACACAGAAGGGAAGAACACAAGAAGAATTTGAAGGAAAAATAATTTTATTGATCGGAAGTATACGTCCATTACATCAAAAGGCAAAAACAAAAAGGGGATAAAAACCCATAGGGCCTCAAGACTTCCCAGAAGGGCCTGCGTCCTCATCTAAGTTAAGGGCACGGGCCCCAGCCGTCTTATCCGGATCAGGACGAGATGAGGCAGGTTCAAGTGGAGCAATTGATGAAACGTCAAAGCCCGGGAACTGAACCTGGAATCTAGTTCGGAAGCTTTCAAAACCAAACAGGATCAGCTCATCACCCATCTGGTCAACTTCATCTTTCAATATCATCTCAGTCTCAGCCTGGGCATGATCAGTCGCCTCTTAAACCTTCTGATCGAAGGAACTCCGGAGATTAACCAACTCCGCCTCAAGCCCCGCAACCTTCCGAGCATTTATGTCCCTCTCAGACTCTGCCACGGTAAGGTTGGTGGTAGCTTCCTTCAGATCCTCCTCAATGCTCTGGATTTTGGATTGGGCTGTCCCAAGCTCCACCCTCATCTGTTCCACTTCAGCCCGCAGCTTCTCGGCCTCCTCAAGGCCTATGGGGGTCACCATCAGAGCAGCCAAGCTATGCATACTCTGCGTAAAAGCAAGATAGACAGGTTAGAATGAACGAACAGACAGGCAGAAAAGTCAAGAAAAAGCTTCAGAAGCTACCTTCATCTGGAGATTCATCATCTCAGTCATCAGCTTGGAGGGGTCATCCCCTCTGTACCGATGTGGGCCATGAGCCCATATTTGATCAAACGCCCTCTTGGCGATCTGATAGTCTGGCTCATTAAACGGCTCGGACGATGCAGCAGGTGCCTTCCCCTTCCTAGCCCTCCTGCTCGGACCAGAAGAAACAGGAGGAGTGGCCGAAACAGGGACGGTAGGTTCAGCCTCCTGTTCAGCCTCGGCAGGAGCCGGCTCAGGAGAGCCAGAAATCAACCTCCTCCTCTTTACTTCAAGGGGGGCATCAGGCTCAGCTCGGGAGGAAGACTCCCCTGCCACTGGGGCATCCGGCACAGCCCATCTCAACATCAACCTCTTCTTAAGCTCTGCATTACGGGTAGCCATCAAGTTCGCTGGGGTAATAATGACGGAATGAGCCCGGTGAGGAGTCGAAAACAGTGCTCGGTACTGATCCCGCAGTACTTCAGTAAAGTCGGGCCTCTTCCAAACACTCTTACCTGCACACAAGTAAGGAAAGACATGTCAGCTTATCAGTTCGGAAGGCATAGCAAGGCTAAAGGAAAGTCTAAAAGAATAAGCCTCACCCCTATGACCCGTAACACGAGGGAACGACGAGGCCTCTCCTTTCTGAAAGCCTTCATGCTCCCATCCTCCTCCAACAAAGAAGTACCACTTCTTCCACGTCTTATTGGAAGTAGGAACAGAGGTCAGGGGTCGAAACCCCTTCTGAAAAGACATATAGAAAAGGCCCTCTGCCTGCTTGAACTTCAGATCCATATTACTACGGATCAAGTCCAGAGACACATCCACCTTGTTCAGGTGTCCCAACACCACAAACCCTAAAAGCTGTCGCCAGCTATTGAGATTCAGGTCGGCAGGACAGAGCTTGAACCAACAAAAGAACTGCCTGACTAAATCTGGTAATGGGAGCCTCAAGCCCATTTCAAACCAGGCAAGGTAAACACAAATCTCCCCGGCTTCAACATTATGGGGACGATCCATGGGGCCTGGCGCTCTGCAGGTCACATTCGTGGGAAATTTAAATTTCACCCTCCATTCATCCAGAAGGCTCCGAGTGACAGCACTCTCACCCTCTTCTCTACGGGAAGACCTACCAGAGGTCTCCCCAGCCCTGTCTCAGGGCTTCTCAAAAGCATCAACTATCCTAACTCCAGGACTAGTGGGAGGATCAGCAGGCATCTCCCTAATAACTTCGGGAGCAGGATTACCCACATCTTCCACAGAAGACGGTACAACCATCTCAGGAGGATTTCCCACTCCCTCATTTACAGTTGGGGATTCAGGAAGAGCAGACATTATTCCCAGACTTAAGAAGAAAGAAGCAAGACAAGAGGAAAAATCAGTCGAACCTGTTCTAACTCAGGGAACCAGTACTCTTCAAGGTCACACGAACCAACAATGGCGAACGAAATCTCCTAGCGCAGTGAAAATGACGGGGGAAAGGTCAGTCCAAAATCTCATCCTGTATTTATAAAGCGCAGTATCAGAAGGGACCCACCAATCCCAAGCGCCATGACGGTTCGGAACAATGATGATTTCGAGAAACCTAACTATCAGCCCAGTACAATGATGACCTTGAAAAGACCTAATCTCCGGCTGCGCAATAAAAGCCTTGGAAGGCGAACGGACAAGACACATGACTCTCCGAAAAAGGCTTAGCCCTAGTTGCTTGCTGGCATCAAACTAGGACTTGGGGGGGGAGTAACTGATATACCATAAAAGAACAGGCCAATCAACACTTGACACGTGTAGCCACAATCCGACCCATGCTCAGCCAACATGATTCTCATTCAACCAATAAGGAAAAACTCAAGCATCCAGATCATCATACAAGGTCGGAAGTGGCCGAACATATATATCCAGAACAAGGTCACAGGGTTCAGACCAACACTACAGAACTCGTCACCACTTTAGCGGATGCCGAGCAAGGAATAAGGAAGCGGTCTTCAACAAAGAAACTACCATCTATGGTTATCTCTATGCAAGGTAGCCGCAATCTCCAGGGATCAAATCCCTATATTCATGGCTTCTATGGTTATCTCTATGCAAGGTAACTACAATCTCCGGTGATCAAATCCCTATATTCATGGCTTCAAATTCTCACCAACTGAGGAAAGTCACGGCTTATAAATTAAACCCTAAAGGTACGCCTTATGGTCTATGCTCATTCTTTGGCTTTCAATACAGTCTTTCAATTCCCTTACTTACTTAAGCATCGGAGCGGCTACCGCCGGAGCCAATCCGGTGGTCCTCTGATCATCTCTCTGAGTGTTCTACAGGTCACGAAGCCCTCACGTGTTGCGAGTCAAAAAGTGCAGCATCAATTACCTCTAATATTATAATTACTTTTAAAAATATTTATCTAAATACTAAACTACTGTTTTAAAAAACATTTCTTACACCAATAGTTGTGGCGGAGCGGTAAGACGTTGAAAATAAAATTTAAGTGTCTCGAGTTCGAATCTTTTTTGTTCTGATTGTTGACAAAAGCTTAAAGGATGTGTTCAACTCCCACAGAAAAGGAACGAGGATACCCTGACAAAGAAAAAAAAATTTCTTACAAATTTACTTTTCACTAAATCACTTCTCTATCACATTCAGCAAAACACAAATGGGCACTTAATCATATTACTCTTTACAAAAATGATCCTGTGCCTTGATGCACGTTGCAACTGTAATAATGTTATGCTAGCACATTTCATACTTCATCTACCACACCACAAGCATGCACAGGCTTGGCCGACCACACAATGGGTGGGTCTGCACAGGTCATCTCTTATTTATTGCTGTTTTAGTGCTCTGTGTAAAGTTGGACACGTTAATAGCTAAAATTTCCGTTGGGAATCCAAGGCTAATTTAGCAATGCCTTAACAAGTTGATCTCTGATTAAAAACTACCTAATTAATTAATTCTCTACCTTAAACCCTATAGTCCAGCTGCTACCTTTTCTCTTATTATTATTTGCTGCTAAAACTCTATTATTATTGTATGCAGGCACTTCATTTTGGTATATATTATGGGGCATTAATATATGTAAATGAAACCAAACCAGTAATCTTATTTATAACTGAGAAAACGTAAGTTGGTATCCATCTGAGTATCCATCTTATTTCTTCAGGATCTGCAGAAGATTTTTTGCTAAAGCTCTATTTTGGTTCCAAATGCTTGAACCTTCTCTTTGAGGTTTGGTTTTGTTCTTGTATGTTTTTTTCATTGGAATCTTTAGCTTTTGTTTCTGGGTTGCTTTCTGTTTTGGGCTTTTCTGTAAGTTAGTATCTTGCCAACTCGTGTAAGATGGGGAAGTGTTTTTTTTGGGTTGATTTTGGTGGTTTGTATTTTCCCTTTGGGTGTTTTGGGGGTGTTTTAACATCTTATTAAAATTGTTTGCTTTTGCTGTTCAAAAAAAAATTCTTAATATATATACTATTACATCATTGGAAACAAAGAGCATAAAATCCCATAATATAGTACTATTACATCATTGGAAACAAAGAGCATATAAAAATCCCATCCAAATTAAAGTAGTTAATTAGCTAGATAATGCAGTAGAACCAAACTGAATTTGGCTAGATAGTGAGAGTAATTTTCAGGCTCTAGGCGTAAGTCGACCCTCATTAGCCAACTTGAAGAGATGTGCCTGAGTTGCTGCAGCCGTGTTCGAGCCCATTGCTGCCACAAAACTATCCCTGACTTGCTCGGTTGTAAAATGGAACCTCTTATCCACCATGGAGTTCAGCAACGAAGCTGTCCCTTCGCGATAGAGTGCCCCGAACCCATCGGCACGAGTGTTGGAAAGTGCCTGCTGCAAGCTCATATTTGCTCCAAACCCCGGAATGCTAGGCACACCGAATGCTCCGCCCAGAGTCCCCCAATAGCCAAACAGACCCCATATCAATCCTGGGTGACTACCCCAATAACTGCAAGAGTTACAATAACAATGATAAAATTTTAGTACTGCTACATTATAATAGACGAGCCATTACAAGTGATTCAGATTCAACATTTGTATAACTTACTTCCATGTACCAAATGGTGGTGAATTTGGATCAAATGGAGGTGTGGGTGGCGAATTTGGGTCAAAGGGAGGTGTGGGTACGTAGATACTAGGAGTGGTCGGTGTGCCAGGGTCAAAAAATGGAGTTGGCGGTGGGTTGAGGATGGTTGGTGTTGGAGGGGTAGTGCCACCAGTTGGAGGAGAGTTGTAGTACCCACCACCACCACCTGTAGGAGGGTCCAAAATTGGAGTTGGCGGTGGGTTGAGGATCGTTGGTGTTGAAGGGGGAGTGCCACCAGTTGGAGGAGAGTTATAGTAGCCACCACCACCACCTGTAGGAGGGTCCAAAATTGGAGTTGGCGGTCGGGTGAGGATCGTTGGTGTTGAAGGGGTAGTGCCACCAGTTGGAGGAGAGTTATAGTACCCACCACCACCACCTGTAGGAGGGTCCAAAAATGGTGTTGGCGGTGGGCTGAGGATCGTTGGTGTTGAAGGGGTAGTGCCATCAGTTGGAGGAGAGTTATAGTACCCATCACCACCACCTGTAGGAGGGTCCAAAAATGGTGTTGGCGGTGGGCTGAGGATCGTTGGTGTTGAAGGGGTAGTGCCATCAGTTGGAGGAGAGTTATAGTACCCATCACCACCACCTGTAGGAGGGTCCAAAAATGGAGTTGGCGGTGGGGTGAGGACGGTTGGTGTTGAAGGGGTACTGGCACCAGTTGGAGGAGAGTTATATTGCCCACCACCACCTGTAGGAGGGTCCAAAAATGGAGTTGGCGGTGGGGTGAGGATGGTTGGTGTTGAAGGGGTGCTGCCACCAGTTGGAGGAGAGTTATAGTAGCCACCACCACCTGTAGGAGGGGTCGGAGAAGGGTCATAGTGTCCTCCCCTTGGTTGGTTTCCACAATGACAATGTGGTGTGCCACCATGGCTACCTCCTCTGTGTGACGGAGTCGGCGTGCCACCATGGCTACCGCCTGTGTGTGAAGGAGTCGGCGTGCTTCCGTAGCTACCTCCTGAGCCATGTGATGGTGGAGTTACTTGTGGTGGACTCCCGCGTGAACCTGTAAGTGGCCAAACAAAGTATTAAGTCTGCAGATAGTCCTTTGAGAAGGAAAACTGTGCCATTTGAATGAGTTGCTCACATTTTCTTCTAACAGACAATAAAATAGTTCAAACAGTAATGTATGGTTGGTATGTTTAGTTATCTATTTTTGCCCGGACAAGTTAAGGATAAGTTAACATTAATATAAAAAAATTAATTCTTTTATTTAGAATTTTAAAAATAATTGTGATAATTCACTTGGGGTGGTGGATAAATTCGGTCGCTTATTTAAATAACTCTGATAAAAGTAGAAATTAATGCTAAAATATGGAGAGAGAGAGAGAGAGACCTGTAGGAGGAGTTCCTGCATGTGGGTCTGGAGGGCAATAGTTCTTTTGATCTTCAACACTAGTAGACATGACATGAATTAGCAAGTTCTGAGAAAGCAACACAGCAGCCAAAGTCCACATTAGCAGAGAAGCCCGTCTTCTTCTCTCCCTCTCCATCTCCGTCTGCTATCAGGAAAGAAATTAAGGAATGAAGAAAGTGTCTTGAAAGGAAGGAAGAGGATTGAGATATGATAGTGCTTCAGAGTGGAGAGCAGTGAATATAAAGAGTGGACAGTCAAGGAAGTAAATATGAGCAGGTGATAGGAGTATGTGGTTAGTTGACGTGGTACAGTAGCATTTAAAGCGGTACTGATTATATGGACATACTCCAAATCCAATGGAGTATGTGTGTTATATTTGTGATAAATTGATACACATATTTTGACAACAAGAAATTTCTTACCTGATATATCACAAACAGACACACCAATCACTTTGAGACACGTGTGCCCATCAGATTAACAAATCTCGATCCTACAGAGCTCATATACTTCGGTCATACAGAACAGCTACAAGCCTTCAGGGTATTCTCATATATGTCTATCATACAGAGCAGCCACAAGCCTTCGGGGCATTCTTATTTATATATCATTCAGAACCGATAAACTCGGTCATACAGTGCAGATGAAGCATTCAGGATATTCTCATGTACATCTTCCAGACCTCCTGTTCTGGACAATATTTATTCAACACTGCATATATGGTTTCCTTAACAACTGTTAAGCGGGGAATAAGGAAACAGTCTTCAACACGGAAACTACTATCTATGATTATCTCCATCTACGATTCAATGCTCCACAAGGTAACTGCAAATCTCCGATGATCAAATCCCTATATTCGTGGCGGCAAAACCTAATCAAATTAGGAGAACCACGGCTTATATATTAAACCCTAGAGGTACGCTTTATTTTCTTATGCTCATTCTTTGGCTTTCAATACAGTCTTTCAATTCCCTTACTTACTTAAGCATCGGAGCGGCTACCGCCGGAGCCAATCCGGTGGTCCTCTGATCATCTTTCTGAGTGTTCTACAGGTCACGGAGCCCTCACGTGTTGCGAGTCAAAAAGTGCAGCATCAGTTTGGCGCCGTCTATGGGAACGACTAATCTTTACGTGCTTTATTCGTAAACTCATCTTTTTCCCCACCGGAAAACCATGGCACCAAATCTCCGACCACGACAGAATACTCAGAGTTCGCAAAACGCTCAGCGTCAGCCGCCTACTCCTCGCACAAGGGGACCCGCGGCCAACCCTATGCGACAAGAGATCGAAGCAATAAAACGACACAATGAACTGGTGCAGGAGCAATTGCTGGCCATCACTAGAACGCTGGCAACCCTCACGCAGAACCAAACGGCGGCTTCTCCTAGCCCGCCGGTCAACTTCGTTGCAGGAACGCAACCCCCGGTTGCCACGGAGAATGAAGAACTTCGTGGGCAGGCCCCCACTAACCAGCCTGGGCACCCCTCAGGCGTTGCTCACACTGGCCGAGATCCACAGCCATCAACAGTCCCTGGCTGGGGAACATCTGCTTTTATTCCCGACGTGCATTACCGGAGCACTACTCGAGCCCCAACTCCTAGGGTTTCGGGAGCACCACCGGCACCGCAGGAACCTTATCATGCAGCACCAGTCCCTCCGGTTCGGATTCCTCCTCCATCCGAAGGGCGTACTCCACCCTACTACCCTGAAGCCGAGGCTGTCAGGCAGGGTTCACAAGATGTCAGACTCAGAGACCCGCGAAGGGTATAGGAGATTGCCGAGTCTATGGACCGGACAATCGGCTTAAGAGGACCTCAGAACCCTCCAGAGCAGGACGAACTGGCCAGGCTGCTCGGAAGACTAGCCACTCCGTTCACTCACGCCATCATGTCCGAAGAGAGGCCCAGAAAGTTCATGGTGCCCAAGTTCACTCTCTACGACGGATCGGGAGATCCAGGAGATCACCTATCTCATTATCAGCATACGATGGCCCTTCACGGAGCCTCAGACGATTTCATGTGCCGAACGTTCATCACCAGCCTGAAGGGAACAGCTCTGAAGTGGTTCCACAACCTCCCTCCGAACTCCGCTACCAGCTTCTACGAGCTTGGTAGGCAGTTCTTGGATAGGTTTATGACCAGCAGGTGGCTCAGAAGGGGGCCAGAATTCCTGCTGAATGTTAAGCAGACCAGGGAGGAATCCCTCCGAGCCTACATTGCCCGCTTCAACACCGAGCTCACTGAGATCACGGATTGCAACCCGAAATTTCTCGTTGCAGCCCTTACTGCCGGGCTTGCCCAGGGCGGCTTCAGAGATTCCTTGACAAAGAGCCCTCCAGCCGATATGGCGGCATTGATGGATCGGGCCAAAAAATACATCAACCTGGAAGAAGCCAACCGCTCAGCCCAGAAGGGCAAAGATCAGACCCAAAGAGATAATCCGAAGCGGGAGGACAATAAGAAGGAGGATCACAGAAGAAACTCCAACAAAAAGAGGGCCAGGAGCCCAGAGAAGAGAATAGCTCCCAGAGCTGTGTACAACTCCGCACCAAGGGAGTTCACCAACTTCACGCCTTTGAACACCACTCCGAACCAGGTACTCCGGCAGATCCGAGATCGGGAGAACCTGAGGTTGCCAGAGCCAATCAAAGGAGATCCCAGCCTGCGGGACCAAAGTAAGTATTGCAATTTCCATAAAGATCATGGACATACTACTAACACTTGCAGGACCCTCCGATATGAGTTAGAACAACTCATAAAGAAGGGATGTCTTCGGGAGTTCGTCAAACAAGACGGAAGGCAGAACCCCCAAGAAGACAAGCCTCAGTAGCAGCCAGATCAGAGGCCCGAACAGAGGCAAGAGCAGCGGGAAGGACGAAACGAGCCTCAGAGGCAGAACAACCATGTTATCTACGTCCTCCATGCTGACTCCCCTGTTACAGGAATGTCCAACAGGGCAAGAAAAAGATATGCTCGGGAGGCCAGGACCGCCCCAAACATCTTGCAGGTCTCCGACGTCGAAAAGAGGCTCAAGCTAGGGCCAGAGATCCAGTTCACCGAGCAAGATCTAGCAGGGGTACACTGCCCTCACAGTGATGCCCTTGTTATCACCCTCAGAATCGCCAACTTCGAGACTAGAAGAGTCCTAGTCGACACTGGCAGCTCAGTCAACATTCTATTCTATGAACCGCTTAAGCGGATGGGCATAGACCAGGACAGCGTCAAGCCCACCTTTGCCGTAATGGCAGCTTTTGATTGCAACCTCAGCACCCCACTGGGGAGAGTTGACCTTCCTACCACTATAGGGGAAGGTGAAGGGCGGAAGACCACCATCTCTGAATACATGGTGTTGAACATGAAGTCTCCATACAACGTCATCATCGGAAGACCCTGGTTACACCAGATAGGGGCAGTCACTTCGACCCTTCATCAGTGTCTGAAGTACGTCCACAATCAGAGCGTGCACTCGGTCCGAGGATGTCAGCTAACCTCACGAGAATGTCACGCTATTGCCCTCAAGGAGACAGCCCCGAAATAGCAATTACAGTACACTCGGGACTGTGCAGATCCGGTTTTCACTCACACTCCCGAGGTGGAAGATTGCCCATCCGGCGTTGAAGAGCCCCTGAGCCCAAGGGGACGTGACAGTCAAGCCAAGCCTGTTGGCGAGCCCATCAAAGTACTGGTCAGTTCAGAAGCAGAGGGGCGTTATTTGTACATCGGCCCAGACCTTACACCCACCGAGCAGGAAAAGATGGTCAGGTTTCTGAAGAACAACCTCTCTATCTTTGCTTGGGAGACCAGGGACATGGAGGGAATAGATCCTAATCTGATAACTCACAAACTGATGGTAGATCCAGATCACCCCCCAGTCAGACAGAAGAGAAGGCCGATCGCTCCCGAACGGCATCGGATTATAGACGAAGAAGTCCAGAGGCTGCTGGACGCCAGGATGATACGGGAAGTTTTCTATCCCGAGTGGCTAGCCAACACTGTGCTTGTCAAGAAGAAGAACTGTAATATCCCGACCCGGGATACCGGGTCATATGGCACGTATTTCGAGATTAAAGGAAATTTGTGTAAAAATATTTACACCAAAGGAAATAATTAATTAAATAATTAATTATTTATTTATATGAAATTATTAACTCTAATTATGATTAAATAAATTTGAATACACAAACACACACTTTATGGTGTATTGTGTGTATGATATAAAGTGTATAAAAGTATATATATACACATGTCCATGTATAAGTATGTATATATAAATAGTTAAAATGATTATTTAATACACAATTCATGAAGGCATGTATATGTATAATTATGTATGCATGTATGTACATAGATACATTATATATGTATTTATATATAATTAATTGTTCATATATATTTATATACATTTATATAGATATACATGTGTAAAGTATGAACAGTGCACAAGGTGTGTGTGTGTCGGTTGAGCTGTGTGTGTGTGTGTGTCTCCATGTGTTGGTGTGTGTGTGATATATATATATATATATATATATATAATATACAATATACAAAATATCAAGGATCCATTTAATGTAAGGTGCCAAAATGAAAAAGCAGAATTAATGAAGTGTAAGATGGATGATAAGGTCAAGAATGAGGGCTGCAAACGAGTAGAGAGAGAAAGGGAAAATGAAGAGAGAGAAGGGTCGGTGGTGAGAGTTTAAAAGGCCAAGGCATGCAAAGCATGCTTGGTTCGTAAGAAACCAATCCTGGGGAGCATTAGGAAGCTAAAGGAAGAAGAAGTAGAGAATCAGAGAGAGAGAAGGATACAGAATATCAAAAATAGGTATTTTCTCTCTCTAAAAATATAGAATGGATATGAACTGTTTTAGAGTTTGTTTTCATTATATGATGTTCAATATACGTTTAAAGTTGAACCAAGCATGAAAATCTAGTATTAGAGCACCTAAAAACATGAAACCCAAGGTCGGCTGCCATGGATGACCTTGAAAATAGCAGGTCTGAAATGGGTGAAATCAAATAGGTTCTAACCTACCAAGACCCCAAGATGAAGTCATGAGGGTCATGAAAAACCCTAGCCGCGATCAAAAATCCCAACAAGAGCCTTCCAAAAATGGAGTTGCAGGTGCGGGTCCAAAGTCCCAACCTCTCAAACTGACGTTTAAACCCATTTTTCTAAATGGGGAATGAAACTCCATGAGAAAAGGAACACAAAGAATCAAACCCCAAGGGTTTTAGCTCAGAAATGAGCATTTACGAGCAGCTTACAGGTTCGGATTATCAAGCCTTTAAACCGAACATACAAATTAGTTTTAAGCTCAAAATGAATGCCAATATACTCGTTTGTGTCTAGGGATTAAATTGGGACCAAAACAGTATTGAATGGCTGTGTATAAATGCACGAAATAGAAGAAAAAGGGAGACTGAAACTAGGGTTTCTCAGTCGGTGGAGTGGGGAAGATGAAGACGCGTCAACTCGTTTTTAAAATGGGGCTGAGTTGACTCGGACAGGTGGCAGCCTCTGGGCTTGCCACCGATTTATTGAAACGCCACCGTTTTGTAATGTCGGTTAAATTTAAAAGAGATTTAGGGCTGACGTCATCATGACGTCAGCCACATGTAAGCAGACCGGCTAAACCGGTTGGTTTATGACTAGACCGGGCGGTTCACTTAAAATTAAACCAAACCCTTTGGTTTTCAAGTTATTTAAAAATAAAATAAAACCAATACTTTACTTAATTGCGGATTGACCCCAGAACTTCTGGACAATCCTACTGTTGCCCAATTTATGGAAGTTTTATGCATTTAGACCCCTGGAAAAATAATTAAATAATTAAATAATTAAATTAATTATTTAATAAATAAAGTAAAATGACTATTTTGCCCTTGGGTCATAAATAGAGTAAACGAAGTCCAAATTAAGCATATGAATAGTGTATCTTTACTATTTTGGACATTCTGAGATCAATGGTAGGGTCCGTTTTACGAGACGGAGCCTGAAAAATAAATACACGTAAGGGGTAAATGACCAAAATACCCCTTGACCAAAATTTAACAAGTTATTAGTGTACTCTTACTATCTCGGACCTTCTGAGTCCAATGGTGAGGTCCACGACACGAGACGGGGTCCCGAAAAATAAAGACACGTAAAGGGGTAAAATGACCAAAATACCCCTGGTACCCCTAAAGCCAAAATGAAATCAGAGAAGGTCTAAATTAACTTTCTTTGACACCCCGGACTCAAAAATGGAGTCCAAATTACGAAACAAAGTACAGAAAAATATGACACGTAAAACGGTAAATGACTATTTTGCCCTTTTACATATAACAGTCCGAATTAAATGTTACGAAAGCCTAAACCGACTTTCTTGGACACTCCGGACTCAATGGTAGAGTCTATTCGACCTAAAGAAATGTCTAAAATAAAAAGACATAAAATTTGATGAATAGCATCTGTTAGATGACTATGAATTGAAATGATGCCAAAGTACTAATACTAAGGCAAGTACAAGAAACGAAATACGAAAAGACACGACACGTAAACACGTCAAATAAATAACTTTAAATTAAAGTTAAAGGAACTCCCAGAAGAGTATAAATTGAAGTAGATTCAATTTCTAACACATTAAAATGCGTCATAGGTTAAGAATACGAGTTACGTTAAGTACATATGAATTTATGAAATCATTGTAGGATCAAATACGATTTAAGCATAAGTTAAGGAATATCGAAATGATATTACGATGAATATGAAGTTGATGAGATGTTTATGAATTGTTCTTAGGAACTACCAGGAAAGTGGGAAAGCGCATTATTAGCACTAACCCTAAAGAATCAAGGTGAGTAACCCTGTATTTGAAGTGGAGATTTAACTCCATGGATTTGAAAAGGTTTTAAATGCAAAGATATGAAGTGTTTGAAAATTCGAATTCAGTATTTACATGATTCAGTTAAATTGTTCTGTTTTTATAAACTCTATTATGACATGCTTAGTGAATGGTTTCTTTCATGGTTTTCTTAAAACATAATTCAGCATGTCTAAAGTTTTAAATGCCAAATTATGTAAAGTGTTCTGAATTTGTTTATATCAAGCATTTAACGGATTTATTATGAAATTATGTACATGATGTTTTAACTGTTTATGAGAAACATCTATTTGAAGAAATCATGTATTAAATGTATTTGAATGTAAGAAAAGCTGTGCCTAAGCACTATGGTTTTTGGTTGGGTTGTACGGAACTCAGCCGACTTTCTAAATAACAGATTTTTGGGTTGTACGGAACTCAATTAATCTGTAAACATGTGACAAGATTTTGGGTTATATACGAACTCAATTGACTGTCAAATGCCCGGTAGCAGGATCTAATCCCCCAGGCAAATGAGATATCTCCATTTATAAGTAAGATGGGAGTCCGGTTCGAAATGGATTCCACTAATGAAAGTGATAAGATGACAAATGATTTGAAAATGGAAGCAGGTTTTACCCTCATTTTCAATATGCATATGTTTTGAGTTTTATATACTCTATTTAAGAAATACATGTTATGTTATATGTTTTGAAGTTCATGAGTATAAGTATAGCTTGAATACTTTAAATGTTTCAAAGCTATTGTCTTACGAAATGCAAAATGTTTTGAGTTACATACTCTATTTGACGAAGTATAAGTATAGCTTGAATACTTTAAATGTTTCAAAGCTATTGTTTTACGAAATGCAATATGTTTTGAGTTATATACTCTATTGACAAAGTATGAGTTTAGCTTGAATACTTTAAATGTTTCAAAGCTACATGATTTAAGGAATACATCTATTCTGTATTCAAAGTATACGAACAATTGGCGGTGATTATTTCACAAACTCTTATGTACTAAACCACTGCTAATTGAAAACCCCATGACAAATACTGGAATTGCTCACAAGCTTAGATTAGCTTACCCGGACTTTGTTCGGACCCCCCCTTTCAGGTAATTAGCAGCAGTCTTGACTTGAGGACGTTGATGATGAATCTGCTGATTTTGGGAAGATATGTTTAAGTAGTTTCTCTTGAGGAACCTATGAACTCTATTAGTACATTTGTATTAGTAGATAATGTAAGAATATGTATTAAGCCCTCAGGGCAATTGAACATGTATTGTATTAATGTTATAAGTTTTTAAGTTTTAGTTATACTCTGAATGTGTAACCATGTATGCTATGTATGGAGCAGCAGTACCGAACGGATGTGCATAATTTAAAAATGAGAAAAGAAAAGAAAAAGTTTTCACGCTTCCGCAAAACGTATGTTGCACATCTATTCGATACCGCTGCATATGCGAGCCTTGTCTCGGGGCCCTCGGGTCTCGGGGCGGCGATCGCGATCCGGTAATCCGCTTAGGGTGGGTTTCGGGTCGTGACAAGAACGGCAAGTGGAGAGTCTGTGTTGACTATACAGACCTCAACAAAGCATGCCCCAAGGACAGCTTTCCACTGCCTAGAATAGATCAACTGGTTGACGCCACTGCAGGGCATGAGCTTATGAGTTTCATGGACGCCTACTCTGGATACAACCAGATCCAGATGTACCCTCCAGATCAGGAAAAGACTGCCTTCATAACAGAGAGAGGACTCTACTGCTACAGAGTGATGCCTTTCGGTTTGAAGAATGCTGGAGCCACTTACCAACGGTTGGTGAACAAGATGTTCAGCCCACTGCTCGGCAGCACCATGGAAGTATACATCGACGACATGCTGGTAAAGAGCCTTCAGAAAGGCAGCCACCTCCAGCACTTGGCCCAGACCTTCGATATCCTCAGACAGCATAAGATGAAGCTCAACCCCTCGAAATGTACCTTCGGAGTTACGAAGGGAAAATTCTTGGGGTACATCGTCTCTCAAAGAGGTATCGAAGCAGATCCCACTCAGATCCAAGCCCTGATTGGACTGAAGTCGCCAAAGACCAGAAAGGAGATTCAGGCACTGAATGGCAGAATCGCCGCATTGAGCAGATTTATATCCAAGTCCACCGATCGCTGCCTACCTTTCTTTAAAGCTCTAAAGGGCAGCAAGGCCTTGCAATGGACAGAAGAATGCGAGCATTCCTTCCAAGAACTAAAGGAGTATCTAGCCTCTCCAGAGCTCCTGTCAAAACCAGTACAAGGAGAAAAGCTGCTCCTGTACCTTGCAGTCTCTGAGAATGCGGTCAGCTCCGCACTGATCAGACAGGACAGAGGAGTACAGAGGCCTATATTCTACGTCAGTAGGGCACTACTTGACACGGAGAAAAGATACCCAGAAGTAGAGAAGCTGGCCTATGCCTTGGTCATATCAGCTCGGAAGCTTCGACCTTACTTCTAGGCCCATCCAATTGAGATTCCAACTGCCTATCCTCTAAAGTCAATATTGAGGAAACCTGAGGTATCGGGAAGATTGGTCAAGTGGTCAGTGGAGCTAGGGGAGTTCGACATAGCATATGTACCCCGAAACTCCATTAAAGGGCAGGCCTTAGCCGACTTTGTAGCCGAGTTCACCCCGGCACTGCAGAACGAAGCACAAATCACCGAAACTACGGGAACCTGGCTGCTGTATATTGATGGATCATCAACCGATCTAGGATCAGGGGTAGGACTGGTACTACAGTCCCCTGATGGACTCACATCGGAAAAAGCAATCAGCCTGGGATTTAGAGCTTCTAATAATGAAGCCGAATATGAGGCCCTAATCTTAGGGATGAAGCTTGCCCTGGAATGCGAGGCTCAGAACCTCGATGTCTTCTCTGACTCCCAACTGGTAGTAAGCCAAGTTTTGGGAGAGTTTGCCATTAAAGATGACAGGATGCTTCGGTACTCCGAACTGGTGAACCACTTAAAGCATTCCTTCCAGACTTTCACTGTCCAGAAGATTGAGAGAAGTCAGAACTGTAGAGCAGATGCTCTGGCCAACATGGCCTCCCGCCTCAAGTCCGAAACAGACTCCACAGTTAAAATCTCTTTTCAGCCAAGATCCAGCATTGAGGAAGCATCGGTTGCTCAAATTGATGAACAAACCCAGAGCTGGATGACCCCAATCCTCTAGTATCTAAGATCCGGGCTCCTCCCAGAGGATAAAAACAGAGCCAGGAGAATCCGAATCAGAGCGGCTCGGTACCTGATCCTGAACAACAAACTTTACAGGAGGTCGTAGTCTCAACATCTGTTAAAGTGTTTGGCTCCAAACGAGTCGCAATATGTTTTGGCTGAAATTCACGAGGGAATTTGCGGGAATCACAATGGGGGCAGAACTATAGCCCACCGAGCTCTATCACAGGGCTACTACTGGCCCGGCATGCTGAAACAGGTTAAAGAGTATGTTCGGAAGTGTGACAAATGCCAGAGATTCGCCCCATACCAACATCAGCCTCAGCACGAGCTTATCCCGATTCCTAGTCCTTGGCCCTTTGCTCAATAGGGAATGGACATTGTGGGCCCGTTACCACGAGCACCTCCAAACAGGAAGTACCTCTTGGTGGCCATCGACTACTTCTCTAAATGGGCCGAAGCCGAGCCTTTAACACATATTACAGAAAAGGAAGTCGAAAACTTCACCTGGAAGAACATCGTATGCAGGTTCGGCATACCACGTGTAATTATCTCGGACAATGGGACTCAATTCACTGGTAAAGGCTTCAAGGCATTCTGCAAAAATCTCAACATCAGGCAGCACTTCGCCTCTCCAGGCCATCCATAAGCAAATGGGCAGGCAGAGGTCACCAACCGAACAATCCTTGATGGGTTAAAGAAAAGGTTGGAACAGGCCAAAGGGAAGTGGGCAGAAGAGCTCCCAGGAGTCCTTTGGGCCTACCGTACAACCAGAAGAACTCCCACCTCTGAAACACCCTTCTCATTAGCCTATGGGACAGAAGCAGTAATTCCGGTTGAGATCGGTATGCCAACTCTGAGGACTGAGGCCTTTGAGCAAGAATCTAATGATCAGCAGCTGATGGAGAACTTGGATTTGCTCGAAGAGAGAAGGGATCAAGCCAGCATCAGGATGGAAGCCTACCAACAAAGAATGGTCAACAAATCCAAGATAGGACTCAAGACAGTCAGCTTTCAAGTTGGAGACTTCGTCTTAAGAAGAGTCTTTCAGAACACCAAGGATCCCACCATGGGAAAGTTGTCAGCAAATTGGGAAGGCCCCTACAAAGTAACGAAGGTCGTTCGACCTACCACTTACTGGCTTGAAGACATGACTGGGAAACCTGTTCCTAGGCCATGGAACGTAGAACACTTGCGGAAGTATTATCAATGAAGATTTTTTCTTTTACTTCCATAAAACTGTTCATCTATTAATGCACAGGCCTCCAGAGCCTGGTCCATCTATAAATGCACAGGCCTCTAGAGCCTGGTCCATCTATTAATGCACAAGTCTTATGACTTGGTCCATCTATTAATGCACAAGTCTTATGACTTGGTCCATCTATTAATGCACAGGCCTTCAGAGCCTGGTCCATCTATTAATGCACAAGTCTTATGACTTGGTCCATCTATTAATGCACAGGCCTTCAGAGCCTGGTCCATCTATTAATGCACAAGTCTTATGACGTGGTCCATCTATTAATGCACAGGCCTCCAGAGCCTGGTCCATAATGTACGAGTGTCCACTCGGTCCATCTATTAATGCACAGGCCTTCAGAGCCTGGTCCATCTATTAATGCACAAGTCTTATGACTTGGTCCATCTATTAATGCACAGGCCTTCAGAGCCTGGTCCATCTATTAATGCACAAGTCTTATGACTTGGTCCATCTATTAATGCACCGGCCTCCAGAGCCTGGTCCATAATGTACGAGTATTCACTCGGTCCATCTATTAATGCACAAGTCTTATGACTTGGTCCATCTATTAATGCACAGGCCTCCAGAGCCTGGTCCATATATTAATGCACAAGTCTCATGACTTGGTCCATCTATAATGCACAGACCTTCAGAGTCTGGTCCATGCTATACAGATCTTAAATACTTGGTTCATAAAATATGCAGGCCTACCGAGCCTAGACTACTTTAATGCTCAGGCCTTCCGAGCCTGGTCCGTCTTCAATTAGCAGATTCTGTGATCCAGTCTATCCAAAGGCAGAAGTTCCGAGCATCTATCAACTAAAGTTTCCTAGATCGGAACACCTCGGATCTGACACTTATATTATTTGGCTTATCTGTCAAACAAACCAGTACTATGGTTTCAACCAAAGGTAAAGTACTTCGATTCTGGCATTTTTCTAAGTTTTTTGATTTATTTTCAGAACAATCAGAAATGCATGAGAAGGTGCTTAAGCTTCAAAAGAGCACATTCACAGAAAATATCAGATCTGAGAAGAAGAAATTCAACTTTATTGATAACTCAAAAGATTTACATCAGTACAAAGACACTACTACAGAAGCTATTACAGAAGCTACGCTTGGCAACATAATGGCTCTTCTCCTGGGATGATAAAGGGGCACAAGATCCAAAACCTTCAAAACCGCCTTCATCGGCTCTATTTGAAAGGAAGGAACCCTGAACCCCAGTCTGCATCAAGTAGTGCCCAGGCCATTTCATCATCACTATCACTGGTCCCATGACCAACGGATGATGAGGGCTCTGAGCCTCAGGAGACTTTTCATTCTCCACCTCTGTAATCGGCATAACGCCCCAGCCAATTGAAGCAAGGGTTCCTGCCAAGTCACAAAGGGGAGGAGGCGGCCCCCATTCATCTCCCTCAGAGCAATTGTCACTGCCAAGTTATAAGCGGGAGGAGGCAACCCACCTTCAATCTTCTTCTTCACACCGTCTGTTTCATCCCAGCCACTTGGAGCAAGGGTCTCTGACAGGGCCTGAGGAAGAGGAGGCAACTCACCTTCGTCTTTATCACCAACGCTCCAGGCCTCGGTTGAATCAGGGAGGGGCCACCACCAATCGAAGAAATCTCGACTAGATACCAGAGGAAACAAGAAGACTTGTGCCTCCTTCAATCCTTCCTTGGAGACTGAAAATAGGGGAGGGTTAACTTTTGGCCACAGTTTAATTATTCCTAACTCAGGCAAGGAATCATCCATCATCTCCGGACGAGTGGAAGAACTCCGGCAGCATATAAAAATCTCTCTTACAAACAATTCAGGGAGCAAAAGGGTTGAGCACAACCATATGCCCTCGTTTCCATATATATAGACACTGGAAGACCAAAGGCCACCCAGTTGAACCGTCACAACGGTTAAGCGAAGTGCTAGCTTCGAAATCCCAAAAAGCGGAGATGCAATAAATGGAGTATTAAACCACTCTCTCGGGAGAAGCAAAAGGCAGGGCCATACACGTAATACACAGGCTTTTAATCTTTTCCACGTATATGACGTGACGGTTTCTCCATGTCATTAACACTTACAGGGCCACGTATACAACAGAGGTCCATCAACTATGACGTTTCTTGATTTCTAACAGGTCTGGAGGCAGAAGTTCTGATCAACCAAACTACAATCACAAGGTATCCACTTATTATTATATCCCCGGATTCAGAACGGTCAGCTTTGAAATACTTCAAAAAAGAAGTCTCCAATTACTGACTTAAGGCAAGTAAAGAAGTTCGGAACGCAGCTACCTACAGAGGAAAATCTGATATGGCATACACTAAAACTCTAGAGCAGCGCTACTAGCAACACTTACCAACTACATGTTAAGGCACTACAGAGCCACATAACTCAAAGATATGCACAAATGCTACAGAGCAATATAACCAAGGAGACGAGCATTAACCAAAAGATTGTTCCATTAAACAAATGTATGTTTCAAGTACATTGAAAGATAACAAAATATAGATCCTAAGCCTGATCAGCAGGAACAAGATCAACGACAGGAGAAGGTTCGGCAGGTGCAGTATCAACCACCTCAGTCGGTACAACCACTTCCGTGGGATCGGCCGGGAGGACATCAGCCACTTCATCCTGGATAACCTCTGAAGGTTCAGATCCAGGCGGCACAATTGAGGAAACGTCTAGGTCAGGAAACTTGGCAAGAAGCCGAGAGCGGAAGTTATTAAACCCAAACGTAATCAAACGATGGGCCATTCCTTCCAGCTTCGACCTCATCTCCTCCTCATTGTCCACCAATGCCTGCTCCACGGCTTCATCGAGCTGTCTATGGTGCTGGTACCGCAAGCCATTCAGCTCCACCTGCAACCTCCTTGCCCGCTCAACGGCAAGGTTCCTCTCCGACTCCATCACTATCAAGGAGTTCTGACACTCCTTCAACTTCTCCGCAGAATCGTGAGCCTCCGACCGAGCAGTACCCAGCTGGAGTCCCAGATCGTCCAGATTGGCCCTAAGTTGGTCAAGCTCCTCCACAGATGGAGAAACCTCCACCAAAGCAGAAAGGGTATGCAAGGTCTGCATAACACAAAGAAAACGACTCAACACCAGTATAAACGCTTAAAGGTAAGAGAAGTATGGGCCTGACGGGCTCACCTTAACCTGAAGAGCGGTCAAGTCAGCAAGAAGCTTCCCGGACGCCTGAGGCTTAATTTGAACTAAGCCTTTGGCCCAGAAGTCACTCAGAATCTTCTGGACCCCCTGACCAGCAACATCAGGAGCCACCGATGATGATGCCCCCTTACCCGCTCGACGAGACGGGATTGGAGGAACCACCGTGATAGGGACAGGAGCCTCTTCCTCCCTTTCAGCAGGCTCGGGAGAGGACAAAACTAGCCTCCGCTTCTTCGGAATGGGAGGGACCACTGGAGAGGGAGCCTCCCCCGTCGCCACGGATGGTGATGGCCCGGACTCCCATTGAGCCATCACATTATCAGCAATCTCCTCGACACTACCCCTAGCAGCCATTAATTTATCAGGGTTGACAATGGAAGAATGATCCCTAATGCTGGGCTTCAAAAGCTTCTTATACTGCTTCTGAATCGCGGGAGAGAAATCTGGTCTCTTCCACGCACTCTTAACTGCAAAGCAAGCACAGAAATTGATCAGTTCAACAAATTGGCAAACAAAACGGAGTCAACGCAGCCACGGAAAAGTTAAGCCTCACCCCTTGGCCCAGTGGTTCGAGGGAATGTGGAAGGTTGACCCTCGAAGTTCTTGAATTCCCATCCACCTTTAATAAAAAAGTACCATTTCTTCCAAGTCTTGTTGGAGGAGGGCACAAAAGTAAGGGGTCTGAACCCACTATCAAAAGACATATAATAAAGGCCCTCCGCCTTTCGAAGTTTTAGATCCATATTGCTACGGATCAGGTCAAGGGACACCTCGACATTATTCATATGCCCTAATACGATAAAGCTCAACAGATGTCTCCAACTGTTAAGGTTCAGGTCTGCAGGGCACAGATCAAACCAACAAAAGAATTGTTTTATTATATCAGGAAAGGGGAGTGTAAGACCCAGTTCAAACCAGGCCAAATAGGCACAGATTTCTCCATCTCTAACATTGCCCGGGTGATCTTGAGAATCTAGGACCCTGAAAGTAACATTTTTGGGAAGTTTGAACTTCGCCCATAACTCCTTCAACATACTTTCAGTAATTACACTCTCACCCTCCTCTCTGCGACCAGACCAACCAGAGGTCTCGCCAGCCCTGTTCGGGGGATCATCAAAAGCATCGACAATCCTAACCCCCGGACTAGAGGGAGGAACTACCATTCTATTTTCGTCAACATTCACTAATTGCATTTGAGGATCAGTCTCAGAAGGACTTCCCAAACCAGAGTGTGATTCTAAGCCAGACATGGCGAACAAGAGAAAGAGATGAAACAAACGAGAAGGAATGAAGAAGGGGACTAAAAGTCGAACCTGAGATCAAGAAAAGGTTATGAACACCGGAGATCCTCCAAAACTCTAAGATATGTCAAATGGCGGTCTGGTACTATAGAAATAAATGCAGAAGAAAGGTATGAAAGACCTTTCCCTCTCTCTATATACGCATTCGAAATATGAGCCTTCCAAGACGAGCCGACACAACGGTTGAGAATAATGATGGATTCTCGAGTATCGGCTGCGCAATAAATGACACGTTAAATCGACGTCTCGAGAAGTGGGAAGGCAAAATGTATGACTCTTCACAAAACCCTCAACCCTAGTTAAATCCCTAGCTTTTAACAAGGGCTCGGGGGGGGAGTAGCTGATATACCACAAACAGATACACCAATCACTTTGAGACACGTGTGCCCATCAGATTAACAAATCTCGATCCTACAGAGCTCATATACTTCGGTCATACAGAACAGCTACAAGCCTTCAGGGTATTCTCATATATGTCTATCATACAGAGCAGCCACAAGCCTTCGGGGCATTCTTATTTATATATCATTCAGAACCGATAAACTCGGTCATACAGTGCAGATGAAGCATTCAGGATATTCTCATGTACATCTTCCAGACCTCTTGTTCTGGACAATATTTATTCGACAATGCATATATGGTTTCCTTAACAACTGTTAAGCGGGGAATAAGGAAACAGTCTTCAACACGGAAACTACTATCTATGATTATCTCCATCTACGATTCAATGCTCCACAAGGTAACTGCAAATCTCCGATGATCAAATCCCTATATTCGTGGCGGCAAAACCTAATCAAATTAGGAGAACCACGGCTTATATATTAAACTCTAGAGGTACGCTTTATTTTCTTATGCTCATTCTTTGGCTTTCAATACAGTCTTTCAATTCCCTTACTTACTTAAGCATCGGAGCGGCTACCGCCGGAGCCAATCCGGTGGTCCTCTGATCATCTTTCTGGGTGTTCTACAGGTCACGGAGCCCTCACGTGTTGCGAGTCAAAAAGTGCAGCATCAGTTTGGCGCCGTCTGTGGAAACGACTAATCTCTACGTGCTTTATTCGTAAACTCATCTTTTTCCCCACCGGAAAACCATGGCACCAAATATCCGACCACGACAGAATACTCAGAGTTCGCAAAACGCTCAGCGTCAGCCGCCTACTCCTCGCACAAGGGGACCCGCGGCCAACCCTATACGACAAGAGATCGAAGCAATAAAATGACACAATAAACTGGTGCATGAGCAATTGTTGGCCATCACTAGAACGCTGGCAACGCTCACGCAGAACCAAGCGGCGGCTTCTCCTAGCCCGCCGGTCAACTTCGTTGCAGGAACGCAACCCCCGGTTGCCACGGAGAATGAAGAACTTCGTGGGCAGGCCCCCACTAACCAACCTGGGCACCCCTCAGGCGTTGCTCACACTGGCCGAGATCCACAGCCATCAACAGTCCCTGGCTGGGGAACATCTGCTTTTATTCCCGACGTGCATTACCGGAGCACTACTCGAGCCCCAACTCCTAGGGTTTCGGGAGCACCACCGGCACCGCAGGAACCTTATCATGCAACACCAGTCCCTCCGGTTCGGATTCCTCCTCCATCCGAAGGGCGTACTCCACCCTACTACCCTGAAGCCGAGGCTGTCAGGCAGGGTTCACAAGATGTCAGACTCAGAGACCCGCGAAGGGTAGAGGAGATTGCCGAGTCTATGGACCGGACAATCGGCTTAAGAGGACCTCAGAACCCTCCAGAGCAGGACGAACTGGCCAGGCTGCTCGGAAGACTAGCCACTCCGTTCACCCATGCCATCATGTCTGAAGAGAGGCCCAGAAAGTTCATGGTGCCCAAGTTGACTCTCTACGACGGATCGGGAGATCCAGGAGATCACCTATCTCATTATCAGCATACGATGGCCCTTCACGGAGCCTCAGACGCTTTCATGTGCCGAACGTTCATCACCAGCCTGAAGGGAACAGCTCTGAAGTGGTTCCACAACCTCCCTCCGAACTCCGTTACCAGCTTCTACGAGCTCGGTAGGCAGTTCTTGGATAGGTTTATGACCAGCAGGAGGCTCAGAAGGGGGCCAGAATTCCTGCTGAATGTTAAGCAGACCAGGGAGGAATCCCTCCGAGCCTACATTGCCCGCTTCAACACCGAGCTCACTGAGATCACGGATTGCAACCTGAAATTCCTCGTTGCAGCCCTTACTGCCGGGCTTGCCCAGGGCGGCTTCAGAGATTCCTTGACAAAGAGCCCTCCAGCCGATATGGCGGCATTGATGGATCGGGCCAAAAAATACATCAACCTGGAAGAAGCCAACCGCTCAGCCCAGAAGGGCAAAGATCAGACCCAAAGAGATAATCCGAAGCGGGAGGACAATAAGAAGGAGGATCACAGAAGAAACTCCAACAAAAAGAGGGCCAGGAGCCCAGAGAAGGGAACAGCTCCCAGAGCTGTGTACAACTCCGCACCAAGGGAGTTCACCAACTTCACGCCTTTGAACACCACTCCGAACCAGGTACTCCGGCAGATCCGAGATCGGGAGAACCTGAGGTGGCCAGAGTCAATCAAAGGAGATCCCAGCCTGCGGGACCAAAGTAAGTATTGCAATTTCCATAAAGATCATGGACATACTACTAACACTTGCAGGACCCTCCGATATGAGTTAGAACAGCTCATAAAGAAGGGACGTCTTCGGGAGTTCGTCAAACAAGACGGAAGGCAGAACCCCCAAGAAGACAAGCCTCAGTAGCGGCCAGATCAGAGGCCCGAACAGAGGCAAGAGCAGCGGGAAGGACGAAACGAGCCTCAGAGGCAGAACAACCATGTTATCTACGTCTTCCATGCTGACTCCCCTGTTACAGGAATGTCCAACAGGGCAAGAAAAAGATATGCTCGGGAGGCCAGAACCGCCCCAAACATCTTGCAGGTCTCCAACGTCGAAAAGAGGCTCAAGCTAGGGCCAGAGATCCAGTTCACCGAGCAAGATCTAGCAGGGGTACACTGCCCTCACAGTGATGCCCTTGTTATCACCCTCAGAATCGCCAACTTCGAGACTAGAAGAGTCCTAGTCGACACTGGCAGCTCAGTCAACATTCTATTCTATGAACTGCTTAAGCGGATGGGCATAGACCAGGACAGCGTCAAGCCCACCACTGCCGTAATGGCAGCTTTTGATTGCAACCTCAGCACCCCACTGGGGAGAGTTGACCTTCCTACCACTATAGGGGAAGGTGAAGGGCGGAAGACCACCATCTCTGAATACATGGTGTTGAACATGAAGTCTCCATACAACGTCATCATCGGAAGACCCTGGTTACACCAGATAGGGGCAGTCACTTCGAACCTTCATCAGTGTCTGAAGTACGTCCACAATCAGAGCGTGCACTCGGTCCGAGGATGTCAGCCAACCTCACGAGAATGTCACGCTATTGCCCTCAAGGAGACAGCCCCGAAATAGCAATTACAGTACACTCGGGACTGTGCAGATCCGGTTTTCACTCACACTCCCGAGGTGGAAGATTGCCCATCCGGCGTTGAAGAGCCCCTGAGCCCAAGGGGACGTGACAGCCAAGCCAAGCCTGTTGGCGAGCCCATCAAAGTACTGGTCAGTTCAGAAGCAGAGGGGCGTTATTTGTACATCGGCCCAGACCTTACACCCACCGAGCAGGAAAAGATAGTCAGGTTTCTGAAGAACAACCTCTCTATCTTTGCTTGGGAGACCAGGGACATGGAGGGAATAGATCCTAATCTGATAACTCACAAACTGATGGTAGATCCAGATCACCCCCCAGTCAGACAGAAGAGAAGGTCGATCGCTCCCGAACGGCATCGGATTATAGACGAAGAAGTCCAGAGGCTGCTGGACGCCAGGATGATACGGGAAGTTTTCTATCCCGAGTGGCTAGCCAACACTGTGCTTGTCAAGAAGAAGAACGGCAAGTGGAGAGTCTGTGTTGACTATACAGACCTCAACAAAGCATGCCCCAAGGACAGCTTTCCACTGCCTAGAATAGATCAACTGGTTGACGCCACTGCAGGGCATGAGCTTATGAGTTTCATGGACGCCTACTCTGGATACAACCAGATCCAGATGTACCCTCCAGATCAGGAAAAGACTGCCTTCATAACCGAGAGAGGACTCTACTGCTACAGAGTGATGCCTTTCGGTTTGAAGAATGCTGGAGCCACTTACCAACGGTTGGTGAACAAGATGTTCAGCCCACTGCTCGGCAGCACCATGGAAGTATACATCGACGACATGCTGGTAAAGAGCCTTCAGAAAGGCAGCCACCTCCAGCACTTGGCCCAGACCTTCGATATCCTCAGACAGCACAAGATGAAGCTCAACCCCTCGAAATGTACCTTCGGAGTTACGAAGGGAAAATTCTTGGGGTACATCGTCTCTCAAAGAGGTATCGAAGCAGATCCCACTCAGATCCAAGCCTTGATTGGACTGAAGTCGCCAAAGACCAGAAAGGAGATTCAGGCACTGAATGGCAGAATCGCCGCATTGAGCAGATTTATATCCAAGTCCACCGATCGCTGCCTACCTTTCTTTAAAGCTCTAAAGGGCAGCAAGGCCTTGCAATGGACAGAAGAATGTGAGCATTCCTTCCAAGAACTAAAGGAGTATCTAGCTCTCCAGAGCTTCTGTCAAAACCAGTACAAGGAGAAAAGCTGCTCCTGTACCTTGCAGTCTCTGAGAACGCGGTCAGCTCCGCACTGATCAGACAGGACAGAGGAGTACAGAGGCCTATATTCTACGTCAGTAAGGCACTACTTGACACGGAGAAAAGATACCCAGAAGTAGAGAAGCTGGCCTATGCCTTGGTCATATCAGCTCGGAAGCTTCGACCTTACTTCTAGGCCCATCCAATTGAGATTCCAACTGCCTATCCTCTAAAGTCAATATTGAGGAAACCTGAGGTATCGGGAAGATTGGTTAAGTGGTCAGTGGAGCTAGGGGAGTTCGACATAGCATATGTACCCCGAAACTCCATTAAAGGGCAGGCCTTAGCCGACTTTGTAGCCGAGTTCACCCCGGCGCTGCAGAACGAAGCACAAATCACCGAAACTACGGGAACCTGGCTGCTGTATATTGATGGATCGTCAACCGATCAAGGATCAGGGGTAGGACTGGTACTACAGTCCACTGATGGACTCACATCAAAAAAAGCAATCAGCCTGGGATTTAGAGCTTCTAATAATGAAGCCGAATATGAGGCCCTAATCTTAGGGATGAAGCTTGCCCTGGAATGCGAGGCTCAGAACCTCGATGTCTTCTCTGACTCCCAACTGGTAGTAAGCCAAGTTTTGGGAGAGTTTGCCATTAAGGATGACAAGATGCTTCGGTACTCTGAACTGGTGAACCACTTAAAGCATTCCTTCCAGACTTTCACTATCCAGAAGATTGAGAGAAGTCAGAACTGTAGAGCAGATGCTCTGGCCAACATGGCCTCCCGCCTCAAGTCCGAAACAGACTCGCGAGACATATGACAGTACTCGCGTGCTGACGGGGAAGGACCATGAAGCGAGACATGGGTTGGGCATAGAGTTGCATGTGTGTGTTATAAACATTGCCATTACATTGCATTGATGAATTGGAAGTCATATAGCTTATAAATATACACTTTGCACATGCCACACCTTAACTTTGTTCTTTATATTAGCATTATATCATACAAGCAGTCGTGCTTACCCTTTATGGGATTACATATTATAGATGAGACTCCCGACATTTGAGACTTAATGAAGTCCTGAAGCATGGAGGGGGAAGTGGACCTTAAAGAACATTTGGCCCTTGGGGCATATTTTTGGTTATGTAAGGACAGAAGTCCTATGAAATTTATTGCATGTTTAAAACTTAGAGCTTGTGTAAGCTAGAACTAAATTTTTTGTTGGATAGTATGTAATTGAGTATTGAATGTATATTAGGAGCATGGAGTTCCATGTAGTTACTCTTTTTTTTTTATGCTTGTGAATGTTAGAATTACACATTTGTATGAATAATTGTTCCATTAGGTGTTGTGTTGGTGTTGGGGAGGATGATAATGAGGAATGGGATGAGAAAAATAGGTTAATAAACAAAGGAGATCATGTCAAAATTTAGCGAATTAAAAAGAGTTATTAGGTGTGTAAAATGCCCATATATAGATAGGAAGAGTGCCAAAAGTATGGGTTAAAAACCTTGAGGAAGTAGGTTAAAAATTGAAAAATTTAGCTTGCAGCAGTTTGGGAAAAAATTCAAAAAATGAAGAAGTTAGGTTACAGCAAAAACACTATAGCTACAAGAAAAGTAGCCCAGCAGCCAGCAGCAGGCCATCCCACACCCGCGCACCATGCCACTTGCCCTGCTGCGCGCGTGCGCCTATCACATGCCCCGCACGCCCGTGCCTATGCACCATGCCCCCCATTCGAGCGCACGCCTACTGCGCGTGCCTACGCCTTGCACCCTTGCGCACCCAGCCTAGCCCTGACACCCCCTTGACACCAGCCCTTGGCCACCCTTTTGGGCCATGTTTGGCCACCCTATTGGGCCATGTTTGGCCAATCCTTAGGCCTTGTTTGGCCATCCTTTTGAGCCATGTTTGCCCACCTTATTAGGCCATGTTTGGCCACTTCTTTTGACCACCTTAATTAGGTAGGATTTTTGACCTATTCTTGGTCTATGCCTTAGGGCATTTGGGGTCCATTTAAGCCACTATTTCAAGCCATATTAAAGACATTTTTGGGGCTCCCTTAGAGGTCATGCTTGGACATGACTTTGACTATTTGACCATTAGTTGGGGGAGGTGTTTGACTTCTATTAGGAATTCATCTTGGGTGAGTCTAGTTAATAAATTTTCATTATTAATTTTGGGAAAATATGTGAAAATTAATATGTAATCCATCAAATCCATTTAATTTCCTTTAATTAATTTTGTTTAGTTCATTTTCACTCACTCCTCGGGTTTTGGAAATTTGGGGCGTGACAAAATGTCACAGTAACCAATCACTATAAATGAGTAAGTCTCAAAGAAACATCCCATGGTAGGACAACAAATCAAATATAGGGAGTGGCTTGAACAACACATAGCTGCCACAATAACAAAATATTAATCTGAATCCAAAGATAGGCAATCACATCATCAACAAATCACACATCGATAGATAAACCATGAACAAGTTCACAAGGCATATCTGAATCAAAAGTATATCATCAACATAGGCCTGCAAGCATATCAATGAGTCATGAAAATAACAGACAATCAAACAAAGATATCAACAATCAAGATCTCAACGAGTCAACAACAAGGAACAAGTATCAAATTATGAATATCAACATCATCAGGCATGTATAGATTACAACTGGCAACATCCAAAAATAACTGTGACATGTCTAGGAGCACCACATGATAGAGTTCGGGTTTACTTACCTTGAGTTCTTAACATTGCATTTCCATCCAGTTATCACAATAGCTTTTTATAGCTCTCTTTCCATTTTTCGTCATTTGAATGGTCCTATAATCATGGATTAAAAAGATATAGCACATTTAGTCAATATTTATTTCATCTTTATAATTCTGGTAAACTCGTTAAGGCCTAAGGACGTATTCATCATTTTTTAGTTTATTACTGAGTCTTATATATAAATTTTTGAGTCTTTTGGATCTCATTTGGTATCTGTTTTAGATTATCGAGACATATCGATCATTTCTCATTTTATACTTTGACTGTTTCAGAGTCTTATTTAGACCCTCAATTTTTGTTATTATGCTTATGACAGTCAATTATATTAGATTGGCCCTCTTTTATACTTTGACTGTGTATTTTCTATGCTTAGGGGTATTTTGGTCATTTTATTTTTATGCGATTCTGACCCCGAATCATTATTTAGTCATGTATATGATTCCATAATTATTTGGGCCCCCATTAGTATTAATTTTGTCCAATTCGGACTTCGTATTGTATTAAGGGTATTTTAATAATTTTACATCTTATGGTGGGACCACCTTGGAGTCCCCGAATGTCTAATCTGACATTTTCATTGTGTTCAGAATGTCCAAAAATGTTAAGATTGCCTTTTTCGGATCTCAATTTGGACTTTATTTGCTTTATTTAGTGTCCAAGGGTAAAATGGTCATTTTACCCTGTTTATAAAATAATTTAATTATTAAATTATTTTGAAGGGGTTTATTTGAATTAAATACTCAAAAGTTGGGCCAAAATAGAATTATTTAGACTTTTGGGCCAAACTGTAATTTAGCAAAGTCATGGTTTTATTTATTTTAATTTAAACTATTGAACCAAGGGGTTCATGGGTTTCAACCCTAAACTGGCCCAAAAGGTCTGTGAACTAGCTGGTTCAAGCTATACTAGAGAACTGGAATAGCATGTCTCTGATACATGTCTTATCCATGGTTTGGTTAACCTCATTCTGAATTCCTGATTTCTTATTCTCGCACCTAAAGAGCCTAAATGATATTTTAAAATAAAACCTATAGGCCCCAAAACGACACAGTTTCAGGTTAACCGTTAGTGCATTGGGTCAGGTCCTGACCTGACCCAAGGTTCGATCCATTACTCAAACAGACCCGTTTCCCCTACGCTTTTTTGGTCATCTTCTTCGATGTCGTCTTAGGCGCCGGTCGCCGAACTGTGTATTTTTTTCTACTTTTTCTTAGGGTTTTGAAGTCTGTTTTTTATGTTTTCTATACCAAATCAATTCTAGGAACCTCAATATGTCATTTGAGACTGTTTTGGACCTCAAATAGTGTAGTTTTCGACACCTATTACACTTTTCTGGCCATACACTGATTCTGAATTTTTGGCTATAAAATGGTCATTTCTTAACCATTTTTCTTGATTCAAAATGATTTAGAATTCTGAAATGATTTCCTATCTATTCCCATTCACCAAACTAAGTTTGGTTTAACTTGAATTTTCACTACTTTTGGGCCGTACAGTACAGAAAAGTTTTTCTTTCAGTTTCTCTACTCATTTTTGGGTTCTAATTACATTCAAAACATAAGAAAAGGTATTTGAGAACTTACTTGGCCTAACGCCCGACCTTGGAAGCTCTCATTCTTCCTCCGTTTATGGTGGAATTACACTGTTACAACAGTTTCCCTCTTTATCTCTTTACTCTCTCTCTCTAAATTTCACTCATTCTCTCTCTCTCTCTCTCTCTCTCTATAGCAGCACATATGCACTCTGCATAGATATACTCAGTCAGTTCCCACATACTTCGCACATACATGTACACACACAGCTATCCTCATAGCATTCACACATGTCCCATATACACTTTCAGCTCTATACAGCACACACATCACAATTCGCACACAAATGTATATATACATATATATATATATATCTTACATTTTTTTTATATACAATAATATTATATATGATATATATATCATCCCATATATATGCATATATATTTTCACCTAAAATAATTGTAGTGCAGGAGGGTCCGACGGCTTACTGTCATCTCAGTTTTGAGCATGCCAACACTCGGGCTTACTCGAGCATATATGTATGTTTAGTATAACGCATAACATCCATGTGTTTCAACCTCGTTTTCTTATTTTAATGTAAGTCATTTCCTCTTTTTGGGTCTCGGGATCAAATCCCGTGGTCAACACTTTTGGCCTAATTATTTTATGGCTTCTATTTCTCTCGTGTTATTTTATGGCTTTTATTATTTTCCTGATCTGATTTTTATAATTATTTCCATTTTAGCCCTCAGAGTCTCTAATATTTAAATTAGTGTATTAATTCCCAAAAACTGGGTCGAGTTGTTATATTCTCTCCTCCTTCAAAGAGTTTTGCCCTCAAAACTCTAGTGTTCACTTTCAAAATGTTCTATTATTTTTACATGCCAATTTCATCATCATAGTTCCCATTTAAATCTATTTCTAAGTCTCATTACTAATATTAAAATACGATAAGCAAGAAAATTTTTACACTAGTTTTACAATCCTTTCGTACTCCTTTTTATTTTACTATCATAGTTCCTTTTATATTCATTAATACCTTTTGGTTTTTATGAGGATGATTTACTCACGTGCCCTTTGTATCACAACATTTTCTCATGGGAGGGGTAATTTTAGGTTTATTTGTAATGTTCAGTAGTGATTCTCAAGCACATGTCCATTTCTAAGGATTGCTCAGTTTGGAGATTCATCAATTTCCTTTCGTTTCATTGTATTTCATTGGCACACCCGTCTTTGTTTTTTATTTCATATGCATTCATCTTTTTAATTAGATAGGTTGAGGAAATTGGTTCCTCCATTTCTTCTAGGTTATTAGTAGAGTCTTTATAGACTTTTGATTTTTCATTTCTTTATAAAATAAAGTATAACAATGATACTCAGTTCGTCTCTTCCTTAAGTCTTGATAGACTTATTATCAGACTTGTTAAAATTTCTTAGGGTAGTCTTTTACTTCCATCATCATTTCATCATATGACAGTTTATTTTTAAAAGTATTCCTAACTGTGATGTCATATTCGGTTTGCCTTGAACTTCCCACATCATTCTTGAATAGTTCAGATCTCAAAGTCTTATGACTTTTTAGTTTAGTCATTCTTTTGTTTTCTCTTACTTTTTGCTTAAAAGGTTATTTAGTGTCAAATTTTCATACCCATCATATTCAGTTTTTCATCATATGTTACATTTTTCTTTCCAATCGTTATTCGGTTTTTACATATTTGTTCTTTTAGAGAATTTATTCAACCATATAGGCAGTCATGAGTGCATCACCAGAATATCCATAAACGATATAAGATACTAACAGAACACATGCTGACATACATATAGGGTCCAACATACCATCATGAGTGCCCATCTAGCTTTGCTGGTCTAACAGCACCCTTACGCGCTCGAGTCCAGCCTCACCCAAATCGTTGTATCCAAGGGTCTGTTGGTCTAACAGCGCCCTTACGCGCCCGGGTCCAACCTCGCCCATATCATTGTTTCTAGGGGTTTACTGGTCTAACAATAAAGCTCTGTACATATATCCTGTCCTCCATGGATTAGGTGTTGGGCTCACTCCCAAACATCGACCCCGTAGGTCCTCAAGCATCTGTGAATCAAACAGACGTTGTGACAGATCACAACTCTAGGTACTCAATAATATCATGATCACCATTTTTCCACAGGCGATGTACATATTTTTGGAAAAGCATACAAGCTAGTATGGAAATGACAGGCAATCAAATAAAGATATCAACAATCAAGATCTCAACAAGTCAACAACAAGGAACAAGTATCAAATTATGGAGATCAACATCATCAGGCATGTATAGATTACAACTGGCAGCATCAAAAAATAATTGTGACATGGCTAGGAGTACCACATGATAGAGTTCGGGTTTACTTACCTTGAGTTCTTAACATTGCATTTTCATTCGGTTATCACAATAGCTTTCCGTAGCTCTCTTTCCATTTTTCGTCATTTGAATGGTCCTATAATCATTGATTAAAAAGATATAGCACATTTAGTCAGTATTTATTTCATCTTTATACTTCTGGTAAACTCATTAAGTCCTAAGGACGTATTCGTCATTTTTTAGTTTATTACCGAGTCTTATATATAAATTTTTTAGTCTTTTGGATCTCATTTGGGATCTGTTTTAGATTATCGGGACATATCGATCATTTCTCATTTTATACTTAGACTATTTCAGTCTTATTTAGACCCTCAATTTTCATTATTATGCTTATGACAATCAATTATATCAGATTGGCCCTCTTTTAGAATTTATTTGGCCTTTACTATGTATTTTCTATGCTTAGGGGTATTTTGGTTGTTTTATATTTTATGCAATTTCGACCCCGAATCATTATTTAGTCATGTATATTATTCCATAATTATGTGGGCCCCATTGGTATTAATTTCGTCCAATTTGGGCTTCGTACTATATTAAGGGTATTTTAGTAATTTTACATCTTATGGTGGGACCACCCCAGAGTCCTCAAATGTCCAATCTGGCATTTTCATCGTGTTCGGAATGTCCAAAAATGTTAAGATAGTCTTTAATGGATCTCAATTTGGACTTTATTTGGTTTGTTTAGGATCCAAGGGTAAAATGGTCATTTTACCCTACTTATAAAAATAATATAATTAGTTATTTAATTATTAAATTATTTTTTAGGGTTTTATTTGAATTAAATTCTCAAAAGAAGAGCCAAAACAGAATTATTTAGACTTTTGGGCCAAACCATAATTTAGCAAAGTAATGGTTTTATTTATTTTAATTTAAACTATTGAACCAATGGGTTCATAGGTTTCAACCCTAAACTCGCCCAAAGGGTCTGTGAACCAGCCGGTTCAAGCTACTTTAGAGAATCGGATTAGCATGTCTCTGATACACGTCTTATCCATGGTTTGGTTAACCTGATTCTAAATTCCTGATTTCTTATTCTTGCACCCAAACAGCCTAAATTAGATTTTAAAATAAAACCTTCAGGCCCCAAAATGACACAGTTTCAGGTTAACCGTTAGTACGTTCGGTTGGGTCTCGACCCGACCCAAGGTTCGATCCATTACTCAAACAGACCCGTTTCTCCCACGCTTTTTCGGTCATCTTCTCTGGCGTCGTCCCGGCGCCGGATTGCGTATTTTTTTCTACTTTTTCTTAGGGTTTTAAATTTTTTTTTTGATGCTTTCTATACCAATCAATTCTAGGAACCTAAATATATCGTTTGGGACTGTTTTGGACCTCAAATAGTGCAATTTTTAACACCCATTACACTTTTCCGACCATGCACTGATTCTGAATTTTTGGCTATAAAATGGTAATTTCTTGACCATTTTTCTTGATTCAAAATGATTTAGAATCCTGACATGATTTCCTATCTGTTCCCATTCACCAAACTAAGTTTGGTTTAACTTGAATGTTCACTACTTTTGGGTTGTACAGTACAAAGAAGTTTTTCTTGAGTTTTTCTTTCAGTTTTGTACTCATTTTTGGGTTCTAATTGCATTCAAAACACAAGAGAAGGTATCTGAGAACTTACTTGGCCTAATGTCTGACCTTGGAAGCTCTCCTTCTCCCTCCGTCTATGGTGGAATTACACTGCTATAGCAGCTTCCCTCTTTCTCTCTATACTCTCTCTCTAGATTTCACTCTCTTTCTACAGCAGCACATATGCACTCTGCATAGATATACTCAATCGGTTCCCACATACACACAGCACACGTACACACACAGCTATCCTCACAGCACTGACACACATCCCATATACACCTTCAGCTCTATACCGCACACACATCACAATTCACACACATATGTATATATACATATATATATATCTTACATTTGTTTTTATATACAATAATATTATATATGATATATATATATATATCATGCCATATATATGTATATATTTTCACCTAAAATAATTGTAGTATAGGAGTGTCCGACGGCATACTGTCATCTCTGTTTTGAGCGTGCCGACACTCGAGCTTACCCGAGCATGTACGTATATTTAGTATAACGCATAACATCCATGTGTTTCAGCCTCATTTGTGTATTTTAACGTAAGTCATTTCCTCTTTTTGGGTCTCAGGATCAAATCCCATGGTCAACACTTTTGGCCTAATTATTTTATGGCTTTTATTTCTCTCGTGTTATTTTATAGCTTTTATTATTTTTTTGATCTAATTTTCATAATTATTTCCATTTTAGCCCTCAGAGTCTCTAATATTTAAATTAGTGTATTAATTTCCAAAAACTAAGTTGGGTTGTTATACATTAAATTTGCAAAAAAGAAATGCTTAAGTAATCATCTTATACAAATCAAAAGTAAGATGTTCATTAAAAGATCAATCACAAAAGTCCTATTAGAAAAGGTGTTCTACACAAATAAACAAAATACAAAAAAATTGTTTTCCTTTGTTCTTATGTCTTTGTCTTCAATTTTCTCCCCTTTTGGTCTTCATAAAAAATCAACGAAGAAGAGGGTAAGCAGGTTGAGCCGTAGGGTGACGACGAGTCATCAAGATCCACTTAAGAACTTCCTTCACTTCAATGACTTCTGCTCAGGTTTCTTCGTGCTTCCGTTCATTCTGTTTATAAAGTGCATCGGCTTCGATGGCATCGATTCAATTTCCAATGTCATTGAGTTTGTCCATTAGGCTTTTGGACATGGTGTTGAGTCGGGAGGTGATTATGGACTTGAACTTTCATAAGGTAAAGAGAAGAAGTTGATTGGTATCGGAGGGAGTGGGTTGAGTTATGATTACTTGAGATAGAAGGGTCGAAGTGGTAAGTAGAGTGTGAGAGGGTGAGTAAGTCACTTCGAGATTTTTTTATCCTCGTCGATGGTTTGTGGGTTCAAAGGTTAAGTGCCTTCCTTTGGAACCCCTCCTTCAAGCGTGGATTTATACCCCCCATGAGTTTGAAAGTGAAGGTTGTGTAGGTGTCTTTGGGTGTGACAGTTTGGATTTTGGAGGAGAGGTCAATTTTGAAATGTTTAAAAATGGTCGTATGAAGAATGTCCTAAAGTAAGGTGCCATTTTTCCATTTCTTACTATCATCCATGTGATGAATGATTATGTCAGCAAGACTAACTTGCTTGTTTTTAAAGAGACACCACATGAGAAATATTTCCATGTAGGATACATAATCTCAGCCTTTGGAGCGGTGAATGAGGTTTTAGGTTATGATGCTATGTATAATTTGAGACTCAAAAGTGAGTTCGGATGCCTTGGGTTTATAGGCATTTTCAATGTTGGGATTTCCACAAATGAACCAAACAATTTTAAGTGGATCAAATCCCTCCATTTGCACCCAAGCATTGGTGCTAAAGGTTTGAAAATCCTATAACAATCACCTCCAGCAAAATAGGCAATTAGACAAAATGTGTCGAAAACTATAGCCATAAAAGAAGCTTTTCAAATTCCTTAAACACAAAGCATCAATATAACCTAAATTAAAGTTAGGAACTAACCCAACTCATTAGTGGGTCATAACCCTAGTTAGGTCATAACCCAAAGTAGAGTCAAGTTAACCCTAACCGAGAGTCAACCTAACCCAACTTAGGTTAGTAAGACAAATGGGTGATGTGATCAATATATCACTAACCAAAGGTGGAAAAATAATACACCAAACATTATAAATTATTAAATAATCTAATTATTTAATAATTAAAGAAAATTAAAAAAAATAAAGGATAAATAGTTAAAAATACAAGAAAAATATATTAAAAATTCTAAAAATTATTGTGACCAATGTAAAACATTGGGAGCCCAAATACACACTCTAAAATGTGTGAAAATAATTATGAGAAATTAAGGAAACACACACACAAGCATGTATTAGTGTCTGTACATATGGGCACTTGAGGTGAAGGATCCAAATGCTTGATATATGTACACATATACACAATGGTGTATATATATATATATATATATATATATATATATATAAACATGGAAGTGCACGTGTGAGAGTGTGAGTGTGCAGGAAGGTGTGATGTGTGTGTGTGTGTGTATGTGCATGGGAGTTCCAAGCAAGAGGTGTCAACCTTTCATGAGATAGAGAAATTGGCAGCATGCCATTAGAGGAAAAGAGAAGCATAGTCAATTGTTTACAACTTGAAGAGGAAAAAGCAAAAAAGGGACACTACAGTAGCTATGCTTACCGCCTAAAGAAATGGTTGATATTAGAGGACAATGAAGGTAAAAAGAGTGAGAGAAAGAGAGAGAGAGAGGCGGTTAGAAGAGGAAATATTTATACATAGACATTCATGTTACAAACCGTAAAAAAAGGGACTGTGTAGGGTAGAGAGAGAGAGAGAGAGTTGGGCATGGAACGGAAGGAAGACGCCATGGAACTGAGGAAAGAGAAAGTTGTGCTCTAGAGAGAGAAAGTAAAAAATTTTAGGGAACAGGTAAAAACTTTGTTCTTCTTCGTTTCTTTCAATTTATTTAGCTAGAATATGAAGATTTAGTGAAAAACTAAACTAAGACTCATAAGGACAACTATAGGAACATAGTGAAACTGCCATAACAAAACCTAGCTAAACTGGGTCATGTTAAAATTTAAGGTTTATCTCGTTTGAGTCCTATGGCCGAGTAGATTAAGGAAAAACATGAATCTAGAAAGAAAAACCAGAAGAAATGGTTAAGAGACCACCGAGAAAATAGGAGTTACAGTCGAGGTTGAATAAAACCTAATTGAGGGATTGAACTTAATTAGTTTCCTTTGTTTAATGAATGAGGAATTGCTCTATAAGGTTGTAGAAGTCGAGTAGGATGAAAATAGGATAAAAACAACATGAGAAACTCAACGAAATAGAAAAAGAAAAACATCGTCAATAAATCGGGGTCTACCGGAGCCCACCTATAACCACTTGTTTCGACTGCCAATATTAGGTGAAACCTTATTTTGACCTTGGAAATGGAATCCTTATGGAAAAATGACTCAGAACAAGTTGGACTTGTCGCTTAAAAACAATCATCGCCGGAGAAGTTGATCGGCACCGACAAGGTTCTTTGTTGATCGAACAATGGTCAATGGGTCAAGTCGGGCCAATTAGCGGGTTTGGGTTGATCGGCATTAAAACGGATCCAAGGGTGATCAGAGACGGCGTCGATTTTTTAATGAAGGGGCTGATGTTAGCATGACGCTATGAGTCGTATAAACCGGTTGGTTTTTGTTTGATTTGAACTGGTTCACTTGTGTTAAGACTGGACCGACTGGTTTTATTTATAACCTTTCTGAATTTGAAATTTAACCCCAAAATTTTAGGTTAATTACAGAATGGCCTAGAAAAATAGTTAAAAATTATTTTCAAATCATTTTGTAAATTAAGATAAATTAATAAAATACCCTTAAGCCAAACGAAGGCCAATTAAAATGTAAGAAGAGTCTAACCTAAAGTTTTTGGGCATTCTGCACTCAATGACAGAGTCTAATTTGGGAAATTTGAACCCAAAAATACGAATGGACAAACTGAAATAATTTTAATTATGTCCTTATGCATTAATTTAGCTACCAATTGAACTCCAATGACTATGAAAATACATACCTTAACATTTTTCGATGTTTTAAACTCAACGGTGATGTCCATTTAGTCAAATAAGTTTCCAAAAATATAGTTACCTAGAAATGTAAAATTCTCAAAATGCCCTTAATGTTATATGGACTACCAAATAGACCGAAAAAATATAAAAAGGGTCATGTTTAACATTTTTGAACACTCCGAACCTAACAGTGAGGTCAAACTGAGCATCCGGGTACCTGAACATGGTCCTGTGTAAAAGTGTAAAATTACAAAAATGCCCATAGACTTAATATAAGCCAGTGATAGTCAAATTAAGATCTGAAAGAGCCTAGATTTATTATCTTCGACATTCCGAACCTAATGGTGATATTCGTTTAGGAGAAACTAAACACTGAAACAAATCAAAAAATGACGAATTCGTCCCTAAGACTTATTGAAGCTACTAAAAGAGTATAAAAAGTAAAGAGAAACCTATACCAACGTATATAGGAGCCTCTGAGTCTAAAAATGAGCTCCATTTGATATAATTAGGTACCTAACACATGGGTTATGAACAGTAAAATTACCAAACTACCCTTGAGGCCTAATTAAACAATCAGATTAACTGAGAAACTAAAAGAGAGACTACCTTGTGATTAAAAGACCCTCTAAACTAAAAAATAAAGTTTTTTAAGATAAATAAAGTACCAAACAGTATGAGACATGTAAAGGGAAAATGACCAAAATGCCCTTAAAGGCTAAAATAGCCACACGATGAACTACGAAGTATTAGGAACCCTAATTAAAGAACATTAGAGAATCATAAATAGTAAAACTAAGCCTAGAAGAGACTAAAAATATTAAGTAAGAAAATATTTAAGTTCAAATATGTACTAATATAGTACCAATGTGTTCTAATTTATGATTTAGGATCACTAGCAAAGAAATAGACATAAGACGAATACCAAAGCAAGTCAAGTAAGTTAAATAACTATGGACTCTAGACCACAAATGAGTAACCCTGAACCTTGAAGTGGAGACTTTTTCATGAAATGCAGTTCTTTACAACTTTATAACATTACATGTAATCCTTTATAGCTTTATAACATATTTCAAACTATTATTCTAAATGTTTTAACTACATGACTATTTTCAAAATACTGAGATAAATGTTTGAATTGTAGGCTTTTAAGTAGCATCTCTTTAAATATTTTATAGCATAAATATTGTAAAGAATGTTTTGCAAGCATGTTTTTAGTTTTTATGTGCCTAACAAGCCTTACTGGGGGTTTAGATCTGGGAGACTTACTTTTAAGTCAACATAAGTGAGACTCACCAAGAGTCTAAAACTGGAATAGAATAGTAGGCCACGTAAGCCCAGAGCTTTAGATTATATACAGTCGCCCAAGTGATTATCACAGGTCTACACATAGCTTATAGTTGTTGGAACAAAATATTTTACAGCTTCAGTTTATATGTAACCATGTGACAACCTAGAGTCCTGAGGGACAACAGTTTTAAAAAGGGTACCATGTTCTACTTGCTCACAAGCATTAGATTATATGATATCATATTTAACTTGCAAAACTGTCTAACATAAACTCTTGTATGATTTCGAGTATATATATCTTGTAACTCTCCGTTAGATGTTTATGTTTTAAAAATGCCAGTAGCTTTCAGTAAAAATCTTTTCTATTACTATCTATGAAAGTTTATAAAAAGGGGTTTTCCCTAAAATCCGTGATAAGGGATCGGTGTTACTCACGAGCTTTTCAACAAGCTCACAGGGTTTTATCCTATTTATTTTTAGGAATGACTAAAAATTTAAAGATCCAGATGTTAGTAAGCTAAGATGAATAGAGACTCTAGCCAAGAGAGGATTAGTATCCCAACCATAGAGGTAACAACCTGGAGTGACAGATAGCAGATTGATGCGATAGCTTAGAGTATGAATAAAATGTGAATGATATTCACCAATGATGTATTAGTTTATATACTTATTATAATGTAATGTTGGGCTCATATTATTATATCTCTGATGTTACGTTACTCAGGCTCTGCCGAGTGTTACTGCATTCAAGTTTTTGTTTTTACAAACTCAGATTTCCACTACATAACTTTATATAACTGAATGTAATCTACTTGGATATGTAAAGAGGCTTCGGTTAGACATGTTATCGATATGCTAAACAAAGCTAATGTATTAGCAAAATTCTTAACTGACCAGTCATTATCCTTAATTCGCATAGGGTGGGAATTAGGATGTGATAGCCCCTTTTGGGCTTTTAAGAATGCAGGCAAGGGTGGAAGGGTCAAATTTGATGGGAGCACCCTTGACCCATGATTGGAGAAAGTTTAACCATAGAAAAGTCTCACCAACTATTTAAATGTGGGGTGTGTATGTGTGAGAATCTTATCACAACCTAAGCTATGAAAGTATTTACAAATAAAAATTTGTTCAGCGTCTAAGGTGATGAAGTTTACGACCTTACCAAGAATGGTTGTTCGGTGGATGAAGTCATCCGCATAGGCTTGAGTGATTTCATTTGTGAGAAAGGTTTGAGCTTCGTGGCTGACTTGGTGCGTTGTTTTTTTAGTAGTTTCTTCTTTTTGGTGCTTAGAACTAGGTTTTGAGGATGAATTCTTAGTCTTGAGAGCCATTAAAGGTGTTTTAAGAGAATTTTCATCAGTTTTGGAGGTGGTTTTTTAAGAAAGAATTTCAAGAGTCATTTTGGCGTGATGTGGAAATGTTTGAGATCTAGGATTTTTATATATACATTCGATCATTCAGTCTACTAAACCAGTCATTCAATCGTCTGAGTGTTGTCCTAGATCTAGTTCAGTCAATTATTTGGTCGACTAACTTATCCAGTTCATAACCTTTTTCTACTATTTTCTTACATTCAGTTGACTGAAGTGTGTTTTAGCTAACTGAACTGTCCAATGAGTTTTTTTTCGTCATTTCAATTTACTGATTGGGAAGATTTAGTTGACTAAATCTTTCAGAATGTCATTTTTTTGACTTTATTTCTTGATTTACCTTATTCAATAGACTAGTTTCTATGATTAGTCAACTAGATTGCCAATTCAGTCGACTAAATGAGTTGAGTTCTTTCCTAAATTCAACAGTTACTTTACTCATTTGAATCAACCATTCCAAGTTCTCTTCTAGTGAAGAAAACTATTTCTTTTTTAAGTGGTTTGGTGAATATATCCACTAATTAATGATTTGTATCAATGAATTCAAGGATTACATCACCGTTTTGCACATAATCCCTAAGAAAATGATGTCTTATTTCTATTTGTTTGGTTCTAGTGTGTTTATAGGATTTTTTTCTTATGTTTATGGCACTAGTATTTTCACTCTTAATTAGAATGTGATCATAATTAAGCTTAAAGTCTCATAGTTGTTGTTTCATATAGAGAGTTTGAGCACAACAACTTTCGACTGGTACATATTCTGCTTCGATTATGAATAATGCTACAAAAAAAAAAATTTCTAAACCATGACCCGAGAGTGTCATAGAAAGTGAAAAGTCTCACTTGTGCATTTTCTATCAGCTTTGCAACCAGCAAAATCAACATCGGAGTAGCTTAATAGATCAAAGGATCTGTTTCTAGGATAGAATAGTCTTAAGTTTGTAGTTCTGATTAAATATCTAATGATTCTTTTTACAACTTTTAGGTGAGATTCTTTTGAACAAGATTGAAATCTTGCACATAAGCATATACTAAACATAATGTTTGATGTACTTGTTGTGAGATACAAGAGACTTCTAATCATGCCTCTATATTTCTTAATATCTACATCATTTTCTTTGTCATTCTTTTTAAGTTTAATGGCAGCGCTCATGAGAGTACTAAAGGGTTTTTTGTCTTCCATGCCAAATCTTTTAAGTGTTTCTTTAAGATATTTAGATTGATTCATAAATGTTTATTCTTTAGATTGTTTTATTTGAAACTTTAAAAAGAAGTTTAATTTTTCCATCGTACTCATTTCAAATTTATCTTGCATGTACTTAATAAAGTCCTTGCATAGATCTTTATTGGTAAAGCCAAATATAATGTCATCAACATATATTTGCACAATGAGGATTTCTTTTCCTTTGGTTTAAATAAACAAAATGGTATCTACTTTTTCTCTAATAAATTCATTTTTAATGAAGAAACTACTAAGTCTTTCACACCAAGCTCTTGGAGGTTGCTTCAAATCATATAGGGTTTCTGTTAGTTTATATACATGCTTTGGATTTTCATGATTTGCAAATCTGGGAAGTTGTTGAACATATACTTCCCCGGATATGAATCTAATCAAGAATGCACTTTTTACATCCATTTGATAGAGTTTGATATTTTTATGGCATGCAAAGGCAAGTAGCATTTTTATGATTCCCTATCTATCAACGGATGCAAAGGTTTCTTTATTATCAATGCTCTCTCCTTGGTCATATCCTTAGGTTACTAACCTCACTTTATCTCTAGTTACATTTCCTATTTCATCTTTCTTTTTTCCAAAGACCCATTTGGTTCCTATTACGCTTTGATCTCTAAGTCTAGGTACTAAAGTCCACACATTATTTCTATCAAATTGATTTAACTCTTCTTACATAGCTAATGTCTAATATTCATCATTTTCAACTTCTTGAATATTCTTGGGTTCAATTTTAGATGAAAATGCTAGATTATTATACACATTTCTTAATGATAATCTAGTAGCAAATCTTGGAGTTGGTTCACCTATGATTCGATCTCGAGGAAGATCTTTGACAAACTGTAACACCCTGACCATGCGTAATTAATAATTAGTTTGCTAATTATTAATTAAAACCGACATAAAGAATGATTAAGGAAATTAATCATAATCTCACGACGGTCACGATAGACCAATACAATGAGGGTGTAATACTCGAACCTAATTACTAATTAATTAGGTGAAATGATGTTGTTTTAACACTGACGGAACTCGAATTAGTTAACTACGGAAATCCCAAATAAATAATAAATGACACAGGGCCCTTGACATTGAAGCTAACTGAAATATGAAACCCTCAGAAGAAACCACGTCAAAAAAGAAGCAACAGAAAAGAAATTACGAAGGAAATAGCTGAAACAGAATTTTGTGCCAACCAAACAGGGCCTAAGCCCAAATTGTGGAAAAAAGGGCAAAAGTGAGGCCAAGGGGACTTGAACCTTGACCTAAATGAGCAAGCACATGGCACCCAAAAATTCACCAAGTGGGCTGCCAGCATCTTTGTGCCTATATATACAACAAAATTGTATATAACACTAAAATTACCCAAGTCTGCCTCCCAAATTGGCCAATGGCCATGCATGCAACACCTCACAACCCCATCATCCTATGCACCCTAGCCCCATTATCATCCCTACTTTAGCACTTGAACATAACCCCCACCAATCTCTTTTCATGCAAGAGACAAAAAGGAAAGGGGAAATAGTTTATATATATATATATATGGGGTTAATATATGCATATAGATGTGGTTTGCATATAGGGTATGTATAACAGTGTGTGTGTGACAGATCTGTGTAAGTGTGGGTTATCTTGTGGGTAAGAGATCTAGAGAGAGAGTAGAGAGAGAAACATTATGTGTGAGTGCATGCACATGTGTACCTGTTGGAAGGCCTATGACTATAGGATGATGGGATGAGATTGAGCTGCTTGAAGGGGCTTGAGAGGAATTAGAATCAGGCTATAGGAAGAGAGGCAACCACTGTCAAAAAGGTATAAACCTCAAACTGCTTTATATTTTTGTTTAAATTCTGGTACTGTTTTGATGTTGTTGAGCCCCATCAACCTCATGCATGATATTTAGAATGTGAGACCTTGATTAAGGCATGAAAATGAGGCCTCAAGATAGCCCCAGAACCACTGACTACACGCAGACCACCATGGACGACCACCTTCAAACTAGGTCTAATTCGACTAGGATTAAACCTCTATTGGAGGATAGGGACTTCAACTAGATGCCATAGGGTTTTCACTGCAACAAGAACCAGACCAAATGGCTCAAAAATGAGCCTTAAAACCTGAGTTGCAGGTTTCGGCCATGAAACCCAACCCCACAAATCTTGCTCTAAACTTGGTTTTGAAAATGGGGGCTTGAACCCCACGATCAATAGGTCACCATAGAAACAATTCCATCTACTTTAGGTCAAAAACCAGTGTGTATAACCGAGTTGCAGGTTTGGTTATCTCCCCATAGACCGAACGTTTGAGCTTGATTCGAGGCTCAAAATGGATGCCAAAATGTTTTCTAGACCTTCAGTAGTTGATACCATTCAAAAAAGAAGGAAGCATCCTAAAAAGCCACGAAATTGGAAAACATGAAAACTGGAATTTAGGGCACCACGGGGGGAAGAAGAAGGAAGACGATGAACAGTGACTGGGTCGGTTTCGGGTTCGAGTTGGGACCCGACCCATCGCATAAACGGGCTTTAGTGGGACGGCACCGTTTTGAGTTAAATATTTTGTTTTAAAAACTGAAATAGACTTGTATAGTTACGGCGATAGGAAATTGAAAGTGGGGTTCAGGTCTGACCAAACCGTGGATAAGAGGCCAAATTGGGATATAACAGGATATCGTATTCTGGTTTTGCACGGTCCAGTGAACCGGCTGGTTCACTATGTTTGTGGACTGGTCTAGGGTTACAACTTGTAAACCTAATGGTTCACTAATTTAAAAATTAAAGAAAAACCGGAACTTTAGTAAATTATACTTAGACCCTTATTGTTCTGAATATTCGTACACTGACCCAGATTTTAAAGAATTAAATCAAATACACCCCTGAAAAATAAATAAATAATAAAATAATTATTTTATTAATTGGGTAAAATTACTATTTTACCCTTGGATACTAAATACGTCAAACGGAGTCCAAATAAAATAAATGAATAGTGTATTTCTACTAATTCGGGCATTTCAGACTCAATGGTGGAGTCCGATTTGGGAAACCAAGTCCCGAAAAATAAAGACACGCGAATGGTAAATGACTGTACTGCCCTTGATGATACCTAGGGTCAAATAAACACAAAAGATAGTCCAATTTAACTATGATGGACATTCTGGACCCAATGGTGAGGTCCGTTTAATGAACCGAAGTCCTAAAAAATACAGACATATAAATTATAAATGACTGAATTGCCCCTAATGATACCCAGGGCCAAATAAACACAAGAGATAGTCAAAGTTAACTATGTCAGACACTCTGGACCTAATGGTAAGGTCCATTTTATGAACTGAGGTCCCAAAAAGTTTAGTCCTACAAATGTAAAATTATCGAAATGCCCCTGATGCTATACGAAGTCCAAATGAAGTCCGATTGGGACGGAATTGATACCGATAGAAGCCTAGATACTTCTGGAACTGTACACATGATTAAATAATGAATCAAGGTCAGAATCTCACGAAACGTAAAATGACCAAAATGCCCTTGAGCATGGTAAGTGCAAAGTAGAGGCCGAATAAAGGCCGATCTGATCCAATAAATTATCATAAACATAATTATGAAAATCGAAGGGCAAAATAAGACTCTGAAACAGTCAACGTATAAAATGACAAATGACCGATGTGTCCCGATGATCAAAAACAGATACCAAATGAAGTCCAAAGGACTTAAGAATTCATATATGAGATATATGAAACATTCTGAGGACCACGGTAAGGTTTGGGGCAAGAATGGTAAAATTACCATTTTGCCCCTGAGGTTAAATAAGTACTTAACTGATAACGATTTGAGTCCAAAAGACTTAGAACCTTATATTTAAGATATGTGGACTATTCTAAGGACCACGGCAGGGTCCGAGACCAGAATGGTAAGATTACCATTTTGCCCCTAAGGTTAAATAAGTACTTAACTGATAACAATTTAAGGCCAAAAGACTTAGAACTTTATAATTGAGATATGTGAACTATTCTGAGGACCGCGATAGGTCCGGGACAAGAATGGTGAAATTGCCATTTTTCCCTTCAGGCTAAATAGGCACTTAACTAATGACGATTGAAGTCTAAATGACTTAGATTATAATCCTGATAATTACTAAGCCTAATTAAGGAATGAAATAGCCTCGAATGAAAGCCAATGAAAGGACAATAGGCTATGAGGTTATCTTAGGTAATCCAATAGACGCCTAAGATGATGAATAAGACATGAATGGTTAGATTCTGATCTATCTGTGATTGATGATGATTCTTCAGGATATACAAGGATGTGCCTGAGACAATATCTGGAGGTTATCAGATTATTGGTGTAAGGAGATAAGTGAACAGTTTGTGAGTAACTTGGAACTTCTGACTTGGTGTATAAGTTACACTGCCTAGATACTATATTTTGGTTCATTGTACCTTTTGATATGCTATACTATTTAAATGCATATTTTTAAATGCATACTCTTTTATAATGCATTACATGTGACATGATTTTGTATTGTCCTGCTTTCCTGTTCAGTTCGGGTCTGTCCTATTCCATTGTATGGTTTGTTTTGTTTGTTGTGTTGTATCTTACTCTTGGGCCCACTCCAGTTTGAGCAGTATGGCATAAGTAGGCTTGATTATGTGCCTAATCGGTATCTTGCTTTGTTATGTTCTGTTCTGTTCCACTTAATACTGACCTGTTCTATTCTTTGATTTAATTGCCTATACTCTTGATTGATATACTAGCATCTGTACTGTTCTGATCTGTTGTTCCCTTTAGTTGAGTCCTGCTTTATTCTACTTAACTGCATTTAAATGGATTTATAAAACTGTTATTTCAAAGATAACTGAACTCTCCATGTGCTTTGTAAGCAAGAACTGGTTTTGAAACCCATGACAGGGAACCTTTGTTACTCACTGGGCTTATTTAAGCTCACCCCATTATCCTAACATTTTTCAAGATATATCTCCATTGGATTAGAAGGCACTACGATATGACTTGGATAGGTTGAGTTGCAATCCAAGTAAAGGATCTGATGGCACTGATTTGTGGAGACTTGGACTCTTGTGGATTGAATCTGATTATTCAAGTGAGTGATATGATACGATTGACTTCATTGACATGCATTAGATGTATTGGGACATGGCTCACGGTAATGGTATTCTAGAGATATTAGACGTGCTCTGTGTTATATGTCTGATTATAGATGTGCTCTATGGTTAGAGTTATTAGTTGTGTGATTTTAGACTTACTCTATGGTATGTACTTTTGCAGTATATAACGAGTTGCATTCCCGAGATAAAAAGTTTTTAAATTCCGCTGCTCTGACCCTACATTTGGAATGCAATTTATCAGTAAGTTCAAAAGTTGCCTTTGGTTGGTCGCATTGTCGGTCGGCAAAATGGCAAAGCGGCTAACTAACATCACGTCCTCGACATCCGCATAGGGTGGGGTTCGGGATGTGACACAAACCTTGATTCTTTTGAAGGGTTTAGTCCAACATCTTGAGTTATAACTATATTTTTTATTTTATTTCTTTCTTCTTTATCTTTTCATTTTTCAAGATTTTGGTGATTTATATCATTGTTTTCTTGAAGTAATTCATTTGTATTTGAGTCATTATGTATATCATCATCATACTCACTTTTCTTTAAAGAGTGCAAATGAGATTCATTAAATACAACATGTATAGAGTCTTCTAAAAGTTAGAGTTCTTTTATTGAAAATTCTATATGCCTTACTTATGGTAGAATATTCTAGAAAATTCCTTCATCGGATTTAACATCAAGTTTTTTCAAGTTTTCTTTGTCATTTAACATATAACATTTGCAACCAAATACATAAAAAACAACTAATGGTTGGCTTTTTGTTATTCCATAAGTCATATAGTGTTTTGTTAAGTTTTGGCCTTATGGTTACTCTATTTATTACATAACAAGCAGTGTTTACCGCTTCAACCCAAAAGTATTTGGGTAAGTTCTGTTCGTTAAGTATTGTTCTTGTCATTTCTTGAAGTGGTCTATTTTTCCTCTCAACTACCCCAGTTTGTTGAAAGGTTCTAGAGGCTGAACAATTGTGACCAATACCACATTCATCACAATATTATTTTATATCTTTATTATCAAATTTTATTCCCCTATTAGTTCTCACATTGTTAATGGTATATCTCTTTTCACTTTAGATTCTCCTACACAATTTTGTGAAATTTTCATGTGCCTTATCTTTGTGAGAAAAAAATAACACCCAAGTATATCTTGAGTAATCATCAATAATCACAAAGGTATAATGTTTTCCTTCTAAACTTACAACCCTTGTTGGTCCAAGTAGGTCCAATTGCAGGAGTTGTAATAGCCTATTTGTTGTAATATCATTCTTCTTTTTTAAGGAGGTTTTCAGTTGTTTTCCTAGTTGACAAGCACCATAAACACCATTTTTAAAAAATTTGGTTTTAGGTAAGCCTCTAATTAGTTCATGTCTAGAAAAGTTGTAAATCAAATCCATACTTGCATGTCTTAGTCTCTTATACCATAATCAACTATTTATATTTATGGCCGCAAAACATTATATATTTTGTAATGCAATATCATCAAAATTAATGCAATAGATATTTTTATCCCTATATGCAACAAATAAAATATTTTTATGGTTGAATGCATCTTTAATTAGGAATTTATTGGATTTAAAAACAACAACATAATCTTTATCACATAGTTGACTAATACTAAGCAAGTTATGTTTCAAGCCATCAACTAGAAGTACATTTTCAATAGATAAAGAAGAGTTTTACCTATGCTTCCAATGTCAATGATTTTACCTTTTGAGTTATCTCCAAAACTTACATATCCATAATCTTGTGAAGTAAGATATATGAACTTGGCTTTGTCTTTGGTCGCATGCCTTAAGCATCCACTATCAAGGAACCATTTGTCCTTACTTGATGAAGACTTCAAGTACACTTACTAAAGTAACTCAAGTAACTACTTTTGGTACCCAAACCTTTTTTGGTCCTTGTGGGTTAGTATTAGGTAAGCAAGTTTCTTTTGGAACCCAAATCACTTTGCCTTTGTCTTTCATGCATTTTCTAGATTTTTTTGAAGATTATGAATGAATAGTTGCATTGGAAATAGAGGTTTTTACAAAAAAAATTTGATAAGACTTTTGCTTGGTATGAGTATTATATCCCAAGCCCACTTTATGAAAAATATAACTTCATTGTGAGATGATTTTATCAAAAATTTCATTTTCCTTATTAAATTTTATAATGGTGAAACTTAGATTATCCGCCTTTTTCTTGTGAGAGAAGTTTTCTTCTTCAAGATCCTTATTTTTCAAAATCAATGAATCTTTTTATTTCTTTAAAATTTTATTTGTCATTTTTCATTTGAAGATCATTTGAAATAGAAGAGATTTTCTTTTTGAGATCCTTGTTTTTAAAAAGAAGTTTCTTAAGTTACTCATGAAATTCCTCAAAGGCATTTTTAAATTCTTCATAAAAAGGAGATGGGTCAAGGTTAAAGTTTATCTCATCTTCTTGAGTCGTGACACAAAAGTTGGTCACTTCTTGGTCACTTGATTCTTCTTCTAATTCATCATAAGTAGCTTTCATTGTCTTTTTTTTGTTCTCATTCCTTCTTCTTTGAGTTAAGGACAGTCCACCTTTATGTGTCCCAGTTTGTGGCATTCATATTAAGTTGGGGTTCTTTTTTGATTGATTCCTCTTTTTTTAGTTTCCAATTTTGTTGCTTCTTTCTTAGGTAGCTTTTGAACTTTCTTATGATGAAGGCTACATCATCATCATTTTTCTGATCTTCTTCTTTTTCTTCATCTTCTTCATCTTCATCTTTACTTTTATGAGATGAAGATTTAAGAGCAGGGTCCTTCTTTGGCTAGTTCTCTTCATGGCTTCATATTGAGAGATCATGAGTCATGAAAGATCCGAGGAACTCATTAAGGCTTAGCTTGTTGAGATCCTTTACTTCTTGGATGGACGTCACCTTGGCTTTCCATGTTCTTGGTAGAGGCCTAAAGGTTTTTCTCACTAACTAAACATTAGTATAGCTCTTACCAAGAGCTTTCAAAGAGTTAATAATATTAGTAAAGCGAGTAAATATTTCAGGAATGGACTCACTGGCATTTACTTTAAATAGTTCATAATTATGAACTAACGTACTAATTTTTGACTCTTTAACTTGATTTGTACCTTCATAGGTAACTTCAAGTTTATCCCATACCTCTTTTTCATATACGCAAGTAAAGATTCCATTTAACTCATTTGCTTCTAAGGCACAATATAAGTTGTTCATGGCTTTAGCACTTGTTTGAGATCATTCTCATCCCATTCTTGTTCTCCCTTAACAATCTTGGTGGCGCTAGTAGAAATTTCAAGCTTCATAAGAATGTGAGGCTTATTTATAATGATCTCCCATATCTCATAGTCTAAGGCTTAAAGATAGATCATCATTCTAGCTTTTTAATATGTGTAATTTTGGCCACTAAATAATGGATGTCTATTTGTCGATTACCCTTTGGTAAAGACAGTTCTTACAATATTTTTCATATATTTTCTCTTACACTGTTAACTCTATTTTGCAAAAGACTCTGATACCACTCGTTGCCCATATATTTACCCTAAAGGGAAGTAAATAGGGTATTTTAAAAATATTGGCTACTTTGACAAATGTTAAACATAAATACTAAAAATGCACAAGTATATAAAGAGTAGAGAGAGAGCAAACATAGCAATTTAGGAGCTTTAGAAAACTTTCTACGTCTTTGACTCAAGCATCCACACTTGAGTTTTTTTACTATCTTAATCTCCTTATATATGGTGGTCAAACGTTTACAACAAGAGCTCTTTACTCTTGTTCCAACAAAATATCTCATTTTGCCTCACAATGGTAGCACCTGCCCACAAATCTCACCTCAATGAGAATAGACAAAGAGTTTTACCAAAAAATACTTTCTTAAGAGTTGAATAGTAAAATGCAAGTCTAATTATTGATCAAAAAATGCTTTAAGTATTTAAGAGTTGTGAGAACTTTGAGATCTATATCTGAAAATAAATGAGATCTTAAGTCACTAGAAGGATTTCAATGTAAGAGAAAGTTAGTAAATATTAAGGATATTAATGAATGCTTCCAATAACCTCTATTTATAGGCATTAAAAGAATATAACCATTGGAATTTGAACCTAGTTGTTTCCTCTTTTTCATATATGTTTAAAATGTGAGTTTGAAAATGTCAGATCGACAAATTCAGTCAACTGATTTCATCATTTAGTCGATTGAGTTCATCATATAGTCGACTGAATCATAATTTAGTTAACTGATCGAATAGCTTGACTGATTTGTGTAGAGGGTAAAGACTAATCTTTGTAAAAGGTTATTTAGTCAACTGAGTCTTCGGTCCAGTCGACTAAATCTTCAAGTATGATTTTGTTGACAAAAATGCTTAAGTAATTCAGTCGACTGAATGTTTAATTTGGTTGATTGAATTTGACAGTGTGTTGGGGCCTTGTGAGAAAAAACATGTTCAATCGACTAAGTCTTGGGTTCAGTCGATTGAGTCTTGGGTCCAATCAACTGAATCTTCTAGAGACAAAATAGGCTTACTTTTATGAAGATAATTCAGTTGACTGAGTTTAGAACTTAATCAACTGAATCTGACAATTTAATTTCAATGCCTGTTTTGTTTAATGTTCTCTTTTTCAAATACCTTGGTTTTTCAAAACTTAGATTTTAACAGTGTTATACTCTTGAAAAATCACTTTGTTGATTGATTTTAATTGATGGCTTAAATAATTTAAGCATTATGTTTTAATCAATCAATCCTAGATCACTCATAAACCCAAAATCAAAAGATAACAAAAGTCTTCACTTGATTCCTTGAGCATGAGTGCTTCAGTTGTCTTGAGTTTGACTTGATGTTTGATCTTGTACGTGTGAATGTTTCCATGACATTGATCATTTTCATCTTTACTCAAAGTTTGGTCACGCATTCTTTGAGCTTATTGACCTATTTATATTAACACTTAAAATAGGTCATTAGTCCACATTATCAATGCATTGTTATCATCAAAATCACGAGAATGCTCTCGGTTAAAAACCTTGAGGGCCAACAATCTTCCCATTTTTTATGGTGACAAACCATTGAAGCAAATAAGATAATATTGCAAATAGGAAAGTTATAATCAAACTATAAGTCTCCCCCATCAATATGCACAGTTTTGAAGAGCTCATTTTTATGCCAAATAGAATATATATATATATATATATATATATTCATTATTCATGGCATTTAAATTTAAATATCTGCCTATCATCGAGCATAATGTGACAAATTACAATTTATGCCATTATAAATTTTTCAATAAGTTTATAGGCATTGTATGCATAACATCGAATTAGCATACAGAGAAGAGACATTAAATTTGTAAAAAAAAATAAAATAAAAGGAAGCTTCACTAATGATCTTATACAAACCAAAAGTAAGATGTTCATTAAAAGATCAATCACAAAATTCCTATTACGAAAATGTGTTTTACAAAAATACAAAAAATTTGTTTTTCCTTTGTTCTTGTGTCTTTTTCTTCAAATTTTTCTCCCCCCCCCCCCCCTTGGTCTTCATAAATCAATGGGGTGGGGAGGTGGGAGAAGGGTGAGCTAGTTAAGCTAGAGGATGATAGCAAGTCATCAATATCCGCTCAAGCACTTCCTTGACTTTAATGACATCCGCTCGAGTTTCTCCAAGCTTCCATTTATTGTGTCCATAAAGTGCGTTGACTCGTATTTCAATAATATGAACATCGGCTTTGATGGTGTCAATTTGATTTGCCATATTATTGAGTTTGTCTATTAGGATTTTGGACATAGTGTTAAGTCGGGAGGTGATTAAGGACTCGAAGTTTCATAAGGTGGAGAGGAGAAGTTGATTGGTGTCGAATGGAGTGGGTTGAGTTATGGTTGCTTGAGCTAGAATGGTTGAAGTGGTAAGTTGAGTGTGATAGGATAAGGGAATCTCTTTGGGTATACCGACCCATGGAAAAATATCTCAATTAGTTTATGTGTTACAAGAGCATTTAAAATAGTACTAATTATATCAACATACTCCAAACCGGACAGAGCATCTGTCACAATCTTAACATATCACGTATATAAGCACATTAAGATCTTGTTACTATTTAATTTTTATTAAAAAATTAAAATTAAATAAAATTAAAAAGCATGTATTGTATATGTGGTTAATTAGGGTTGATACACGTATCCAGCTAAAAGAAACTTTTCTCCTACCTAATTTGGAATTAAGTATTATTGTTAATTATATGTATATATTTGTTGCAATAATGCTCACTTAAAAAAAAAATAATCCATGAATTGTCATAGATAAACATGTCTAACACTTGGTATTCAAAACTTAAAAAACATATATAAACATAAAACATAGGGCTGCAAGTCAGGTGGACCAACTTCAGCCCAACTCAGAAATTTACAGCCTTGGACACTTTTTATAAAAATCGAGATGAGCCTATGATCACATCACAAGCCCGACTAAAAGTCAAGCTGGGCCTAGGCAAGCCCTTCGGAAACCTGAGCCCGTATCCGACCCAACCTACACACACACACACACACACATATATATATATATATATATATATTACTTTATAATGTAATTTAAACCGTTACATTTATGTCTAGTAATCCTAGTTGTAGGCATCACCAGATATTTCTCTTAGTCTCAAGTCTCTCACTGTCTCATCTTTCACGCATTTATGCCTCCTCTCTCATGCACACCCTCCTATCAAGTTTTCAACCGTAGCCGCCACGATGCTATGAGCGTGTGATGCACCCTAGCTGCCACTGTCGATATCAGGCATTCGTATATTCTTTACCCCTCTCGCATTCGATTATTTTTCGTTGAGACTAGTGGGCGATCGATTTATTAAGAAAAATGTCAATCTTAGTTTTCTCATTCTCAAGCCTTCTAATTCTAAGGTATGTCGATCGTTCTTCTGTGTATATGGCCCTATATTAGACCTATAAGATTTAATTCAACAATACATGAATTTTTCTCCACCTATTCCAATGAAACATGAATTTTTGTATGCACGAAATCTCATTCATTTCATCAACTACGTGTATACACACATACACACACACATAAATACAACAAAATAATAGAAATGAAAAATGAAACCCTAGAACTGACTTGGAAGAATTGGGGACATTTCATTAAAAAATTACTTGTATTATAGCAATTTTTTTTAGACTTTTATGAACTGCGAACCGTTTGTGAATTGGGGTTAGCTTCGATTTGTTGCGTTAAAGTCTTGAAGACAATGACTTTTCAACAAAATGGATCTACAAAGGGCTACAACATAATATACTAGTTAGGTTATTGAGAAATAAAAGCTAAAAGTCCCTACCAAACTTGACCAACCTAAACTAAACCCGAATCGAGCTAGACCGAGCCTAATGTTTTGGGCAACCCGAATAAACCCGAAACTATTCAAGATCATCTCAAGAAGAGCTTAGGCTCCACTGCTTAGGCCCAACTTGAGCTCAGTTTGGGCTTTGGCCGATTGTCCCATATCACAAGCTGAGCCTGGTCAGGCCTCAAGCCCACCTAAGTTGCAGCCCAAATAAAACATGTTAAATTGTCCTTGTCATAATTAAAAAATCTCTCTCTTTCTTTCATATAATAATTATAGGTCCACTTCTATAAGAGCAATGCTGAATTGTCTTGCAAAATATTCTGACAAAGTTTCCCAACCCTCGTACAGGTGAGGTCCACTGCCCCTTGGCCCCACCTAGTGAACCCGCCTGTGATAGTGTTAGAAAACTTTGTTGAGATATTTTGTTGAGAGTTTTAGTGTTAGTTCCTTCGTAACATATATTGGCATCCTTCATGGATTAGGGATGACCATACGCACGTCACGATGTTGTGATTGTTACTAAAGAAATATATGTCTATGTCTATATATATATATATATATGTATATATATATATACTAGTCGGTGACCTGTATTCAACACGGATATCATAGGTCACACTAACAAAAAATAACCATGTCATAATGGTACATTTAAATAATCGTAAGTCTTATTAACAAAAATAAATAAATAATAATCTCGTAAATAATTAATATGTGAAAGAAAAAATTGTATTGTGAAATAATAATATATATATGTGTGTGTGTGTATGTGTGTGTGGTACTTGTGTTACTCCTACTCACCATACTATATTTATGTTTCAAAAAGTACAATTTTAAGTATTAAAATAATATTTTTTTAAACTCAAATGTATATTAAGGAGTGTGAATAGGATATATATATATATATATATGTATTGTATGATAAGTTGAGATTTTTTTTTTCGAAAAGTAAAATGTTTACTCTGGCTCGTTGAGGTGAATTATCAAAACTTGCTTTTAATACTCAATATATATATATATATATATATATATATTTGGTGATTATAAAAAACATAACTTATGAAGCTAAATAGAATATCTAGTGTTAATTCCGTCAGTACAGTGCGCCGAAATAAACAAAAGACACAATTATTATACATCAACATTAAACTTACTTTTTTTCATAGATAACAGTTAAAACATAACATTTTAGCATTGTTGATATCCTATTTAAATGATATAAAAATATTATTTTATGTATAATAAGTATAACTTTAATTTTTTCTTTTTATATTATTGTATATTAAAAAAATCAGTGTTGGGTGTTATTATTTTGGGTTTGTGGTTTTGACACTTTATTTTTAGATTTTAGTATTTATCATTTTATCATTTTTTTTATTTGGTAGGGCATAATTAATAAATGTAACTCCCTTGACTTTTCTTTTTGTCATTAGAGCAAGGAAGTTAAACAGTTTTATTGTCAGGGTATATGCATTTCATGTACTAAGTTTGGCCTTATCATATTTTTTATATAATTTTAATTGAAGCATTTTTTTTATATAAATATTTAAGAGAATAGAAAAGTTTTGTATGAGCAACTTTTAGGTCCGTGTAGCAATAGTCATGTTTCAAAAAATTAGGGTTTTGGGTTTTGATAACTTTAATTGGGTTTTGAAAAAACAAATTTAGGATTGGGTTTTATTCATTTTAGGTTTTGACTTTAAAAATAAAGTAAAAAAATATAGTGGTAATTAAAGTTTAGATATTATAATTTTGGAGGTTTCAACTTTAAAGGATTTATTAGTTAATAATTTTGTACTTCAAGTTTTATATAATGCATTAAGGGGATTTTAGGAAAAATGCATAAATAAAAAAATTAACTTATAACTAATTTATTGGAAAGAAGAAAAAATTTTGAAAAACTTAGCAATGATCACCAAAGCATTATTCTAAGTCTAATTACACTATGCATAGCATTATATATATACATATATATATATATATATATATATATATATATATCTGCACAAACAAATTTTGGGATTAAAATTGTGCATTTTCAAGGTTTCGAAATTCCCGATTTAGGATTTTAGGGCTGGTTGAGGAAAGCGCTTGCTAATTCCTTTTTGGCCTGTTAAAAAATATTGATGGAGCGAACTCCACCTTTGACATGACTCCTAGACATTTTTTGAGAATATTGTATTTTATCTTTTAAGGCCATACCAATTGAATTATTCCAACTTTGCCCTAGCTTCTATTAGAGACTTTTTAAGAATATTGTCTTTTGTATTCAAGGTCTTAGCAATTGAACTAACTCATAAGGCTAGTTTGTGTGCTTTTATGTTAACTAATGTAAAGTTTAATGATTTAAGTACTCATGGTAGGGTTTATGGGGATCAAGCTCCTCTCAGAGTGTCTTTTCCCTCCATTCCTTTCTAGTTAATATATTCTTCCACATCATATGAAGTTTATTTTCATAAATAATTATTAAAATAAGTCGACGAATCTCATGTGAAAGAGAAAAAAGGACAGTAGATAATCCAATTTTTTTTTTTTTTACAGTATTTGTAATTTTTTTAAAAAAAGATGGGTTCTAAATTGTCTATAAAATTTCATTATATAGGCTCTCTCTCTCTATATATATATATATATATATATACACACACACACACTAGTAAAAACTAATTAAATTTGATATATATATATATATATAGAAACTATATGTATAACCTTGAAAAAATTAATTAAATTTTATATACTAAAATTAGAATCTGTATATAAGTTGTAATTTTAGTATATAAAATTTAGCTTGTTATATAACAGATGTTACAATTAGTCTTGAGTGTTATCATTCATAATTTGATTCACGTGTTTAATATTCTTATTCATTAGATTACAAGTTTTCGTAACTCACAAATGAATGTAGCATTTCTCTTATTATTATATATATATATATTCCGAAATAATATATATTTGAATTTCTTAGGTTTAAGATTTTGATTTTTTCTATAAATTCTCGGTTTAAGATTGTCTTTATGAGATAGTTTGGGGAAATTTTGGTACGTGTATAAGTACAACATATAAAAAGCCTTTTTAAAATCTAAAAAGTCATAGGAGTGGTAATTACTAGGCGTTCATCCCATTAAATATTAAATTTAAACAACAGAAATGACAAAACCCATCCCGTAGGACCAGTCTTCGTAGCTCAGAGATTGGGCGGGTCCAATCACAATTTTCTTTTTTTGTTTTCTCTATATTCCTTTCCTGGGAAGTTTGACCATAATAAATGAACGGCAAGGATCAAACCTTAACAGCCCAACGAAGACATATTTCTCACTTATAAGGCAGATACTGAAACAAACTAACAGAAATTTGGATGTTGTTAGAGGTTGCATGTGACGGAGTAGGCGAGGTAACAAAAAAAATGATAGCAGTATGTCAGTGGTGTGGATAGTAAAGGCAGGCAGCAGAGTCAGATCAGCCGTAAAGACAACAAGATAATGGCTTTAGATTGGATTCACAAATAATGTCTCATATTTTGAAAGTTCATTAAAATTTTAGTTTATATTTAAGATTTAATCATATTAAAAGTTTAATTTGAAAAAAAAATTCATATTTAATATTTAAATTAATAAATATTATAAATACATCAATTTTTTTTATATAACATTTTATAAGATAAAAGAATTTTTTCAAAACTCTGTCCTTATTTTAGTTAAATGATTCTCTTAACCTTTATCCTAGTCATCGTATCATCCCATTAACCAACCAAAGTTGTTGTCGTCGCCGTCGTCTCGCCGTCGTCTTGCCCCTGTCATCAGTGTCGATGTTGGCTCACGGTCGATCTGGCCTCCAATAGGTAAGTTGTTCTTTCCTTACACACATGAAAAAGAAAGTAAAGTTGTGAAGAAAAAAACAAAGAAAGAATCTTTGATTCTTGTGACTACCTTGTGTTTTTCTGTTATTTGTGTTTTTTAATATTACTTGTGTTTGTAACATGCAACATATAAGTAATTTATATGTAAATAGTCATTAAAAGTCACACCATGAGTACAACTCTTACAACTTTCAAGAGCAACTTAGTAATACTAAAAAAGCATAAATAATACAAAAACACAAATAACACAAGGTAGCCACAAGAATCAAAAGTTCTTTATTTTTTCTTCTTTTATAACTTCACTTTGTTTTTCATAGAAAGTCAAAGAAATAGTACAGGATATACACAAGTTTTCATGTGTGTGAGTGAGTGAGAGAAGGGGTAGAAGCCAATGACAAGAGAGGGGGAGAGAACGACTTAACTGTTGGAGGCGAAATCGACGGCGACAACGACAACGACGGTCATGACGGCAGTGGCGAGGGCAAGGGGATGGCGAGGTGATGGCAACGGCGATGCGACGGCAATGACAAAGGGATGACGACAACTTTGGTTGATTAATGGGATGGTCTGACGGGTAGGGTTAGGGTTAGGGGAATTACTTGGGTAAAATAAGGACAAGTTTTAAAATGATATTTTTGTCTTATAAAATGTCAAATAAAAAGAGTTGATCTATTTGTAATATTTATGATCTTTTGCTAATTTAGGTACAAAATATGATTTGTTTTTAAATTAAACTCTGAACATGACTGAATCTTAAATATAAGTTAAAATTTTGACTAAATTTTAATTTCCCTTATTTTGAAATATATCATAAAGTGTACAAGCCTAAGTGGTACTTCTGCTCCATAAAAATTTAAGCTGAAAGAATAGGAAGCTCCAAATTTTATATGCATCTATATATAGATAAGAGAGTGTAACACTAGAAAAGTTTTGTCTTACAAAAAGATCCCATCCAGAATAAAATGACACAAATCATATACTTCACCTTTTATTCAATGATCTTACAAAGTTAAAATGATCCAAATAAAAAATAAAAAATTAAAATACAATCTTTTGCATATTGAAGGAGTTGTATGTCTCCATCAAATTCATGTACAATCTTTTGCATCAATCTGAATTGGTAATTTTGTATCTTAAATAATGAAAATAATAAATTTACAATAATATTTTTGAAAAATAAGACCTCATTTAACAATATTATTTTCACGTCTCAAATTATCCTGGGCCTTTGCCAACCTCATTTATGAATGAAGCCATAAATAGGTAGCAGGTACCCAGCAAGGCAGCAACCCCATTTTGATGGGCATGAGCTGTTGACAGGCACTGAACACTACTATTGTCTTCATTTTTTTACCTCTATATACATTATCTCAGGACCCAGTTCATCAGGATTTTATTTTAGGGGTATAAAAATAAAAATTTAACTGTGATTGATAATATTTTTTTTTAAGCAACTAAATTTATTATTATAAAAGAATTTATAAATTAGAAAAATTTACCCTCTACAAAAAATCACAAAAAGTCAACAAAAAGTTTTATTAAGATGTCAAATTGAAATTAAAATAAAAGTAAAGTGTTAAAAATTTTACACATAAGGGAAAAATATAAGTTTAAAATGTATATTTGAAAAAAAAAAGGCTAAGAATAAATATGAAAAAATATCAAAGAAAAAAATCGTGGGGCCATGTAGCCTCTTTTCTGCAATTACTTCTTGGTGACCAACCACTCATATTGAGTGAATATACCATCATAATAGGCCACACTACATGTTAGTATATGAACACTAGTATTTAAGCCATATATCACTGTTCAGAAAGCAAAGCAATAATTGATGTTAAAGGTTAGTCCCGTAATCAGAAGTCTACTACGGTATATATATATATATATATATATATATATATATATATATATATATATATATACACACTCAAATCTTCTAATGTAAATTAAGTATGATACGAAAGGTTACACAGGGCCATGCAAATATGTAATCCCTTTTTATTTTTATTTTAATAATTTAGATATTATCAATCTCTCAGTTCATGAGTGGCAAAAGATTAATCTTAAAAGTGTTAATTTCACTACTTCACAAGTAAATATATTATTTAAAATATGATACTCACCGACAAAAAAAAAAAAATCAAAATTGAAATCGTACACCTATTATACAGTCCCTCATCCATCATTTTCGACTGAGCTGCCTGCTATGAGATGGGCAATAAGCAATGGCTTTTTAATGTTGCCAACCGGGGGTAGTTGGCCTTTTACTAGTCCCCCCAGCCCACCCATAAAGAAAGCCTCCGGGTCATTATACCATGTTTTAATTAAAATAAATAAAATATATGATATCACATCTTTATCAATTACTTATTTTTCATTAACAAATTTATATCACGGGCTATTATGATTTGATAATACTATTATTGATTATTACATAATGCTATATAATAATAATTTTCTCTTTTGAGTGCTTTTTTAAATAAACGATTTACTTTTAAATTTTATCATTTTTTTAATAAAAAAAATGAATTACGTGGGTCTGGGTTGATGTGACTTTCAAATGAGTCAAGTTTAAGTTAAACTTACTTGTGTTGTTATAGCCCCCAACCCCAATCCAACCCATTGTCACCCTTACTTTCATTTTCTTTTTTAACAAAAGCTATGAAGTGTTACAATTAATGGAAGAGTGAAATTCAAATTCATAATTTTCACTCTGAAAACAAACATTAATGACAAACTAAGTTAATCTCAGTTGGTTCATTATCACCCTACTTCTAATCGCCAGAGTTGAGACAAAAAAGAAGAAGCAATGTAGCCTATAACATCACTTTTAAGTAATGCTTAAAAATATGGGAAAATTATTAAAAAGTTCTTAAAATAAAATTTTTAATTTAAAAAATTCATAATTCATTTTTTCTATCTAAAACATCCATAAAAAAAAAATTTTAATACAAAAAAGTCAAATTATTAATTTCCATCTTAATGCTGTTAAAAAATATTATTGATTATATTAAAATGATCTTTAGGATATTTTTTGTACAAAACAATACTAAAAAATATATAAAATAAAAAATTTTAATCCAAAAAAATCATAATATTTTACAAAATAAAAATTTATTTTTAGGCATTTTAGATAAACAAAAAATGTTAATTTTTTTTTTATTATAGAATTTGTTGTTTTTATTATTAAGTATTTTTTTAAATGTATTTTGAAAATTATTTTGGTTTGATAAAAAATATTTTTTTTAACGGTGTTAAGATGAAAGTTAAAAATTGAACTTTTTTGTATTAATTTTTTTTTTAATATTTTAGATACAAAAAATATATCATAAACTTTTTGAATTGAAAAAAATTATTTTAATAACTTTTTAATATTTTTCCTTAAAAATATTAGGTAGACTAGTTTCTTTCACATCTTGTTTGGTTAATTGAATGGTTGCTCTATTACCCTTAATTTCTAGCAGTCTCCGTTGGGGCTAGCTCAATTGTCGTGCACGCGCGTTTTTTTTTTTAAGGAATAGTTAGTAATAAGTCTTTTATATAGATTTTGTGGGAGAATAAATCTTGTTACAAGTATAATTAATTTTTATTTATTTTTAATTTAAGGTCTCTTTTGGTAACATGTCATGTTTATTTTTTATTTTTTTGCTAAGTGAAAATAATATCTCACCCTCTCGTTCTCTATGTCTCATCGTCTCTCTCTCATTTGGTGGTGTGCAGTCGCCGAGAACTGAAATGCACGCCGGGAAATATGATCAGAAATTACCCAGTTACCCACTGCCAAATGAGCATGCCTAATCGGATGTTTTCTTCTTTTTAAAATTGAATAAAAAAGGAACGTGATCTTTATATAATGATGTTGTCAAATCTCCTATAATCAGCAGTGCTTGCTCTCCTGTAGATCATTTTCATGGATCCACTAGGAAAAACTCTTGCAAGTAGAAAGTGTTGGGATACATAGGTATCAAACAATATTTGTGTTTCACATCGGTTGGGAAGTGACACTTTTTTTAATACATTAGTACACATTCTATTGGACTTTGTAAAGTTGTATAAAATAATGGGATGACTCTTGCGCATTTGGGATCATGGGAAACCCAGTAAAATTCGGTCTATCTCATTGAAAATCAATTAATCGGACGCGTCACCACATTTGAAATGTTGTCTATTAGCTTTTACGCCTATAACATTATTTTATTTCCATATTTGAGCTTTTACCATAGTTTGGGGCAACAAAACCACTATAAATAGGAGGCCTATATTCATTGTTTTACGCAAAAAATTATTTGAGGAGCATAGTTCTTCTCTTCAATTATTTTGTTCTACTGTCAAAGTGCTTGTGCATTATTTGCTTTGGTTCTTTCGGCGAATTGTTTCGGTTCATCTTCATTACTGCTCCATTGAAGTTCTGCCACTGCTTCAACTATTTCGTTCCACTACTACTTTCTTTTCAATTCGTCAACGACCAGAGAATTATGAAGGAGTGTTCGTTTGGTCTAAAGCACTTGCGAGTGTAAGCTTGTTAGGACTGGCTATTGTATCCTAGAGGGTGGAGCGCCGTCAACTTGCTACATCGAGGTTCAAACTCCGAGGGGCGAAATCACTCTTAAAGGCAGTGTTTATACATGCCTCAGCCACTAAGTCTTCACTCCCTTTATTGCTTTACTTTTCTGAATTTGGTTGATAGCTTTACTCCGTTCTTGCCTTAAGATTCAAAGTAGTAATCCAACCTAGTCCTAAAACATTTTTCAAAATCTTTTACAATAGAAAGGAGTATTTGACACTTTCACGATCCAATCTGGTGGGCAACATAAAAACAATAAAACTTTATTTTCCAAGCAAACAACTAAATTTTAACTGTTTGCCTAGACAATAAAATTTCACTATTAGTTGATTAAATTTATATTTCTGCAACAAATTTATTATTTCAAATGAGTTGTGCAGTTGAAATTTACTAGGTGAAAGTGTTATTTTTAATCTAAACAAAAAATAAAATTAAAAATTAATAAATATGATAGTGAAATTGAAGTAGTTAAATTTAATTGTCTCAAAATAGTTAAATTAAACTACTTTTTGGACTAAAATTTTACTATTTCGGAGCATTTATTTTTTCAAATTATGCAATATGAATCTTGTTAGATAGATTTCGATTTTTAGAGTCCAAATATATAAATCTTATTAAAAATAGATTTATAATTTGTAAGTTATTTAATTTTAAAATTAAAAAAAATATTGGGACATGTGTCAATATTCCCCAAAATTATGGAGATTCAATGAGAGGCCTTCCATGTTTTTTAATAGGGATATTTTTGTCAACAAAATAGTGATGGACTTTTAAAATTAAAAAGAATGACCTTGGACCCATCTTAATTAATAACATATTTGTGAGCCTTTGGTCGAAATGCTTTTTATTATTGAATGATATCTTGGTCTAGAAAGTATTTTATTAGTCCAAGTAAATATTGGAAAGCACCTTTTAAATATTAGTAACCTTTTTTACCTTACTTACTGGCGTTAAATTACATATTATTTTGAATTTTACTTGTACAGAACCATTGATATTAGAATAATTAAACTTACATCCTTTGTTATCAGACACATTTTAACAGTCTCCTATGGTTCAAAATGTAGCACAAATAATTCTTGTGGTGCGGAGCAAAATATAAAATGTAATAGTGTTAACAGTAAATATAGGAAATATCACATTTGCCTAATATGTTTAAGACCAAATAACATTCTCTCTCCACTATGACCCATCTTTCTCGTGTTGTCTCTAAAGTCTGACTTACCACCTTTTCATTTACTGATCTGCAACTAATCAAATGTCTCGAGGGTTAACTAAAGAAAGAAAATATAAGGATATATTATATTGGTTTTCTTATTATTTTTTTTTATAATTGTAGATAATATTTTTATTGTTTGACTAATTACACTAATATCCAATATAATGTGACAAATTCCTCTTAAAGTAATGAATTATTATGGAGAAATTAAAATTTAGTCACTTCTTTGACCCAGATTTAACAGTCAGTCAGTCAGTGGAAAACCTTGATTTAGATAAAAGGCTACATTTGTGGGCTAAGTTAAGAAGACATCATAAAAAATAGAGAAACATCAATTTTATGACATTGACATTTTATAAGACCAAAATACCCTTTTAAAAAGTAAAACTAATTGACAAGAATACCCATGGTATTCAACCAATATCACTATCAACGATTTAGGGAAACAAAAGTGAAGAAGTCACTACCGCCATCGTCGAAACCCTTCGCGAGTCACCGCTGTGTCATTGTCTTCTCTGAACCTAACCAGTCATTGTCGTATTCTCATCCAACCAAGTCGCCGTTGTTGTGGTTGTCCTCTCTGAACCTGACGAGTCGCTATTGTCTTTGAACTTGACCCACTCGCCATCATCTCTGACCTCAACCCACTTGCCGTCGCACTCGCATCCTACCCTGTCTCCATTGTCTCTAATAGATAAGTCTATCTCTCTTTCTCTCTCTCATCAAATTGATCCTATCCTTACCTAACCTAAATATAAAGATCTAAAAAATTAGGGTAAATTTTTCGTTTTGCCAGTAGGGCACTACTCATGCATTATTTATTGGTAGAGCACTATACATGCATCATTTAGATATAAGTCATGTTTAGAATTATAATTTGAGTATTTCATAGAAAGGAAATATGCTTAGAATATTAAAATACACCTTCAATGAGAATTTGAGAAAAATCGGAGATAGTCTGAAAAATGGGCCCAAAAGGCCAACTCGGGTGGGCCTGGCCATGCCCGCCAGCAGGCGAAAATACTTTTTTTAGGAAAATATTGTTTAAAATAATTTTAAGAACTTTGGTTAAAGCAGAATATTGATTTGAGGATTTTCGGGACGGGCTGTAGTGTAACGAGGTCTCGCGGCTCATTAAGGGCAAAATGGTCTTTTCACCCATTGATCCTTTATTATAAATAGACTACTTAAGAGTTAAAATCATCCAAATTTGGTTGAGGAAAGTGCTACAACTCGAGCTTGGGGTGAAACTATGAAGAAAACCTAGGTTTTTTAACTTTCTACCTTCCAAAACTCATCTCTAGCCTTTGAATCTCTCAAGGCTTCATTCTAGGAAGTTGTTCCCTACCACAAGGGCTACAATCCTACCAACTGGTTCAGCATCGAAGTGAACACAACTCCCTACGATTGAGAAAAACCCTTCTAGGTATGATATTTTGCTAAGTAAAGACTAGAATTAAGTTTATTAGTGTTTTTATGAGTTGGTTGTATGACTTACATGCTTACTTGATGTTAGAAAACCACCTAGCGTATAGTTACTTTGAAAACCTAGGGTTGGTACTTTGTATACTTGTATATTCTTTGAGAATCTGGTAAAGTTGTGAACATGTAACATGAATATATGTATAATTGATTGTATTATAGCTTATGTTCATGCAGACAAAGTCTTGTAGTTTGAAAGTTATGGTTTGCTTAATGCATGATACTTTGTGTATTTGTGTATTCATTGAGAATTTGGTAAAGTTGTGAACATATAACATGAATATATGTATAATTGATTGGATTATAGCCTATGTTTATGCAGATAAAGTATTGTAGTTTGAAAGTTATGGTTTGCTTAATGTATGATGCATAATTTAAGGCACACCTCATGTGTTTGATAAAATGCCTCATAGAAATTGCATGGTGAAATTAAAACATATTGACATATTGTGAATCTTTGGAAACATGGTGTGTGTTGAGCACTTTGGTGCTATGCATTATGAGGATATAGATCCTGTGGTGAAAAACCCAAAATCTGGCCAATGAGTGGTGCTTGCATTCCAACAGGAGCGAACCGTGAAGCGAGTCATGTGTTGGGCATAGACTTGCATATGTGTCATGCATATTGCCATTGCATTTCATTAGTGAATTAGAAGATTTATAGCTCACAAATGTTCACTTTGCACATACCGCGACTTATTTTTATTCTTTATTTAGCATTATGTCATACAAGTCATCGCGCTTACCCTATATGGCATTATATTTTTCAAATGAGACACCTAGCATATGAGACTTGAGGAAGTCTTGAAGCATAGAGGGGAAGTGAATTTTGAAGTATATTTGGCCTAAGGGCTATGTTTTGTATGTAAGGGCATAAGCCTCATGAAGTTTATTTCATGTTTAAAGTTTAGACTTTGTGTAAGTCATAAATTTAATTTCATGTTGGATTGTATAGAATTGTGTGTTGAATATGAATGAGGAGCATGGAGCTCCAAATAGTTACTTTATACTTGTGAATATTAGAAATATAGAATTATACAAATAAATTTTCTATTAGGTGTTGTTGTTGGTATTGAGAAGGATGAGGAAGAGGAATGAGATGAGGAAAAAGACCAATAAACAAAGAATACTATGGTGAAATTTTATGGATTATATTATTTTGGTATATGGAGATATCATACATTGCATTACATGATTGTTAATGTGGATGTGGATGTGGATGTGGTGTGAGCTTGTGTGGTCACCACATATTTGAGGTATTGATATTATAAAGGAAAATGATATAGTTGAGTCATTGAGAAAAGGGAAGATATGGACATTACCTTTGTAATGGGGATAGTGTCTCCCTTCGGTTTCGAACCCTAACCCAGCGCGGGTGGTCGTATATCTTTATAAAGTTAGTAGCCCAAGAAACACTCAGGCTTTACTAGGAGCCATTAAAAAGTCTTGAAGGATTGTAGAGGAAGTAGAGAGAAGTATAGGACACATCGAGGTCTGACTTGTTGTGCTACATATTGTACTTGATGTAGACACAATGTTTTAGTGATTACACTTATTGCCTTATCATATTGTTGACTTTTATTGAATATACTATTATTGGATTTGTGTCTTTATTGCTTTGAATAAGAAATGGAGGTGTTTCGTGAGGTTTGTATATGTTGATATACTTGAATACCATATTACTATTATTGTACCACGCGGAGTGGCATCTTATTCTCTTGAATGTCATATCTATATCTATGATCTGGTAAACGATATTGTTGTGTGCTTGGGATTTCATACTAGACAATAAGGATTGTCCTCATTGGATTTTGCATTAGTTTTTGCACGCAACATGCTTGTGTTGTTAGCACCATAGGGTCCGATATTATAATTGGTTAATCTAGTTTGACAAAATGCGTCATGTGTATAATCCTTACTTAAGTCCTATGAGTGAGTACCTTAATGCCCGTTCTTATCTAAGTTCATCCAAAAGACATTACCGTGTATCACTATCGGTCGACTTGGTTCTTGAAGGGTATATTGGACTTATGTATTTGATTTGGATCTCACACACTCACTATTGGGTTCGTAACCACAGCGAAAGAGATTTCAAAAATCTATTTGAATCTTTTTCTTTACATGAATCATACAATCTTGAAAAGAGGGCTTAGAATTACCTTACGCTTAATAATCTTGATTGTTAAAGAAGGCTTCTTAAAGAGATTGATGCAATCTTCCTTCTTTTACTCCTCTAGGTCTTCTCCTATTTTTCCATAGGCAAACCGTATCACAGGAGAGTGAGCTGCCTCTTATTTTTTGTCTAGCACAAAACTTATGATAAGCGGCTCCCTATATATAATATATATAGGGCTTAACCTAATTAGGGCAAGAGAAAGGATCTAGTGGGTCCCACTAAGTTAGCTTTCAATTAGTCAATTAAATCTTAATTATCTCATAATTAATTTTAATTGACTAATTAATTTCAATTAACTGTACTATATAATTGAAATTACACTCCAACTTAGTAGAATAGAGTAAACTCATATACACTATACTTCTGCAGTTGGCTCCTCTACATGAATACTAATAATCAGGGTTCCATATAATACTATCAAATTAATTATCTAATTATTTTAAGAACCTAATTCAATAATTATTAATCACTTGCAATTGGTGATCATTTCAATAAACAATTTACTGAAAACACTAGATCCGGATTTCAGTGATTAACCCATTGAATTAGCACAAATGTGATATCCATTTCTCTAATATATAGAGTGTAGATTCCTTCTTGAGAATATGTGTTCCCACAGTCTAAATAATGACTTCCCAAGATACCGAGGTGTTGATCTAAAAGACTTCACTCATTGGTAACTCAAGTCATCACTATTCAGAACTTGAGTTCACTATCCTCTCAAGATTAAGAGCTTACTACGAGTAGTGAATAAAACATTTATTAAAGGTGATAGTTCCAAATGATGTGTTCCTTATAATGATCCAGTTCAGTATATTCTCAATACACCAATACAATAACCTAGAGTTCACTACTCTGATGGTTGAGATAAACTGCCTTATCACATAAAGGTTAACTGTATTACAGCTTTACAGATAAGATGTCCAGTCTTATCAATAGCCGCGAACAATTCTAGAATTGCCTATACAAGCAGTTCATATCTGTCACGACCTGAAACCCACCCTATGCGGATTTGGCATCGCGACTCCGATCCGACCCGACGGCCGAACCCGATTTTCCCTTTTCACTTAACTCGACATTTATGTGTGAGTTAGTTAACCTGCAATCAGAAATTAAATACACAACGGAAGACTTTATAAAATTTTACGTTGATAGCACTAGAGTTCTTTAACTTTACAGACCCAAAAATTTCAAAATACAACTATCCCCAAGACGCGGAGTGATGAGAGAACATAGGACAAGCACTATACTTTACTATCAAAAATATCCCTGCAGTACATCATCTGCAACCACTCGATGCCTACTCAGAGTTTCAACCCCTACATCAAGGTAGGGCATCGTTACCTACAAAATGTTGTGTAGTATCTGATGAGTTATGAAAACTCAGTAAGTAGTCCTTTACTCTATCAAGGACAAGTCAACATATGGGGGTTCATATAACAAGATTCGTAGTTCATAGTAACACGATAACCAATCGAGATGATATAATATTAACAACAATAAGTCACATCACATAATGATGAAATGACAATGATTATCTAATCAAATGCAATGATGTGTAGAATGATTTCCATGATCTGATATATATATATATATATATATATATATATATACGTAGAACTCAGCATACCCTATTACAAACAGGTCTCACCACCTGACTTGCTCATGTATACCTAGTCTACAGTAGAACTCAGCATGCCCTGTTGCAAACAAATCTCTCTATCTGACTTGCTCATGTATACCCAGTCTACCATAGGACTCAGCATACCCTATTGCAAACAGGTCTCTCTATCTGCCTTGCTCATGCACACCCAGCCTACACCCTTTAGTAGGATCCAGCCATAACCTTTTGCAATCAGAAACTACCGTCTGACTTGCTCATGTATACCCGACCTACTTCCCATAACAATAATGGATTGTAGTTATTTCCTGATGTATGAAATGATCATAACTCTCGTCCAGAGTATAACATATGACGATGCAATATTTAGGCATCATAATCCAACAGTATAATAATCACATGCTCAAGGCATAGAATTTGATTCAATAATCACATCATATCTCAACTTTATAATAATCACATGCTCAAAACACAACACTTAATCCAATGATATTTACGAACTAGAACAAGCATCAATGTAATTTAGTAACATTTGATGGCATAACACAATACAGCAATAACAGTCAACACATGCATAACACAGCGAGGTCTTTGCCACGTATAGAGATCGAATTTTACTTACCTTATAGTACAATCAAGCAAGTCCGCTATCCTCCTCTTTTCCCTTTGACGTTCCTAGTATTCAATAAACACAGTTCAATTTATTATATACATATCAATTTTTATATCTCTTTATTCCCGGGACCTCTTTTTTGTAAACCGGACTTCACAATTGAGCCTGAAATGCTCGAGATAATTAAATTTTACTATCCTTTTATTTTAATCGGAGTCCGTTTGACTACTTTTTGACTTAGGGGCATTTTGGTAATTTCTCCTCTTAAATTATTTAAATTAAATATTATTTTATTTCTCGGGTCAATTCACAATTAACCCTAATTTCTGGGCAAAATTTATAATTTCACGAAGTTAAATTTAATTTAGCTAAACAATAATTAATTCTAACCTTGTCTGGTTACAGTCAACGTCCTACAGGCACTATAATCCCATTGAGACTATACACTTTCACTTAAACCGCCAACCTTTGAAGAATTTGCAGTCGAGTGTCACAAGCCCCAACTATGTGTCTTGCTTTGACCTTCCTTCAGTTAGCCATCTCTCTCCGGGAACTACATTTGTTTGCCAACTAATTTCCTATACTGAACTTCTCAAACAATCCTTTTAAATCTATCCCATATATCATGGCATGCCTAATTGAAGTCTCCTATATACTGTTGCAATATCATCATTCAACTGCTCCTTTGGACTCCATAATAAACTGCTGCGTAACACCTCAAGGTCTGCTTGAGCAATCTCCTCAAATAATTCTGCTAGCAACTGTGACCTATCAATAAACATCTCGGTAGCTTCTCATACTCATTCTTCACTATAGGAAGTATCTTCATGATCAAATACCTCCTAAAATCAAAATCATTCACACAAGAATTCCTCCAAAATTCCACCCTGCACTTTCGTTCCCCTCATTTTCCAGCAACTCCCCTATCAACTGCCAATTCTTCAATTATCACCTGGAACCTTCAAGGCATCTTTAAATGTTTAGAACTGCAGCTCCAAAGACCACTGTACAAGCTCTCAATTCAGCCAACACTGCTGCCCCTGAACTGCAAAAATCCCCCTGTTCGGGAGCCAATGACTCCTCTTCGTCCAGAATTTCGGCTGCTTCAATTCACCCGTTACAACCTGAACCATCAGCCCTATTCATTTACAAATTATTGATCCTATTCTGATCCAAAACTCACAACAATAAGGTGCATCGATTATTTCCAAACACGGCCGGATCAGCAATTTCAACCCACTTGACATCGCTGCTATCGACCATCCGTTCTGCTTAAACTAAAATCTGTATCCATTCTCCACACAATACTTTGTTCGCTATTGGTTGCACCAATTGTGCCATCATCCATTCAACTCAATAGATTGACTTAGCTACAGAGAGCTCAGTCCTATGGCCCAACTCAACGACCAACGAAACTCATAAAACTTTGTTGAATCACAACCTTAAAGTCATCTTCACCCAATTGGAACGATTCCTGTATAAACATCAATATATTGCAGAACCTTCATTCTTCTGACCCCAAAATCCCGTGGCTACGAGCGCCGCTTCTGGTTAGCAGCAGCAATCGACCAACACCATGTCCAGGAACGGAAGCTCCCCTTTCTACACCATCACCTCGGTACATATATATATATATATATATATATATCACTGTATCGAATTGAACACGAGAGAGTCGCCCACCAAGTTTTCAAAACAATCTCCATGAACAGCCCCTGTTCTCCCCTTTCCTTTTCAATCGATTCCCCAGTCGGTGGCTTTTGCCACCTGTACCATACGGCATACCCACATGACACGCACACACACACGGCTGCCATGTAGCCTTCCCCTTTTTCCCAATCACCTTCCACCGCTTCCTTTTCTTTCAATTTCTTTTCCCTTTTTTTTTCTTTTTTAATTACATTACATTATAATATATATATATATATATCCAACCATATATATATATAGGTATATCTAATATAAATTAATAAGTATATATTAATAATCATTATTTGTACACACACACACATATATATATATATATATAAATTTACACTTGTATACCTCCTTACACGTGGTTCTGTAAAATTAGTCTCCCATTGTGACGGCACCCGGAACACTTGAGACTGTCACATTGAGTGTCGATTTTATTTACGTAGTCAAATTTTGGTACAACTTGGGATTACACGTCATGGCCCGGTCCAACCTGAGTCGGGTACTGGCTAACTCGGGTCGGGGTATTACAATATCTCTTGTGTATAAATCTATTAAATAATAATAAAACGTATTGGATATGAGGGCACACATCCTAACACTCACATTATGTATGCATTGCATATAGTTTTTATCATAACATCATATATGTGATTGAATTGTGGTTGTGAACCAATTTTCCCAAATGCATCTTTAAAATACTTAAGGGAAAAATTCAGTTCAGAAGACAAGCAAGAATGAGTAATTCTCTGTTTCTCGTTCTAATGAAGCCTTGGGTCGTTTGAATGAATAATAGAGAAGTTCGTTCTCATTCGTTCGTAAGCTCTGTATCAAAAGAAAAGTTGCAACCTCAGAGTTGTGCTCATTTGATATTCGGTCCTTGTTCGTTCGAACGAATGATGGTTTATTTGAATGAACCCTAGGTAGAAAACATATTTATATTCTATTTTCCAGCCATTTGGGGATCAATCAAGCTCTACATGAAAATACGATTTGGAGCAGTTAAAAACAGAGTGAGAGAGTCTTATATTGTGAGAGCAAAATTATTGATAAATCATGACGCGCTTGTGAGAGATCATTCATACACATCTCCACTCTCGTTCATTGATCGATTTAGATCATCCATTAGATCTAAAGCAGATCTAAGAGCCTTGGTTCATGTCAATTTCACCATTAACGAAAGATGGAGCTCAAGCTTGAGGATTCGGCGTTGAGCGATCAGTGGACACCGAGGTCTCGAGGATTTACAATTGTTGAGCAGATTGATCAGAGGATTTTGAGACCGTCGAGGATTTCGTTGAAAGTTTTGACTATGAGTTGTTTGAGGATTCAAAGGGAATTTGAAGCCGTGATTGGGGAAAACAGAGCTTGAGATACTAAGCTTGTTCGTAGATACATTGTATTTCATTTTCCATCATAGTGGAAGTCTTCCTTAAGCATTGGCCCAGCTCCCGAGTTTTACTCCAAGGATTGTTGTTCTTGGTGTTTTCTCCGCCATCAATTGGTTTGCAAATCTCTCTTTCTCTCTATCTCTTTCAATTTGCTATTTTCTTTAATTGAAATGATTTCACTAAAATATAGAAATTGAGTTTTCGTGAAATTCATATTTGTTCATTAATTTGATAATTTGAAAACTTGATTGATAAATTGATTGAAATCATAAATTGATTACTTAGTTGAATTAACTTTGAATTGTTAAATTTCACATAAAATCAAGCTAGATTGATCAATTTGGTGAAGGTTGATAGGTTAGGGTATTTGAATGATTCTTGGATAAGTCATTGGTGGATGGGCATAAATGCTGGATTAATCACATTGAGTGATTTTATTGATTGTGTCATCTTTGTTTTAACCAAGAATTGAAATCAAAATAGAAAGAAATTTTTTATTCGAGACCTACTTATTCACCCCCCCTTTCTAGGTGATATTCACTCTCTAGGACCTTCAGTGATATCCTAGTGGTATCCCTCCGTGACAGAGTGGTATTAGAGCCTTTTTCTATAGCATTTGATTGATACCCGAAGTAGTGAAATTTATGAAAGGGTTAAGAGAGGGAGGATCGATCTCATGACCACCTCAATTTAATGGCTCAAATTTTGCCTATTGGAAAGCTTGTATGAGAACATTCCTATGAGCCGTGGATGAGAGAGTTTGGCTCACCGCCCAATAAGGTTGGACCCTCCTGTCACAACTGCAACTACGAAAACTCCCTCCGTAGTCAAACCTTCAAACACTTGGAACGAGTTAGAGCTAATGATGAGTGGCTACAATAGTAAAAGGGTTGAATGTCATCTTTAATGTGGTAACTCCCGATGAGTTTCACCACATCATGACGTGTGAGACATCTAAGGAGGCTTGGGACATCCTCAAGACTATCTATGAGGGTACGCTGGCAGTAAAAAGGCCAAAATTACAAATGTTGCCTTTTAGGTTTGAGGCCTTAAGAATCGAAGAATCAAAAACCTTTTTTGAGTTCTATGCTCAATTGAGTGACATTGTCAACTCTTCATTTAACCTAGGAGAGAAACTAGAAAAGACCAAGATTTTAAGGAAAAAATTAAGATATTTTCTCGAGAGATTTCAACCTAAGATAACCGCTATAAAGGAGAGTAAAGACATGAACTCTTTCGTTGTTGATTAGTTAGTCGGATCACTTTAAACTTTTAAACTAACTCTTAGGCAAGTAAAGAAGACTAAAAGTCTTTCTTTGAAATCAAAATAAGGAGAAAGTGAAGGGGATATTGAAATTAACCCCAAGTCCATGAATTATGAGGACTGTGATCTTTTTGTTAGGTGGTTCAACAAATACCTCAAAGGTAGAATGCCTAACTCCAAGGGATCTCAAAGTTCAAGTAAAAGATCCTTTGAAAATTCTAAAATTTTCTTTTAGTAGTGATAGAAGAAGACATTCATCACAATCCACCTACAAGCCTATTGAATGCTATGATTGCCATATATTGGGCATATAGCGGCCAATTTTCCTAATAAGAGAAAGGGGAATTCTATAAATAGGAAGGCAATGAAATCATCTGTCACAACCCGGAACCCACCATCTGCGGATTAGGGGCTGGTGACCGACACTATCCCTCAGACAGGTCATACAAAATCAAATGAATTGTACCAAAGAGTAATAATTTTTTTTTTTTTTTGTTTTTAAGCAAGTGTGGAAGCTACACATATACAACTCATCTGATAACAAATCAAACGCTAACAATCATCAATAAGATTACCTCCAAATATAATTTCCATGATCATTAATCACCATTCAAGTCTAATAATATTTCTAGTGTCACTATGTCATAATATCTAACATTAAGATCAATCTTACAAGATATTTATTCAAATTAAGACTTAGAACTATACATCACCAACATTTCTCACAACACATTACTAGCTCCATCAGTCACCATCACTACATTTCCTTTCATATTGTGCTACCTAAAAAATTGTTATAATTTTGGGATAAGCTAACTTAGCCTAGTAAGTAAATCATTCAATCTGCCATGAGTTAAATAAAGGCGTATAACAAAAGGATAATCACAAGATTTCAAGCTCAAAGGGATCGACCATCAAGCCAAAATAACATAGTTCACAAAGACGTTACTATTGTAATAGGGATGACTGAAAAAATCAACAAACACAAATAAATCAACAAATAATGTTTAGCTGCCCAAATCAAAGAGATTTAGATCGAATACAAAGATAAGCCTCAAAGATGTATTTATCATTGAAAGATAACATCATCAAATCAAGAAATGGTGTGGAATCAAACATATACAAATTGAGTCAAATGGATTCTATCAAATAGGATCCGGCTACCCCACACACACTCATCTAGGTTCACTACTCATCTCTGGGTTCCCCAGAATGGCACCAAGAGCTCTTATCATCATATCAAATGTCCTCATTATGACAACGTGTTGGGTATCATTCCCAAACACTGACCTGCAGGTCATTAACATCCAAAGAGTCGAGATGGACATTGTAACAGACACAATCGCACGTACTCATAAATAATGTTTCCAGCAAAAGGATTCCACAAGCTATAAGTATATACATAGGTTACAAATGTCCACCATAAAAGGGATCACAATGATCACAAAGACAATATATAGTCAACGAGTCAAAGGACTCATAGATGTTCACAACAAATAGGATATCAACAAATCACAAATTTTTACATAATGGAAACACAATAATCAATGGGTCGTGGACTTGAAGCAATTATTGATATACAATTTCAAGAAACGGAGATTGGCAGCTATACAAGTAGGCCACATTGGCAGAGTAGAAATATACATATTAGAGTTCGAGTTTACTTACATTGGGTTCTTAGCATTGCATTCCCATATTGGTATCATCGTAGCTATCCCATAGCCTTGTTCCATTTTTTCATAATTTGGGTGATACTAAAATCATGGATCAAAAATACATTACATATTGAATTAGTATTCATTCCAATTCCAAGCATCTTTGTCACGACCCGAAACCCACCCTGCGCGGATCTCGAGTCGCGACCGCCGCCCCAAGACCCGAAGGCCTCGAGACAAGGCTCGCATAGGCAGCGGTATCGAATAGATGTGCTTCATGTGGTTGCGGAAGCGTGAAAAACTTTTTCTTTTCTTTTCTTATTTTAAAATTTGCACATCCGTCCGATACTGCCGCTATTCACAATGGTACACATGATTATACATTCAGAGCATAACTAAAAACTTAAAAGACTTCATAATTACAATCTTAATTCAGCTGCCCCGTGGGGCTTAATACATATCCTTAAATTGTCTGCTAATACAAAACGTACTAATTAGAGTTCATGTGATTTTCCCAAAAGAACTACTTAAGCAAGTCTTCCCAAAAAGCTAGATTCATCCTCATCGTCTTCAAAAATCAATCTGCCATTAGTCACCTGAAAGGGGGCGGATAAAAATCCGGGTAAGCTAATCTAAGCTTGTGAGTAATTCCTGCATTCGTCATGGGGTTTTCAACTGGTAGTGGTTTAGCACATGAGAGTTTATAAAATACTCACTACCAATTGCTCGTACATTTTAGAACACGGAGTATATGCATTCTTAAAACAGATAGCTTTGAAACATTTAAAGTATTCAAGCTAAATACACATTTCTTTAAATAGAGCATATGCAATTTAAAAGCATATAAACACGTATGATAAAATGGGGGTGAAAACCTGCTTCCATTTCCAAAAACATTTGTCATCTTTTCTCTTTGATTAGGTGGAATGTGTTTCGAACCAGACTCCCATTTTACTGTCAATGCTGTCAATGATATTTGCCTGGGGGATTAGATCCTGCTACCGGGCATATACTGTTGAATCCCGAAGGATTTCAACCATCATAGGGGGTGGTACTTAGTACCGTTTATCTTGTAAAACTTTAACCCAACTGAACCGATCAAGAGCAGCTGCCTGGTCCCTAACAGGTACGACTTATACTCACTCTCTAACAGAACAAATAGGGTTTCTTCAAATAGGTACTTTTCATGAATATTTAAAACATGAAACATATATAACTTCTGCAATAGAACTTCAATATTTGGAATAATCAAATTCAGAACATTTATGAAAATTTAGCATTTTAAACCCAGGCATGCTGAAACATAATTAAAAGGAAAACCGTGATTCAAACCAATCACCCAGCATGTCACAACACAGTTTATGAAAGCAGAAAATATTTTAAAACAGGAATCATATGATATTGAATTTGATATTCGAGGCTTCAAATAAATTGAACTTAAAACTTCTTCAAATTCATGAAGTTAAATCTCCACTTCAAAGGCAGGGTTACTCACCTTGGTCCTTAGGTCAGTGCAAATAATGCGCTTTCCCCACTTCCTCTGAAGTTCCTAAGAACAATTCATATATAATCTCATTAACTTCACATCACTACAATATCACCTACTGATGCTTCTTATCTCATGCTTAGATCGTATTAAGTCTTAACCTATTTACGGATATTCCATAAACTTGTACTCTTTAACCTACGACACAATTTAATGTGTTAGGAGTTCATTTATTTTTTTTAAACTATACTCTTCTGGTAGCTCACATTAACTTTCAATTAATTTTAATTACTTCATATGTCGACGTGTCGTGTCTTGTCTTAGTTTAGTGCTTCGGCAATGTTTTAAATTTATAGTCATCTGACTGATGCTATTCATCAAGTTTTATGTCTCTTTATTTTAGACACTTATTTTGGTGGAACGGACTCTTCCATTGAGTCCGGAATGTCGAAGAAAGTCAATTTAGGCTTTCTTAGAATTTAATTCGACTAAGGACATGTTAGGGGCAATTTTGGTAATTTATACCTTAACGTGTCTAAATTTTTCGGAGTCCCGTCTCATGAAACGGTCCCCATCAGTAGATTCAAAATGTTTAAAATAGTCAAAATCTACTATTTATTTATTTAATTTGGACTTCGTTTGACTCGTTTATGGAGTAGGGGTATTTTGGTCATTTTGACATTTTTACGGGTCTTAAATTTTTTGGGACCTCATCTCATGTCACAGACCTCACCAATGGTCTCAGAAGGTCTGAGACAGTAGGAATACATATATAACTCATCTCATTTGGACACCGGGCCATTTTGGAGCATTTAATTTAATTAATTAATTTTAATTAAATTAAATTCGTAATTTATAGTATATATATATTTTGGGTGCAAATATGAATGGTTGAATAGGGTGGCACGCTGGCCAGCGTGCCACCTCCCTCTCCAATAGATACCACGTTCGAATCCTGTAAGGTGCAAAATGCACATTTTAATTTATTTTGATGTTATGATATATAATATATACAGTTGGATCCCATATATGGCACACGCGTGTGCACGTGGCCGAGTGGTAAGGGAGGTTGGCTTGGCACGTGAGGTCAGGGGTTCGAAACCCCAGAACAGCAAATTTCCCTTCCTTTTTTTTAAAACTTAAACGGTGTTGCATATATAAGTGTATTAGGCCCAAAACGACGCCGTCGTTTTAATTCGGTGGCAAGTCCGTAGCTCGACACGCGTCCCAGTCTCCCCTGCCCATTTCAAATGAGTCGCGAGTCGACTCGGTCGTCTTCCCCATGATCACCCCCCTGTTGCCCTAATTTCCGAAGTTTAAAAGCTTCAATTTCGTGCGTTTTGGTTCAACGATTTCTCTCTGTTTTTAATCCAAACCCTTCCCAAGTCGTTAAGGACTGGTTTGGCATTCATTTGAGAGTTCAAGACTGCTTCATGTGTTTGGTTTTGGGTTTGATAATCCAAACCTATGTCTCGGTCGTATATGCACATTTTTGAGCCAAACTCGATGGGGTTTTTTCCGATTTGCTCCATTTTTCATAAGGTTGAAATCCCTAATCACAAAAGTGGTTTTAACAGTGTGTTTAAAGGTTTGGGTTTCAAACCCGTAACCTGCAACTCGGTTGTTGGGGGTTGCTTCTTAAGATTTTCAGTCGCGGACATGTGTCTTGTGGATGCTCTTGGGGTCTACTTTCAGTATCTATAAACCAAATTTGGTTTGGTTTCCATTGGATCAGACCTGTTATAAGCAAGGTCTCCAATGGCTGCCTTGTGTACGGCTGATGTTTATGAGGTGTTTTAGATTGATATTTTCATGCTTATCATTGTTTAAACATGCTTTAAACATTATATACACTAAATCAAAGCTTAAAATAGTTCATACGTACAGAAATTCTAGAGAGAGAAATTTAAGTGTTTTGTGGGTTTACCTTGTTCCAAACTGTTTCTCTCCCCTTTGCTCCTTGCTTCCCACTTCTGAACGTCCTAGAATCTCCTTCAATCTCTCCCTCACTCTCGGATGTCTCAAGAGTGTGTGTATACAATATATATGTTTGTATATATATATTTTTAACCATGCACCATCATTTGTACTTCCTGATTTTGCCCCACCAAATGGTTTTCCTCTTGCTTGTTGCAGTATCCAAAAAAGGGTGTCCTCCTATTGTTTGGGGCAGGCCATGTTAGCCGGTTGTGTGTGTGTGTGTGGGTTTTGTTTTACACATATATATATATATATATGTATTACTTACACACATGGAGACCCACACACAACACTCTTATAACCTTTGGTTATTAGCATGTCTTCATATCATATATATAAATATATAAATTTACACACACACATATTTTAACATACATACATCCATGCACACATGTATACACACTTGGTCACATGTATATACAATATGCCTTAAATGTGTGTATTTGTGTGTCTTAATATTTAATTATAACTAATAATTAATTTCTTTTATTTAATTAATTAATTATTTTAAATTAATTAATTCTTCTTAATAATTTTTCATAACCTCGAATTGCGTGTCTGTATTTCTTATACTCGTATCGATGACCAACGGTTGATGCGAAAATATAATTATCACAGAACCGACAGTTGGTGATTGCAATGAAAGTGATGTACAGTCGTCCTGAGTTTTTAGGACTATTACTTAAAAGTCTGCGCGCCGGGGTTGAAATCGACCTCGTTACTTAAGGCGTCGATTTCTAATTTAATGCAACGGCTTAATAGTCCCTAATTCGGGTCGGGGTATTACAATCTTTATTTAGCATTTTAAGTTCTTTTGAACTTAGTCTAATTGATTAAGGGATCCTCAAATTCTCAATTTAGGGTTTTTGGTGCTTTATAGCTTAATTGGCCTTTCAAGGGCATAATGGTAATTTACACTTTTTAATGTCCCATATTTTTTCGTACATAACTTACGTATTTGAACTTCAGTTTTGAGGATATTCGGCCTTTATAACATTTAAGTGGACCTTTTAATTTCATCTTTATACTTCCGGTAACTTTATTAAGTTATAAAGATGTAGTCGTCATTTTTTAGTTTGTTACTAGATCTTATTTTTCTTAAAAGGACGCCACCGTCAAGTCTGGAATATCGAATATAATTAATTTAGGCTTTTCCAAATCTTAATTAGCCTATTTGTGGCTTATATTAAGCCTAAGGAAATTTTTTTAATTTTATACTTTTGTGTGTCCCATTTTTTGGTACTTTGTTTGCTAAAATGAACTCCACCATTGAGTTTGGAATGTCAAAGAAATTCAAAATATGCTATCTCCGACATTTAACTAGCTTTTGGATCACTATGGGAAAATGGTAATTATAACATTTCATGTGTCTATATTTTCGAGACTTTGTTTCATAAAATAGATTCTGCCATTGGGTTTAGAATGTTCCAAAATATGAAGGTATATATTCTCATAGTCATTGGAGTTTAATTGGTAGCTTAATTGATCATTAGGACATAATTATGATTATTCCAGCTTTCCCGTTTATAGTTTTTGAGATCTAATAATCAAATTGGACTCTGCCATTGAGTCTGGAATGCCCAAAAATATTGGGTCAGACTCTTATTTCATTTGGCCTATTTTTGGCCTAAGGGTATTTTCGTAATTTCTCATAATTTAAAAAGGATTTAAAAATAATTTATAATTATTTTTCTAAGCCAATTCGTAATTAACAGAAAGGTTTGATGCCAAAATGTAATTTCAAAAACCTTTTAAAAAAACCATCCTATTCAACCCTAATGCAAGTGAACCAGTTCCATTAGGTTAAGAACCAAACAGTTCAGTCCGGTTCACTACATGATGCTGACGTCAACCATTATTATTATTATTATTTTATTCTTAAGGTCAAAATGATGTCGTTTCAATTAAGCCTAAACCCATTTCAAATATTCAGTTAAGACCCGACTCGAGACCCGACCCACACAGTACCTTCTTCTTCATTTTTTTGGTGAGGGTTCCAGTCAACTCTTGTAATACCCCGACCCAAAATATGACCGAGCAAGTGCTGTAAACCCGAACCGTTAGGGTTCATTTTTTGAGATTAAATAAATAGCCAGTTTCAAATACAAAAAGCCCTTAGTACTTGAGTGTTCAATAGAATATGCATGCGCAGTAAATGAGCACTACACAACAGTACATATAGACATAAATCTATATATGACAATGCATTTGTATATATTATGAAATGTATTGTGTATGTGTCAGTGTGTGTAAATATATACATGTACGTATATATATACACATATATGGGTATGTGTATATATATATATGTGTGTGTGTGTGTTAGAATGTGTCTATATGTGTGTGCAAGTGATTTATTTATATATGTATTTAGTGTGTAAAGTAAGTGTGTATAACCATGTATGTGTATGTATATATATAATATATATATATATATATATATGTGTGTGTGCGTGCATGTATGTGTTCAGGATATATAAATGTATAAATCAGAATATATATATATATATGTGTGTGTGTGTGTGTGTGTGTGGGTGCATGCGTGGGTGTATGCATTATATATATATATATATGAGAGCAAATGTGTCGGCAGTGTGTGTGTAAGTAAGTGGATTTGTGTGTGGTGGTGCTTATATGTACATATTATAATAATACAAAATATCAAGTAAAGAATTTAAGAAAAAGAAAAAAATCAGAATGGGAGGAGAGAGAGTGAGGAGGAAGGCGGTGGAAGAAAAAGTGTATAAATAAAGAATTTTTCTCTGAATATTTTTTTTGGGTTTTTTTAGAACTTGTATAAATCTTACAAATAATTGTAGAGTCTTAATCTATGAGAAAAATGGAACATTTAGGAACAAACCGTGTGTGAAATAGGGAAGAATTGAGGGAGAAAAGTGAGGTGATCGAAAAGTTTGATTTTTGAATATATAGCTATTCAATGGGATTTTGAGGGTTAAAAATGTTATCTAAAGGTTCTAAAAAGGGTTTGGGATAGTTTAGAATTAAAAATGAGCTTCAAAACCGTAAAGAAATGAAGTTTAAAAAAATTTAAAAATTACAGTTCCGATCACCGACGCTGGAGAGGTTGACCAGAGTGTCACTGAAAAAACAAAGGGGAAGGGGAACTATGCAGGCCGAGTCAGTCGGGTCTGACTTCGGGTTCAGGTCGAAACCTGCCCGACCACACGTATGGGCTTGACACGGTGTAATTTTGACGTAAGGTTTAAATTAAAATATGGATAGTTTTGTTTGGCAACAAATATAGTGGATCCCTGATTTGATACCCTTATTTTAAACCTAGGATATCCTATCTTGGTTTAAAGGCCCTATCCACTGTTGGGTTTGGAGTTACTTAGAAAAAAAAAGAGGTAGAAACTTGCAGTTAGTGGGATTCAACCCATTGACGCGCGTGTACAAGGGGTCTTATGCCAAACGTTGGAACCATTGTGCCACTGAGGCATTTGGTTCAAATATTTCATAAATAAATATATAATATAATATAAAATTATTGAATTAATTATATTAATTTAATTATGAAAAATTGTCCCGATATCCAAATAAATTGAAAGTATAGTGCATTCCTATTATTTTAAGCATTCTAAACCCAATGGTATGGTCCGTTTCACAAGATAGGGTCCCAAAAATTAAGACCTGTAAAAGTACCAAATTACCATATTGCCCCTAGTGATGCCCAAAGCCAAATTGAGATCCGTAAAAGCCTAAACTTATTTTTTTCGACGTTCCAGACTCAATGAAAGAGTTAATGTTACCAAATAAAACACTTATAATATTGATATGTGTAATTTACTAGTTAGGCTATACATAATATTAAATTAAGAACTGTTTATTGAATGAATAGGGACGTCGAAAGGAAAAGGGCAACTGACTAATTACTGAGATAGAATGGACTGTTAAAAAATAAGTAAATCTCGAATCTCTTACATGTGGTACTCTCAGTCATAATTATTCCTTTTACTGCCAAAGTTGTACTCTTATATATACCCAGTGTTATTAGTTCCACAATTTCATGTTCATTCTATCTTGTGGACTTTATTGAGCATTTAACTGCTATATCTTGATCATGATTGCTTATACATTTTGTATGTAAGTAAATCTCAAAACTCTTAAATGTGATTTTCCCAGCCATGATTTTTCCTTTATACTGCCAAGTTGTACTCCTATGCATACCTGACATTTATTGATTACACTAATTGATGATTGTTCTATCTTGTGAAAATTATTGAGAGTTTGACTGTTATATCTTGTAAGTAAATCTCAAAACTCTTACATGTGGTTTTCCCAGTCATAATTATTCCTTTTACTGCCAAGGTTGTACTCTTATACGCACCCAATGTTATTGGTTCCATAATTTCATGTTTATTCTATCTTGTAAAGATTATTGAGAGTTGGCTATTATATCTTTATAAATAAATCCTGAAACTCTTGCACGGGGTTGTTCCAAGCCATTTTCTTAGTATTGCCAATTCGTAATCTATACATACCTGACAATGATGATCTTCATAAAATGAGACTTGTTCTATGTTGTTGATTCATTGACATCTTGATCTCCAATATCTTTATTTGATTATCCGTCATTTTTATATTATTTGGATGTTGGAAACTTAGTATGCTTCTCACTGTTGAGAACTTATTATTCCACAAATATATACATTGCCTATGGGAACTATTGAGAAGTCGATTGTTATACCTTGGTAATACATTTTTACGTAAGTAAACCCTGACACTCTAATATGTGGTATTTCTTAGTCATGTCATAGTTTATTCCTTGATACTGCCAAATTGTACTCTTATACCTACTTGACATTTATTGACTCCACAATGTGATACTTGATCTATCTTGTGAACATTATTAAGAAATTAATTGTTATATCTTATGAACGTTTTGAAAGGCTTATTGTTATGTTCTCATTTATGAAAAAAATGATATTTCACGTGCATACTCTTCGTGGAATTATGATATATTATAAGTACCCAGAGTTGTGCTCAGTCACAACGTCTATCCGATATTTTTACTAAGTTGGGTGGAACTGAGTTGATTGGATCTACGGGTCAAAGTCCACGAGGCTATTCACTGGTTAGGGCGAGGTTGGACCCAGGCACAGGGCGCTATTAGACTAACAAACCCTTCTTTTGGAACCTTAGGTGTGGAAACAGGTGATAGTCCATGAATAGACGTATAGCGTTATATATGCATGGACAGAGGATATGCCAAGCCCTAACAGTTATATGCATCAAAAATTTTATTGATATCATATCACTTATTGGATCCATAGAATGATCATATTTTTCCTTTGAATGATCATATGTTGAAAGCTTATCCAATTGTTTATGATTGATCGATTACCTATTGATTGTGGCAGTATAACCATTATCTGATATTGGACCTAAGGGTTATTCCTATTGTTCACACTCTATCCTATTGGCTAGTATAGCATTCTATCTTCTGATTGGTTATTGCAGCATTGTATTTTATGACTGGCTATCATGTTATCATATCCTCGTTTATCTCGGATTATGTTTTCTTCTATACTGACCTGACTCATGACAGAGTAAAAAGAATTTACTTACTGAACTTTGTTAACTCATTCAGACATACTTATTTATTTCATGAAAGGATGCTGCAAGTAGACAATAAGAGCTTGCAGGCGATAGAGAGCATTTTGAGAAATGTAATAGAGATGATGTCTTAGTTCTCTTATATATTCAACACCTAGGGGGGATGTAAATGTTGGTTCTCTTTTTGATATATATAAAACCTTATTATGACTTCCACTGTATAACTATTTAATTTTTATATTACACATTGTTATCACTAATACAGTCAAAAGAAAAAAATTTAGGGACGGCCAGAGGGTCGGCCCCTCGATCCCAATCTGCATAGGATAGGTTTCGGGTTGTGACACCTCCTACGGCGTAGACGATTGACACCAACCGTTTTTCGATGACAACTCCGATAGGGTAAAGACTTATTTTTTATGAGGATCTTATATCTAATTTCAGAATTTGGTTTTACTCAAGTTTGGCCGTCCAGATAGGCCGTTACTGTGGCTACTCTGGCGAGCTACAGTTTTTATGGCTAGGGTTTCATTCTCTATTTTGACATGTTTCACTTACTATTTTTGCCTTGCTTTTCTTTCTATGGGTTTCTAGGAGCTTGGGGAACATTTTTTTGTTCCTAAAATCAAGAAACAAATCCTAAAAATCGATCTCCCATGATTATCACTCCCAACTGTAACCTTGTATTAATCAGTGGTCTCTTGACCACTTTTGTTGTTTTGAGTTGTAGTGTACTCTATTATTTATTCTCTTTTGAGCCTTGTACTTTGTTTTAAGTTTAGATTGATATTGTCATGCCCTGAATTTCCACAAACCCAGAGAGTGAGTGAAATAAACAAAATGGAAATTAATAAAGGGTAATTACATGGATTTCCAAACACTAACCCAATTCATGTTCTGGTACTAGTCTATAGGGCCTTTCTCGTCATTTCATGACATACAAATAAACACATATGGTTTAGGGCTTATGCCCTTATACAACATCAAAATATGCCCTGAAGGCCAAAAATCCACCGTGGTCCATGTCTCCCCTGTTCTTCAAGACTTCATTGAGTCTCATGTACCAGGAGCGTCATCTGTAATATGATATCCCACGAATAGGTCAGCTCAACTGCTGGTATGACACAATGCTAATGCAAGAAACAAGATTAAGGCGTGGCATGTGCGAAGTGTACATTTATAATCTAGATACTTTCCAGTTCATTAATACGATGCAATGAAAATATGCATGACACACCCATGCACTCTATGCCACACCTATGTCTCGTTTACGGACCTCATTTGATGGATCTGAGTACCAACACCCATTCACGGACCTCCCTTGTTGGATCTGGGTACCAATACAATGGCCAATTTTGGGTTTTTCACCACAGGATCTACACTCTCATAATGCATAGCACCACGTGCTCAACCCACACCATGTTTCCAAAGGATTCACCATATGCCAATATGCTTTGATTTCACCACACAATAATATAATCTCAATGAAACATGCTTTAAATAATGTATCATACTCGAAGCAACAACAACATTTAAATCATAAAACTTGTTCCACCTGAATACATGTCTCATTCAGTCAATTTAAATACATGGTCACAGTTCACGTTCATCACTTTACTAAATTCTCAAAGAATGCAAGCAACACACCAGCACATAAACAACCAACTCTAGGTTATCAAGCAAACATATTCCAAATAATTCCCCAACAACAGTTAAGCATATAAAACATTCAATTTACTCATAAAATATTCCTAAACTTAACCATGTTTCTTACTTAGCAAAATATCATACCTAGAAGGGTTCTTCTCAACCCTTGGGAGTCGTGTCCATTGTGTAGTCGAACCAAAAAGTGAGAATGTAGAAGGTCAAACCGTCTTCTCCTTTCCTTTCAGTGTTCCTAAAAATCATGAAATATAACTCAGTCTATTGCTACTTGAATTATGCTATTCATCAAATTTTATGCTTTTATTTCATGAGTTTCTATTTTACTAAAACACACTCTACCATTGAATCTGGAATGTCGAAGAAAATCGGTTTAGGCTTTCGCGGAATTCAATTTGGGCATCCGTGCTAAAAAGGGTAAAATGGTCATTTTGTACTTTTATGGGTTTTTACTTCTCGAGACCCCTTTTCATAAACCAGACTCCACCGTTGAGTTAGGAATGCTCAAAATAATAAAAATTCACTATTCTTTTATTTCAATCGGAGTTCGTTTGACTACTCTTTGACTTAGGGGCATTTTGATCATTTTAGTATTCCTACGGGTCTCTTATTTTTTGGGACCTCATCTCACATCATGGACCTCACCGTTGGTCTCAGAAGGTCCAAGATAGTCAAAATACACTAGTAACTTGTCTAATTTGGACTCTAAGCCATTTTGCCATTAATTAATTAATTATTATTATTATAATATATATATATATATATATATATATATATATTTATGCCCAAATAGGACACGAGATTGTCCTGTCCTAACCGGTTACACGCACCACATTTCACACATTCGGTCACGATTCGATTTGTAGAGGGCGTAGGCCCCTTTTATTTTCTGATTTTTCATAGGCCAAACGGGGGATAGGCTACCTAAACCTGGATAGGCCATTTAATCCCAACAGGGAATATCGACTAGGCCTCCTACCTCCATAATCAAACAAGCCCAATTTAACTTTAATTTAAAATAAACCCTACACGAAACGGTGCAGTATCACCCCACCTAAACCTCAAACGATGTCGCACAGGGGATCCTGTTCACCATCCTCTTCGTTTTTCAGGTGAAAGGTAGTTAGGGTTCCGTCGCCCCTTCAGGTGACGGCCAACTTTTTTTGGCCATATTCCGACCTAAATCAAGTGCAGTTTTCTTCCATTTTTCATAGGGGTTTCATATTAAATCTTGGTTTTTGATTTAGATCACTAGATTATCATGAATAGAGAGTCAAACAGCTCCGGCCGAGCCTAAAGTTTCATCTTCGTGAGTTTTGGATCATTATCTTCACTCCTATATCATGCTAAGGGTTTCTTGCAGTCAAGAGGATCATCTTTCCAAGCTTAAAACAAGGTTTTAAATCATAAAATCCATGAAACCTAAATTATCCTCTATACCTGCAACTGTCCTTTTCTAGCTCGTTTCTTCATTATTCTACTTGATTCTTTTTGCAACTTTTTACATTTTTCATGTTTTATAAGGTCCTATCATCAAACTGAACTTTCATGCTTTAAATCTTAAAAATAGAACTAAACCACTCACCTATATTTTTTGACCTTCTATGTGTAGCTTCTTCCTTTTCCTTTCCGTTTCAACTTTTGGATCTCTCTATGGTCCTCTCAGCTCCTCCACAATGCTTGCAGCCTCTCCACCACTTTTTTCTTTATGATTTTCTCTCTAATCGATGCACACAGCTAACATATACACAACTTCACGCAAAGCCACCTACAGCCCACTATTTCTCCTCTTTTCTGACTTCCCCACTGTTCTAATCACTTCTTCTTTTTCTTCTTTTCAAAATGCAGCTTTGCATTAAATGGGAGGGTTGACATATTATATTTTATATGTATATTATATCAACACACACAATAGTACACACTTGCTCACACACACACACACACACACTCACTGCATGTATATTTCAAGTCGTTTCTCCACTTCCTTCTTCTTTTTGTTCATTTTTCTTTTACTTTATATATAGATATTTGTATACATGTATATCATACATTATACAATATATATCTACACATATATAATACACATTTCATACATACACATATATTCATATTTATGTATATTTCTTCATTTGCATATATGTATATATATAAGAATATTTTATATATTTCCACAAATATATATATATACACGTGTATGCTCACACGTATTTCTGTGCAGTCGATTCCTTTAACTAAACAGTCTCGGTGTGCTCAGTAAATTTCATAGTCTAAATTAACTAAAAGTAAATAAAAATTAAAGAAATTCAAATCTCGTAACATAAGCCAAATTGTTCGGGTATTTAGGTCAGGGTATTTCAAATAGTGCTCTATCATTAAAATAAAAAAAAATATTCTCATTTTTCAGATCTTTATAGATATGGGTTCAAAACTTAATTTTTCTCACTTTTGGATATTAAGGGTTTTAGGGTTTTCTAGCTCAACAGTTCCCAATCTTTTCCCTTTTCTCTATCATTTTCAATTCTACACATATGCACGCACTTTAAACCTAAAAAAAATAGCCACTTATAAGAAATATTTTAGTGAGAGAAACTTACTTCAATGACCATTTTCTCTCTCTTTCTGTCTCTGGGCTTGCATGCTCCATTCTCTAAGCCCTTTTAGTCACTAGAACTCCTCCTTGCTCCCTATTGTGCACTGATCTTGAGCACACACACACATGCAAGATAAACCCCTTCTTTCTCTATATTTCTCTATTTCTCTATCTAACCGACCTTTTCTCTCTTTCCTGCTTTTTTTTTATTTTTTTTTTATTTTTTTTTTTTTCAGTTCTGACCCCTCTAACACACGCACACGTAATGTATACACATATCTCTAAGAAAAGTTGGCTGCATGTATCCTCATTGGCTAAGGTGAGGGTGCAATAGGGTGTTGCTATTTGTCTCTTTTTTCTGAATTCCTTACACTCTTTTATGGGTTATATACATATCATGTGGCTTATATAGCATAAAAGTGCTGATAGTCTAGGGGCTATCTATTTTGGCATAAGTCTTTCCTTATTTTCTTGGTCTTGGGTTCAAGACTTTGTCAGAGTATTTTGGCTCTTTTCCCTCTCTTTTTGTTTTATATATGCACTATACTGCATTTTAGTCTCCAAAAGACACTTAAAAGTTTAGTAAATATATTTGATTAAGGATACTTTATTCATTTATCATTAGTCTTGCCTTAGTACATTTCGTGCACTAATTTTCCAAGATTATTGGTGTGTTAATCCTCGATTAATACCAGTCGTAATTTGTCATCAAGTTATGACCTTTGCCATTAAATAATATTCTTTAAAATTGATCGTCTTTGATTCTTAGCTAATTGCTCTCATTTATACTTTTGTCTCCATATTCATAGACTATTAGTTTTAAATAAGAGTGCCCATGATTATTTAGCAAATTACCTTATGATAATCATCATTATCCTTAATTGGGTTGGAGTGTTACATTTCCCCCCTTAAAAAGAGTTTTATCCTCAAAACTTGGACATTCATATTTAGGAAGCTCTATTCTATTTTCATGCTAACTTCATTTACGTAATTTCTTTTAATTTGTCCTTTGGACTTATTACTGGCATTTAGGACATTGTGTTTTCAATTGTAAAAAATATTTCAAACAAGATTCACAATTCTTTCGTACTCTTCTTTGTTTAATTAAATAGTGATCTCGAAAGTCAAGGGTTTGACTTTTAACTTTTACCCTCAGTGCCTAAAAAATTTAAGCTCAAAGTCTCCAAATTCTTTTATTAGTATTTCAGTGCTTATTTCTTTAGTCTTGGGACCTGTGGTTATGGGTCCATTATGCGTCCATTACTCGTTCTAAGCCATTTCTTTAATATTGTTACCCATATTTTGACTTGTTCCACATCTAGTCGTCATATTAATTTTATTTGGCACTAAGTTGTAATCACATTACTATCCATGGTTTTCCAACTTTTGTTGGTATTGTATGGCGCATCATGTGCTAGGTAGAGGTATCGAGTACCCTAATTTTTTCTTTTCTATTGGTTATTTTAGTAATAGTTTAGAAAGTCAAGGGTGTTACTAGACCGCACCACTTTCATCATTTGGAGTGTATTGATTTTCTTTATTCAAGTACTTTAGTTTTCATTAAGGATGATATACCACAAACAGACACACCAATCACCTTGAGACGCGTGTGCCTACAGAGTTAATAATCTCGATCATACAAAGCAGCCACAAGCCTTCAGGGCATTCTCATATATATATATATATCATACAGAGCCGAAGAACTCGGTCATACAGAGCATTCACAGCCTTCAGGGCATTCTCATATATATATATATATATATATATATATATATATATATATATATATATATATATCATACAGAGCCGAAGAACTCGGCCATACAGAGCATTCACAGCCTTCAGGGCATTCTCATATATATATCCTACAGAGCCGACAAACTCGGTCATACAGTGCAGGCGAAGCCTCCAAGGCATTCTCATGCACATATCTTCCAGACCTTATGCTTTGGGCAATATTTATTCAACACTTCATATGGTTCCGACCTTATGGCTTCCTTAAACCGCCAAGCAGGGAATAAGGAAATAGTCTTCAACACGGAAACTACTATCTATGATTATTTCCATCTACGACTCAATGCTCCACAAGGTAACTACAATCTCCGATCATCAAATCCCTATATTCATGGCATCGAATCCTAATCAACTTAGGAAGGCCTCGACTTATAAATTAAACCCTAAAGGTACGCTTTACTTTGATGCTCATTCTTTGGCTTTCAATACAGTCTTTCAATTCCTTTTACTTACTTAAGCATCAGAGCGGCTACCGCCGGAGCCAATCCGGTGGTCCTCTGATCATCTTTCTGAGTGTTCTACAGGTCACGGAGCCCATACTTATTGCGAGTCGAAAAGTGTTGAATCAGTTTGGCGCCGTCTGTGGGAACGACTAATCTCTAAGTGCTCTATTCACAAACTTATCTTTTCCTTCACCGGAAAACTATGGCACCAAATCTCCGACCGCGACAGAATACTCAGAATTCTCAAAACTCTCAACGTCAGCCGCCTGTTCCTCGTACAAGGGGACCAGCGGTTAATCCCATGCGACAAGAGATCGAATCGATCAAATGACACAATGAACTGGTGCAGGAACAGTTGCTTGCCATCACTAGAACGCTGGCAACACTTACACAGAATCAAGCAACGGGTTCTTCTAACCCGCCGGTCAACTTCGCTGTAGGAACACAACCTCCTCTTACCACTGAGAATGAGAAACCCCATGATCAGGCTCCAACTAACCAGCCTGGGCACCCCCCGGGCGTTGCTCGCGTTGGCAGAGATCTACAGCCATCAGCAGTCCCTGGCTGGGGAACATCCGCCTTCATTCTTGATGTCCATTACCGGAGCACTACTCGAGCCCCAACTCCAAGGGCTTCGGGAGCACATCCGGCACCACAAGAGCCTTATCCCCATGCAGCACCAATCCCTCCGGTTCAAAACCCTCTTCCGTCCGAGGGACGTAATCAACCCGACTACCCTGCAGCCGAGGCTGTCAGGCAGGGTTCACAAGATATCAAATTCAGAGACCCATGGAGGGTAGAAGAAATCGCCGAGTCTATGGACCGAACAATTGCTTTGAGAGGTGCCCAGAACCCTCCAGAGCAAGACGAGTTGGCCAGGCTGCTCGAAAGACTGGCCACCCCATTCACTCACGCCATTATGTCAGAAGAAAGGCCCAGAAAGTTCGTGGTGCCCAAGTTCACCCTGTATGATGGGTCTGGAGATCCAGGAGATCATCTCTCGCACTACCAGCATACAATGGCCCTTCACGGTGCCTCTGATGCTTTCATGTGCCGAACTTTCATCACCAGCTTAAAGGGAACAGCTCTGAAGTGGTTCCATAACCTCCTTCCGAACTCAATTACTAGTTTCTATGAGCTCGGTAGACAGTTCTTGGACAGGTTTATGACCAGCAGAAGGCTCAGAAGGGGACCAGAATTCCTGTTGAATGTCAAGCAGACTAAGGAGGAATCCCTCAGAGCCTACATTGCGCGCTTCAATGCCGAACTCACGGAGATCACTGACTGCAGCCCAAAATTCCTTGTAGCTGCCTTAACTGCTGGGCTTGCCCACGGTGGCTTCAGAGACTCCTTGACAAAGAGCCCTCCAGCCGACATGGCGGCATTAATGGATCGGGCCAGGAAGTATATCAACCTGGAAGAAGCCAACCGTACGTCCCAGAAAGGCAAAGATCAGACCTATAGAGATAATCCAAAGAATGAGGACCACAAGAAGGAGGACCACAGAAGAGACTCCAGCAAAAAGAGGGCTAGGAGCCTAGAAAAGAGAACAGCACCCAGAGCTGTGTACAATTCCGGACCAAGGGAGTTCACTAACTTTACTCCTTTGAACACTACACCGAACCAGGTACTCCGGCAGATTCGAGATCAGGAAAACCTGATGTAACACCCTGACCCAGATGTGACCGAGCAGGCCATGTAAATCAAGTCGTTAAAGCTTATTATTTCATATTGAATAAAATGGAACGGTTGAAAATTCAATGGTTTTAGAAGTACAAATAACTTCCGGGCAATGCCCGAGCAAACCACGAATAGATACTGGAATATAAAAAAAAATGAAATTTTAAATAAGGAAAATAAAATAAATGAAAAAAAATAATAATAATAAATAAAAAGGAAAATAAAAGAAAAGAAAATAAGAATTAGAAATATAAATGTAAATATATAAACATAAATAAAATAATAATAAATGGGAAGTTGGAGGTGTGGACAATATATATATATATATGGGTATAAAGATATATATATATATATATATATATAGATAGAAAGGTGTATCAGTTACAATATGTAAAAGAAAAAGGAAAAAAAAAAAAAAAGAACTGAAGGGGCGGTGGAGCATTAGACCTGAAGAGGAAGGAAAAAAAAAAAAAAAAAGAAAGAAAGATAAAGGGATAAGGGGCATAACGGATGGGAAAAGAAAGAGAGAGAGAGGGTTATGCGCAGGAAGTGGAAAAGCCAAAGAGAGAGAGAGAAGGGGGCATTTTTTTATATATAAGCAGCCGTTGCATACCGTCGCATAGAACCTGAAGAGAAGAAAAAAAAAACAGAAGCAGCAGAGCAAGCGGCTGGACGCAAGAAACAGGGAGGAGAAAGGAAAAAAAAAAAAAAAGAGGCAGCGCCGACGAATAGTGGAGATGTGGTGAATGAGTTCAGCGACTTGTTGGGTTTGGTTGTGGTTTGAAAAAAAAAAGGGTTCCATAAAGGGGGTGAATAGACCAGTGTTGGTGGCGTTTGCGGCCGATGCTCTGTTCCTGGCTGCCAGGGATCGAGGCAAGGGACGATAGAGTAGCGATGGGTTTGGGATCGGCGATGACGGATAGGACGACTATTAATGGCGTGGTATCGGAGGTTGTTGATCGGACGGTGGTTGAGATTAAAGGAAAAGGAAGGTTGTGATGATGGCACGGTTGTATGAGTGTTGGGTCTTTTGTTGGGTGGAGAATTCGGATACAGTTGGGTTGACGGGGGATGGTCGGCCACCGTCCATGCTTGCTAGTGGTGGTGCGTTGCAGCACGCGAGACGAACTCGATATGGTCCATCACCGTAACCCACAGTCCTTGCACCAAGCACCATCAATAGACCACCCTCACCTCCAAACAGTGCACCATTACGGCGCAACAGGGTAAACCACTGAACCTTTCGTCTTGGATTTTTAGAAGCATAAATGATTAAGTTTATATTATAATTTGAATCAAGAAAATGAACTAGAAACGAGAGGAAAAATGGAACTTACAGGGAAGAAAGAAAAAAAAAACACACACACACAACATGCGTGCGTTGCGACTGAGGTTTTTGCAAGTTTATTTTGGTCAAACCGGGTCGGGTCTGACCCGACCCACCCATTCAGATGACTGCCCAACACTTGTACTTCATGAGTAAATTTTTAAATTTGAGTTTAGATAGTGTTTGGTTAGAAAGGAGAGCTATCCAATGGTTGGGTTAAACTTGAACAGGAAATGAAAAAAAAATAATAACGAGGAATGGAAAATTTGTATGGGCGGTGAATTGAACCTGTGACCAAAGGAGAAAGGCGGAGAAGCTTAGCCACTGTGCCACCAAGGCACATGTGGTCTGTTTGGGCTCAAATACGATATGTATTATCTAGATTAATTAATTTAAATAAATGATTTAAATTAATAAATTTTAAATTTAATTTCGACGCCTAAATTAGTCGAATGAATAATGAAAACTTACTATTTTGGACCCTCTGAATTTAATAGTGAGGTCCGTTTTACGAGACGGAGTCCCGAAAAAATAAAATAACCGTAGAATGCCAAAATGACCAAAATGCCCTACGTCAAAGGTAAGTCAAACGGACTCCGATTTAGTTAAGTAAATAGTAAATTTTTATTAATTCAAACCTACTAGACTTAACGGTGAAGCCCAAATTATGAAAACAGAATCCAAAAAGTAGAGACACGTAAATGACCAGTTTGCCCTTGGGTAAATTAAGTTTAAAATGGAAATCGTAAAGCATAAATTAGTACGGGAGGTATTTAGAGTAACGAGGCATAAATTCAGTAAATTATATGAAAGCTGAAACGTGTTTATTGATTTATAGGCAAGTCAAAAGGAAAGGAGGAAGTCACGGGATATTAAGACATTGATAAGGTAAGTGGATTTCTATCTTTTATACGTGGTTTTCCAAGCCGCGATCTTTCTATACTGCCAATTTTGTACTCATGTATTTATACCCACTGTTGTTGTTCCCACCATGGATATTGTTCTACCTGGTGGATGTCTATTGGTTGATGGTTCATGGCTTGATTCATTGTGTTGATGTTATTCACTGTATGCTTATGTTATGATGTTCCACGTTTTGCACACCTCATATGGAATATGATATAATCCTAATTTATGTTAAATGCCGGGTCTTGTGCTCAGACACATTACCCTTCTGATGCTATCTGATTGACTGGACCTACGGGTCAATTTATGGGACCTACGGGTCAAATGGACATGTGGCAATGATGGCGTTTTTACGCAGTGAGTTTTAATGGCATTTTATATGCCTTCATGTTAAAGGGGGGTATGCCGGGCCCCAAAAGACCGAGGGTCTGCCAAACCCTGAACAGAGTAAATGCATCGTTCATGTTGACTGTTATGTGATGTTCATTGGATTCATGTGATGTTTCATTTCACTACAAATAGTTCCATGTTGACAGTACCTTTATTCATTTGACCCGATTGAGATCATTCCATTGTGGCAGTACATTTACGTCGATTGTGAATGTTGAAGGTTCCCGTATTCATGTTATATCACTGTTCTTATTGGGTTATCATGCCTTACTATTTATTGGCCATTTTGGCACCTTACTGTTGATTGAAATTGTTTCCATGACTGGCTATCATGTTCATCCATGATCCTATATGTTCCATGATTACTCTAACCCCGTATTTGAGATAGCCGTTTACTTACTGAGTTTGTAGCTCACCCCTTACTAAATTTTTCAGGTGAGAATGTTACAGAACCACAGTAGGAGATCAGGAGCTTAAGGAGACAGTTGAGGAGCATGATAGTAGTGAACGAAGTCTCTCCCATGTACTCACCATCTAAGAGTGGTTAATGATCAGTTTATTGTTAGTTAAAGTTTAGTCTTGAACAATAAATGTAATAAAGCTTCCGCACTTTAATGTTATGTTTATATTATTTACTGTTATCATTGGTTAAAGAATGGAAAAAAGTAGGGACGGCCATTGGGCCGACCTCACGACACGAGATCCGCATAGGGTGGGTTTCGGGTCGTGACACCTGAGGTGGCCGGAACCAATCAAAGGAGATCCCCGTCTTCGGGACCAAAGTAAGTATTGTAATTTCCATAAAGATCATGGACATACGACTAACTCATGCAAGACCCTCCGGTATGAGATAGAACAACTTATAAAGAGAGGGGTGCCTTCGGGAGTTCGTCAAGCAAGACGGAAGGCAGAACCCCTAAGAAGACAAGCCTCAACAACGGCTAGACCAGAGGCCCGAGCAGAGGCAAGAGCAGAGGGAAGGACGAAATGAGCTTCAGAGGCAGAATAACCACGTCATTTACGTCCTCCATGCTGACTCCCCTATTACAGGAATGTCCAATAGGGCAAGAAAGAGATACGCTCGGGAGGCCATAGCTGCCCCGAATGTATTGCAGATCTCCAACATTGAAAAGAGGCTCAAGCTAGCACCGGAGATCCAATTCACTGAACAGGACCTAGAGGGGGTACACTGCCCTCACAGTGATGCCCTCGTCATCACTCTCAAAATTGCCAACTTTGAGATCAGGAGAGTCTTGGTCGATACTGGCAGTTCCGTCAACATACTGTTCCATGAACCATTCAAACAGATGGGAATGGACCACGACGACATCAAGCCTACTACTGCTGTGATGGCAGCTTTTGATGGCATTCTCAGTACCCCATTGGGGAGAATTCACCTTCCTACTACTGTAGGAGAAGATGAAGGACAGAAGACCACCATCTCGGAGTACATGGTGTTGAACATGAAATCTCCCTACCACGCCATAATCGGGAGACCTTGGTTGCACCAGATAGGGGCGGTCACCTCGACCCTCCATCAATGTCTGTAGTATGTCCACAACCAGAACGTTCACTCTGTCAAAGGGTGTCAGCCAACCTCCCTGGAGTGCCATGCTATTGCACTCAAGAAGAAGGCCACCAAATAACAATTACAGTACACTCGGGACTGTGCAGATCCGGTTCTCGCCCACACTCTCGAGATGGAAGGTTGCCCATCCAGCATTGAAGAGCCCTTGAGCCTAAGGGGGCAAGACAGCCGAGCCAAACCCATTGGCGAACCCATCAAAGTGTTGGTCAGTTCAGAATCAGAGGGGCGTTATTTGTACATCGGCCTAGACCTAACACACACCGAGCAGGAGAAGATAGTCAGGTTTTTGAAAGACAACCTCTCTGTCTTTGCTTGGGAGACCAAAGACATGGAGGGAATAGATCCCGCTCTTATAACTCACAAGCTGATGGTAGATCCAGATCACCCACCAGTTAGACAGAAGAGAAGACCGATTGCTCCTGAACGGCATCAGATTATAAATGAAGAAGTCCAGAGGCTGCTGGAAGCCAGGATGATACGAGAAGTGTTCTATCCCGAGTGGCTAGCCAACACCGTTCTGGTCAAGAAGAAAAATGGCAAGTGGAGAGTCTGCGTTGATTATACAGACCTCAACAAGGCGTGTCCCAAAGACAGCTTTCCACTGCCAAGGATAGATCAGTTGGTTGACACCATTGCGGGACACGAGCTCATGAGCTTCATGGATGCCTACTCTGGATACAACCAAATTCAGATGTACCCTCCAGACCAAGAGAAGACAGCCTTCATAACCGAACGAGGTCTCTATTGCTATAGAGTAATGCCCTTCGGTTTGAAGAACGCTGGAGCCACTTACCAACGATTGGTGAACAAAATGTTCAGCCCACTGCTCGGCAGTACCATGGAGGTATACATCGACGACATGCTAATCAAGAGTCTACAAAAAGGTAGTTACCTCTAGCACTTAGCCCAGACCTTCGATATCTTAAGGCAGCACAAGATGAAGCTCAACCCTTCGAAATGTACCTTCGGGGTGACGAAGGGAAAATTCTTGGGTTACATTGTCTCTCAGAGGGGTATCGAAGCAGACCCCACTCATATCCAAGCTCTGATTGGGTTAAAGTCTCCAAAAACCAGAAAAGACATTCAGGCGCTAAATGGCAGAGTTGCGGCCCTAAGCAGATTCATCTCCAAATCCACTGATCGTTGCCTACCTTTCTTCAAAGCTCTGAAAGGCAACAAAACTTTGCAGTGGACGGAAGAATGCGAGAAAGCTTTTCATGAACTAAAGGAGTATCTAGCCTCTCCAGAACTTCTGTCAAAACCAGTACAGGGAGAAAAGCTACTTTTGTACCTTGCAGTTTCTGAAAACGCGGTCAGCTCCGCATTAGTCAGACAGGATAGAGGGGTACAGAGGCCCATATTCTACGTCAGTAGGGCACTACTTGACACAGAAAAGAGATATCTAGAAGTAGAAAAGCTAGCCTTCGCCTTGGTCATATCAGCTCGAAAGCTCTGACCTTATTTCCAAGCCCATCCAATTGAGATCCCAACTGCCTAGCTTCTGAAGTCAATATTGAGGAAACCTGAGGTATCGGGAAGATTAGTGAAATGGTCTGTGGAGCTAAGGGAATTCGACATATCGTATGTACCTCGAAACTCCATCAAAGGGCAAGCTTTGGCTGATTTTGTTGCCGAGTTCACCCCGGCACTCCAAGACAAGGCACAACTTAACGAAACCTCAGGAACCTGGCTGCTCTACATTGATGGATTGTCAACCGATCAAGGCTCAGGGGTAGGCCTGGTATTACAGTCCCCTGATGGACTCACATCAGAAAAAGCAGTCAGCCTGGGGTTCAAAGCTTCCAACAATGAAGTAGAATATGAAGCCCTAATCTTAGGCATCAAATTGGCCTTGGAATGTGAGGCTCAGAACCTCAAAGTCTTCTCAGACTCCCAATTGGTGGTAAGCCAAGTCCTGGGAGAGTTCGCCATCAAAGATGATAGGATGCTCCGATACTCCGAACTGGTGAACCACTTGAAGCATTCCTTCCAAACATTCACTATCCAGAAAATTGAAAGACGCCAGAACTGCAGAGCAGATGCTTTGGCTAACATGGCGTCCCGCCTCAAGTCTGAAGCAAACTCCACAATAAAAATCTCCTATCAGCCAGGATCTAGCATTGAGGAAGCCCAAATTGCTCAAATTGATGAACAGCCCCAGAACTGGATGACTCCAATCCTCTAGTACCTAGAGTCCGGGCTCCTCCCAGAAGACAAAAACAAAGCCAGGAGAATCCGAATCAGAGCGGCTCGGTACCTGATCCTGAACAACAAGCTTTACAGAAGGTCGTATTCTCAACCTCTGTTAAAATGCTTAGCTCCAGAAGAATCATAATATGTCCTGGCTGAAATACACGAGGGAATTTGTGGGAATCATAATGGGGGCAGAACTATAGCTCACCGAGCTCTGTCTCAGGGCTATTACTGGCCTAGCATGTTAAAGCAGGCTAAGGAGTATGTTCAGAAGTGCGACAAATGCCAAAGATTTGCCCCATATCAACATCAGCCTCATCACGAGCTCATCCCAATCCCTAGTCCTTGGCCCTTTGCTTAGTGGCGGATGGACATCGTGGGCCCATTACCAAAGGCACCTCCGAACAGGAAGTATCTCTTGGTAGCCATTGACTACTTCTCTAAATGGGCTGAAGCTGAACCTCTAACACATATCACAGAAAAGGAAGTTGAGAGCTTCACCTGGAAAAACATTGTGTGCAGGTTCGGCATACCATGTGTGATTATCTCCGACAATGGGACACAATTCACTAGTAAAGGCTTCAAGAAATTCTGTGAAAATCTCAACATTAGGCAACACTTTGCCTCTCCAGGCCATCCACAAGCAAATGGGTAAGCAAAGGTCACCAACCGATCGATCCTTGACGGGTTAAAGAAAAGGTTGGAACAGGCCAAAGGAAAGTGGGCAGAGGAACTCGCTGGAGTTCTTTGGGCCTACAGAACAACCAGAAGAACTCCCACCTCTGAAACTCCCTTCTCACTGGCCTATGGTACAGAAGCAGTAATTTCGGTTGAGATCGGTATGCCAACCCTGAGGACTGAAGCCTTTGAGCAAGAATCCAATGATCAGCAGCTGATGGAAAACTTGGATTTGCTTGAAGAAAGAAAGGATCAAGCCAGCGTCAGGATGGAAGCCTATCAGCAGAGAATGGTTGACAAATCCAAGGTAGGACTCAAGACGGTCAGCTTTCAAGTCGGAGACTTAGTCTTAAGAAGAGTCTTTCAAAACACCAAGGATCCCACTATGGAAAAACTGTCACCAAACTGGGAGGGCCCCTACAAAGTAACGAAAGTTGTTAGGCCTACCACCTATTGGCTAGAAGACATGACTGGGAAGCCTATTCCCAGGCCATGGAACGTGGAACATTTGCGGAAGTATTATCAATAGAGATATGTCCATCTATAAATGCACAGGCCTCCAGAGCCTGGTCCGTAATGTACAAGTCTTAGCACTTGGTCCACCTTATAATGCACAGGCCTCCAGAGCCTGGTCCATAATGTACAAGTCTTAGCACTTGGTCCATCTTATAATGCACAGGCCTCCAGAGCCTGGTCCATAATGTACAAGTCTTAGTACTTGGTCCATCTTATAATGCACAGGCCTCCAGAGCCTGGTCCATAATGTACAAGTCTTCGCACTTGGTCCATCTTATAATGCACAGGCCTCCAGAGCCTGGTCCATAATGTACAAGTCTTCGTACTTGGTCCATCAATAATGCACAAGTCTTAGGACTTGGTCCATCTATAATGCACAATTCTTAGGACTTGGTCCATTAATAATGCACAAGTCTTAGGACTTGGTCCATCTATAATGCACAAGTCTCAGGACTTGGTCCATTTATAATGCACAGGTCTCTTCAGCCTGGTCCATCTTTAATACACAGATTCTATGATCTAGTCCATCTAAAGACAGAAGTTCCGAACATCTACAAACTAAAGTTTCCTAGATCGGAGCACCTCAGATCTGACACTTAGATTATTTGGCCTATCTGTCAACAAGCAACAAGTACTACAGTACCGAGCAGGTGTGAAGTACTTTGATTCAAACCTTCTACAAAGTTTCTTTGATCTATTCTTTGAACAGTCATATATCAGAAGTACACGAGAAGGTGTTTTAACTCCAGAAGAGCACATTCGAATACAAAGAACATCAAATCTGAGAAAAAAGAACTCAATTTTATTAATGATTCAGAAGATTTACTTCAGTACAAGAAGACTGGAAACAGAACAAGTACACAAAAGGCTACAACAAAGACACCATTACATAGGCTACTACAGAAGCTACTACATCACTACTATTTGCAACATCACGGCTTTCTGCCTCGGATGATATAGGGGCACAGGATCCGAACTTCCATTACCGCCGCCGTCGGCTCCATTTGAAAGGAAGGAACCCTGAACCCCAATCTGCATCAAGGAGCACCCAGGACATTTCATCATCGCTATCAATGATCCTAGTACCAACGGATGATGAAGGCTCTGGGCCTCAAGAGACTTTTCATTCTCCACTTTTGTAATCGGCATAACACCCCAGAAGATTGAAGCAAGGGTCTCTGCCAAGACACAAAAGGAAGAAGGCATCCTTCCTTCGTCTTCATCACCAGTGCTCCAAGCCTCGGTTGAATCAATGAGGGTCCACCTTTCATCGAAAAAATCTCAACTGGATGCTAAGATGGTCAAGAAGATCTTAAGCTCTCTAATCCTTTCTTGGAGACTGAATCAAAAGGAAGGATAACTCTCGGTGATTACGCCCAAAGAATAACGCGGTAATTGTAGTGTAGCTTTGGGGTGTCGATTCCACAGGGAGACTAAATTAAAAGAATAATAAATAGAATTTCTGAAACTACAGAAGTATTAGACGGTTAATGAGAAAATAAAATATAAAAAGTGATTTTGAATGCAACTAAAAATTAAACAAATTAATTAATGGAAGAAAATATTCAAATTTAACGAACAGTGGAGTGTCGGGAATCCCTTGCACATATATGGTATTTCAATTATTTTTAATTCACAGATAACTCAATTGAGAAATTAAATTCCAAAAATCTCAATCGGAAGATTTAAAATTATGCATCAAAATTAGACTGAAAATAACTCTTCGAAAAATCATTCATCATCTTTAAATCACTCAAATTATTATTCACATTGATAAAATACAAAGACGACAATATACCCGACAAGCAATACTGCAGCAGAGAATTGAATCAATATAAATATTTAATTGTTCCAAAAATAATCAAAACATTAATCCATTTGATAGAAAAAGCATGACTGAATCTATAAATGGACTAAAACCTTTAATTATTCGGACAATAAAATCCAACAATTAATTATGAATGATCAACGAAGAATTTATCAAATTAAAACTATGTACAGGAATCAAAATAAATTAAAATAGCCATCTATGGTGCAAGTTCATCCCTAACCCCACTCATAAATTTAGTTACCCATGTACAGGACGGATAACATGAATTTCACGGAGAAATAATCTGACATGACGTGACTGCGATTAATTTTCTCTTCCTGTTCAGTGCCTCTATGCCGCAAGATTGTTCCTCTGTATTTTTTTTCTGTCTGCCGCAGGTCTTCCCCCTCTATTTTCTGCCGCAGCAGCCTTCGCGAGAGCCCTCACTTCTCTTCTTTTTAATTTTTTTTCCTGCGCCCTAAAGCCTTGGCTTCCGCACCTGGGCTTGCTTTGCCGCACCTCAAGCCTGGCCACTAGCAGCCAGCGCCCCACTAAGCCATGGCCCATTCTATTTTCAATTTCTTTTCTTCTCTCCAGCGCTGGGCCCCACAGTAAATCAGCAGCATAATTGCTCAGCCGCATGCCTCTTGATCAATTGCCCAAGCAAGCTAGCAGCCATGGGCTCCACAGCCAACTTTTTTTTTATTTCTTTTCTTTTGGTTTCAATCAGCCATGTAACCTTACGTACATCAGCCCCTTTGACTTTTCAAACTTTCCTTTTTTTGTTTTCTTTCTTTTCTTTGCTCTGCTTTTCTTATTCTCGCGCGCAGCTAACAATTGCCAACTTTACGCTCCATTTTCTACCAGATAACAACTGAATCTCGACTTGGACCCTTCACGAAAGTTGTAGCCCCGGATGATTAGATAATTTTAGGCTCAAGAACCATCTGATTTGAGCTCCAGAAGCTCAAGTTATGGCCTCTTCAAGTTGGCTGGACGGAGAGGTTCATAGCAGCTTTCCAGGCCTGTCTTTGAAATAATGTTTGGAGGCCCAACGAACTACGATTTTTGCAAACCAGACCTTTTTGAAAAGCTCAAGACGTCCTATAAATATTTCATGAAGATCACTTTCTCATTCTGAAACTCTAACGCCATCCAAATCTCGATTGAAACTCAATGGTCGAATCTGCCAAAAAGCCAAAAATTATTCCAAAACTATTAAGTGTAAAGCGCAATTGTAAACTATCTCTTGCTAACAAAAAATGCAATATTTGAGATTTAAAATATTATAAAATAATGCTCAAATATATCTCACTGTAAATAGAAATTAAATTTAATAAAATCAATTGAAGCCCAACATTTCTATTCATATTTCTAGCAATTTAAATCAAATAATGGGACATTTAGAGTGCACTTTTGCGCACTCATCACACCCCCCAACTTGCTTATTGCTAGTCCCTAGCAATTTCCATGCATTTGGCCGAAGAAATCAAGGAAAAACACACACAGCAGGTGTCACGAACCGAAACCCACCCTATGCGGATCTCGTGTCGCGGGGCCGACCCGAAGGCCGTCCCTACTTTTTCCATTCCTGTGTCATAGTACTAATATGCAATGTACTAAAAAGGTGTTAACAATAAACAGCGGAAGTCTTTATCTATTACAGTAATCCAGCGGAAGTCTTTAAAATAAATTTAACAACGGAAATCTATTAAATACATGACATAGTTCTACAAAATTCAAAATGAGAACTAAACCGTACCCAGCACCCGGGGGTGGTGAATACATGGGAGAACTAACATAGACTGATACAATACTTCAAAATGTCCCCCTACGCTCTCAGACTCCTACTGGGGTCTCGCAGCGTCATCACCTGAAATGGGGGTAAATGGGGTGGAATGAGCTACAAAGCTCAGTAAGTAAAACAGATCTCCAACACTGGTATCGATGATCAATGTGAATCCATGAATAAGATAATGATAGCCAATCATAAGGAAGGAGATGCTGTGATAGCCAATGAACATAATTGCCACGAGGGCCAATGGAAACAATTGCCACGAGGGCCAATGAAAAGTAATCACAATACACAATCAGAAGTAATAGTGTAAAATGAAAATATAACAACAATGAAGTACTGCCACAATGAACCGATCACAATCAAATCAATCAATGCAAGCCTTTCGAGACTTGAAGAATTATAAGGAATAGTGCCATTCAACAATCAAGTTCTGTTAATCATAAGAGATGCTGTTATTCTGTTTCAGGGCTCGGCAGACCCTCGATCTTTTGGGGCCCGGCATACCCCCCAGTCAATTCTAGTAAATTGCCATTTGTCCGTTCACGGACTTGACCCGTAGGTCCCATTCAATCAGATAGCATCAGATGGGTGTTGTGACTAAGCACAACCCCCGTGTTCATAAACATGTCATGATCATAAGTAATTCCATAGAATATAAATGGAATATCATTCATTCAATAAGGATACAACAGTAGGCCTTTCAAGGCATGGTTCAACATGATAACAATGATATAACAGTCAAGCAATGTCCACGAGATAGAACAATATCACAAAGTGGATATCAATAACATGGGGTGCTTTCAAAGCACAGTTAAACATGATAACAATGATACATCAGTCAATCAAATGTCCACAAGATAGAAAATATCGAACTGTGGAACACAAGGATATGAATACATTCAAGAGTACAAGTTTGGCAGTATAAGAATAAACTTGGCTTGTGGAAACACCACATGTAAGAGAGAGTGATCCACTTACCTCTATCGTGCTTCTATCTTAGAAATCCGTGAGTATACCCTTGCCTTTCGAGTTTCCTATATATCAGTGAATACGTTTTAGAATAGATTCTATTTATCAAATTTTATGCCTTTCCATCACAAGTATTTCAAATACTAATTTATACTTTACCATTGAGTCTGGAATTCCGAAGAATGTCGGTTTAGGCTTTCGCGGAATTCCATTTGGACTTTTGTACTAAAAAGGGCAAAATAGTCATTTTGCACTTTTACGGTATTTTATCCTTCGGGGTTCCGTCTCGTAAAACAGACCCCACCATTGGACTCAGAACATCCGAGATAATAGGTTTTGACTATTCATTTTTATCGTTTGGACTTCGTTTGACCCAATTTTGAAATAGGGGCATTAATGTAAAAATTAATTTTTAATTAATTTTCTGTTTGGGCCTTAGTGTAATTTTTCAAAACATTTGGGGCCGGTTCACAATTTCTAAAAGCTGCGGTCTGAACCAGTTGGTTCAGACCTAAAAACCCTAAACCGGACTGCCCCTTCACTGAACCAAACGGTTCAGTCCATTCAGAGAACCGGATTCCAATAACCCTGATTTCCTATCCCATCCTTGGTCTGGATAACCCCAAACCCAATTCCAATTCACTATCCATGTAACCAAACAAGCCCAATCCCATTTAATTTAAAAACCCAAAACGACACAGCTTTGGCCTCATTTATTTCCGGTCGGGTACTGACCCGATCCGAACCCGGATCCGTTCCAGTTTTGACCCGATAGCCCTCACGCTTTTCCGGTCGTCTTCCCCATGTCTCCGGTAGGGTTCCGGCAGTGCACAGTGACCTTCTCCGGTGACGGTCACTGGTTTCCGGTGGTTTTTCCCCCCATTTTGAATGCCATTCTTTCCCCCTTTTCCCAAGGATTTCAAATCCACTTTCGGTTTCCCTTGGATCCTTCCCCATCTTCACCAAATAGAGCCTAAATTTCTCCGGCCGACTTTCCGGTGACCTGTATTTTTCCTATTTCGTGACTCTTTGAGTACTGTTTTGGCCCTAATCCATTTCAAATGGTTTTCTGCACCTCTAAGGATCATTTTCATAGACAAATATCAAAGTTTTAAGCATAATATTCATGGGACCCTAAATTATCCATGAAACCTGCAACTTGGTTTTTCTCTATGGTTTCTTAGCCATTTAACCTCATTCTTTTTGCAATAAACTCTATATTTCATGCTTGTTTAGACCCTCTAATTTTATACAAGCTTCATGCTTTAAATCGTAAAAACAGAACTAAAACCACTTACTTGAGTGTTCGGATTTAGCCCACTGTGAGCCTCCAAACTTCCTGTTTTATGCTCCTAAATTCTTTGCCAAAGTGTTCTCTCAATCTTGGTTTCCTTTTTGCCTTTAAACCCACACCCGTAGGTTCATATATGTAGAGAGAAGTTTCCACCGCCTCTCTCTCTTTTCTCTCTATCTCTCTCGGTTCCTCCCCCTTCTATGGCCCCTTTCCTTGACTTAGGACCTGTGCTCCCTCTGCCAAATGCAACCTTTGCATTAAATGGTTGGGGAGACTTGTTGTGCACTCATATATATATATATATATCATATTATATATATATAACACACACACACTTCACACCTAGCCGACACACACACTCCCCACATGCAGTGAACCTGCATACTGCCCAAGGCAGTTTTCTCTTTTTCTTTTTCTTTTTCTTTTATTCCTTATACATGTTCATGTATACATATATACATAATGCATGTATAATACATTATATTATATACATATATATACACATAAAATACCTCTTTTTATACATAGATATACAGGTATATGTAGGGGTACAATCCCATTTTTAATCGTATACACATACACTGATTTTAATTAAGCTACACATCTATGTTTACGTATGCATGCATGGGAATACGTGCATGCACGCATTTCGATGCAATGCCCTGTGATGCTCGGGTGTTACCCAGCCTTGGTCATTCATTTCCATGATTACAGTCTCTAGTCTTTCATTTCCATGAGAATACTATGATATTCATATCTTATCGTTCAAGTTGCATGTGTTAACCGACCTACCTCGGTATACGTGACGTATCCCGGGTCGGGATATTACATTCTTACCTCCTTAAAAATAAGTTTGTCCCCAAACTTAGCATATACTACTATGAAAATAGATACGGGTACTTGGTGCGCATATCATCTTCTTGCTCCCAAGTAGCCTCTTCCATCCGGTGATTCCTCCACAGAACTTTGACTAATGGAATAGTCTTGTTCCGTAGTACCTGATCTCGACGATCCAAAATCTGAACTGGATGCTCTATGTAACTCAGATTTTCCTGGACGTCTAGCGGTTCGTGCTCGATCACCTGATCTGCACTCTGTATACACTTCCTTAGCATCGAGACATGAAACACATTGTGAACATGTGCTAACTCCGATGGTAAGGCAAGCTCGTAAGCTACGGGTCCAACCCTCTTCGTGATCCTGAATGGCCCAATGTATCTGGGGCCACGCTTTCCCCTCTTGCCAAACCTGACCACCCCTTTCATGGGTGATACTTTCAAGTACACATAATCGTCTTTCGCAAACTCTAAGTCTCGTCGGTGAACATTCGCATAGCTTTTCTGTCGACTTTGAGTTGCTAATAAACGCTGTCGGATCAGTTGTATCTTTTGTGCGGTCTGTTCCACTATTTCTGGCCCATAGAGTTTCCTTTCTCCCACCTCTGTCCAACACAGTGGTGATCGGCACTTCCTGCCGTATAATGCCTCATATGGTGCCATACCAATACTAGCTTGATAGCTATTATTGTACGTGAACTCGACCAATGGCAACTGATCTTCCCAACTCCCTTCAAAGTCTCTGACACAGAAACGCAGTAAGTCTTCTAAAGTCTGTATCGTCCTCTCCGACTGGCCGTCGGTCTCGAGATGATACGCAGTGCTAAGACTCAGTTCCGTGCCCATAGTTTGTTGTAGTCCCTTCCAGAATCGTGATACGAACCGGGGGTCCCTATCAGAAACAATCGATACTGGAACTCCGTGAAGTCTAACAATCTCTCTGATGTATAGCTCGGCTAGTCGCTGAAGAGATTGTGTCGTCTTGGTTGCCAGGAAGTGAGCTGTCTTAGTTAATCTGTCTACGATAACCCAGATAGAGTCACTCCCCCTGACTGTCTTTGGCAATCCCGACACAAAGTCCATCGTGATGTGTTCCCACTTCCACTCTCGAATGGGCAGTGACTGCAGAAGTCCTCCAGGCTTCTGATGTTCCACCTTAATTTGCTGGCACTTGGCACATCGTGCTATGTACTCAGCTATATGACGTTTCATTCCAGACCACCAATAAGTATCCTTAACATTGTGATACAATTTGGTGCCTCCTGGATGTAAGGCGAACTTCGAACTATGTGCCTCATCAAGAATCTCTTTCCTGATCTCGGGCACGTCGGGTACACAGATTCTACCCTGATAATATAATATTCCATCTCTCACTGTGTACTCAGAATCTATGTCTGTCTCTATTCCTTGAAGAAGCTTAGCCAACTTCTCATCCTGAGTCTGCTGTCCCCTGATCTTGTCCACAATCGACAAACCGACTGTGACATTGGCACATAGTGCCTTGGAACTGGGCAGAACTATCTCTATTTCCATGTCCTCCAATTCTTTCAGTATTTCCGTCTGTGTTGTCAACAGGCAAGCTAAACTTCCTGATGACTTCCGACTAAGAGCGTCAGCTACCACATTTGCCTTTCCTGGGTGGTACTGTATGTTGACCTCGTAGTCTTTCAATAACTCCAACCAACGGCGTTGTCTCATATTGAGCTCCTTCTGTGTAAACAGATATTTGAGGCTCTTATGATCGGTGAAGATTTCGCACGTGGTTCCATATAAATAGTGCCTCCATATCTTCAAAGCGAAGACAATGGCTGCTAGCTCAAGGTCACGTGTCGGATAGTTCCCCTCGTGGGGTCTCAACTGTCGGGAAACATAAGCTACCACTTTTCCGTTCTGCATTAACACACACCCTAAGCCCTTGTATGAAGCATCACTGTAAATCACAAAACCATCAGTCCCTTCTGGTACTGTCAATATAGGAGTTGTAACCAGATGCTCCTTCAACTCTTGGAAACTCCTTTCTTGTTCCTCTGTCCAAACAAAAGGAACACCTTTCCGGGTCAGTTTGGTAATAGGCGTAGCTATTTTGGAGAAGTCCTGGACAAATCTCCTATAGTAGCCTGCTAACCCCATGAAACTTCGCACCTCCGTGACACTCGTAGGTTGAGGCCAATTCATGATTGCCTCGATCTTCTGGGAATCAACAGAGATTCCTTCTTTACTGATCACGTGTCCCAGAAATGCTATACTGGGAAGCCAGAATTCGCATTTCTTCAGCTTAGCGTACAACTTCTGCTCCCCTAACTTCTGTAGCACTCTCCTCAGATGTACCTCGTGTTCTTCCTGGTTCTTAGAGTAAACCAAGATGTCGTCTATAAACACAATCACGAAGTCATCCAAGTACGGCTTGAACACACGGTTCATCATATCCATGAATGCAGCTGGGGCATTGGTCACCCCAAATGGCATAACAAGGAACTCGTAGTGTCCATACCGTGTCCTAAATGCTGTCTTCTGAATGTCAGTGGGCCTGACCTTCAATTGGTGATAACCGGACCTCAGATCGATCTTCGAGAACACCTGGGCCCCTTTCAACTGGTCGAACAAATCATCCACCCTGGGTAGTGGATATCTGTTCCGGATGGTAACTTTGTTCAACTCACGATAGTCGATACACAGTCTCATAGTTCCATCCTTTTTCTTCACGAACAATATAGGTGCACCCCATGGTGACGAGCTGGGTCGTATAAAACCCTTGTCCAATAATTCCTGCAACTGGAGCTTCAGCTCTACTGGTGCCATCCTATATGGAGTCTTGGATATCGGTGTAATGCCCGGCAATACGTCGATACAAAACTCGATCTCTCTGTCTATGGGTATTCCTGGAAGATCATCCAAGAATACTCCGGGAAATTCCCTAACAATGGGAATCTTTTCTAACTCAGGCTGCTGAGAGTCAGTGTCTTGAACACTACATAAGAATCCGTGGCATCCCTTTCAAAGCAGACGCCTTGCCTGGATAGAGGAAACGAAGTAGGGTGGGGAAGCCACTCCTGTCCCCTCAAAGTCAACTGTCGGAAACTGTGGATTCTGTATGAGAATTCGTTTGGCCATACAGTCTATCGTAGCATAATTGGCAGCCAGCCAATCCATTCCAAGGATAACATCGAATCCACAAATTTCCAAAGGTATAAGGTCAGCCAATAAGTGTGTATCCCCCATCTGTATCCCACAATTCCTATACATGGTATCCCCCAACAATGATTTCCCCGATGGTATAGAAACATTCAGTAAATACCCTAAGGGTTCCGTCACTAGGTTCAATCTAGCAGCATATGTAGGGGATATAAATGAATGTGTAGATCCAGTGTCAAATAAAACATGAGCAGGCTGTGAGCATACTAAAAGAGTACCTGCGACTACAGAGGTTGTAGCCTGCACATCTCCTGGTAAAAGGGAGAAAACCCGTCCTGCCTGCTGCTGGACGTTCCCCTGTCCACTTCTTTGGGCTGGAGGTCTAGGTGGTGCTACCCCAGTGGTTGGTGCTTTAACCGAAGCAGTACTGGGCGTGGCCTGATCCTTCTGAGGGCATTCTCTTGCAAAATGTCCCTCCTGGCCACAATAGTAACAAGCGTTGCTGTCCTTGAGACATTGGCCCTTATGGATCTTATTGCAACGAGAGCACTTGGCTGCCCCCTTTTTAGTGTTGCCTTGTTTCTTCTGACCCGATCCTGTCGCCTGTGATGTGGCTCCAGGTCTGGTAAATGTAGATCCATGTTCTGAAGTAGAAGGCCCTTGCCTCTTTTTCTGATTGCCGCCCTGCTTCAGGTTTCCTTTCCTCTTCGCGAATTCCTCGCCACTCCTTTCTATGACTCGAGCTGTCTCCACTACATCATCATAAGTGGCCAGTCGATGAGGTACCAGCCTATCCTTGATAGCCCATCTCAATCCTTCCTCGAACTTGCGAGCTTTCAGATCCTCAGTATTGACAGCACTTGGAGCAAACCTGGCCAATTCAGTAAATTTGGCCTCGTATTGCTCTACTGTCATTCCCCCCTGTTGCAGTACCATGAACTCTGCAACTCTTCGGTTTCGTACTTCTTGGGAGAAGTACTTCTTGTTGAAGATATCAGTGAATCATTGCCAGTTCATGCCTGGCTCTTTATCTTCCTCTATCATCCACCATTTATGTGCCATTCCTTTGAGCATATAAGTGGCATATGCCACTTTTTGAACTTCAGTGCATATCAGGATTTTGAAGATCCTGTTCATTTCTAGTAACCACTCCTCAGCTATAGTGGCTCCTCCTGTACCGTCGAAAGTCGGGGGTTTCATTTTCTGAAACCGCTCATATAAGTATGCAGCGTCTCGTTCGTTTCCTTGACGATTCCCTGCATTGTCGCCTGCATTGACAGGCTGCTCCTGTTGTACTGGCTGTGCTGGTTGGTTAGCACCAGCTTGAATCTGTGGTAGACTTTCAATGATAGTCCGCATCATTCTTTCTAGTTGATCTAAACGATCCATAGGCAACGGACCTTGCCTCGTGTTTACCATGACTGTAAATAGAATCAATGAAGCTAACCAATGAGATAACCAGTGAAATAACCAATGAAATAACCAGTGAAAGAACCAATGAAGTAACCAGTCAATGTGTAAGACAAAAATAAATGTCAGTCATATCTAGCAGTCTTAACTCTAGTCCTATCTCCCATGACTCACTATCGAACCTATAGCTCTGATACCAAGCTGTCACGACCCGAAACCCACCCTATGCGGATCTCGTGTCGCGGGGCTGACCCGAAGGCCGTCCCTACTTTTTTCATTCCTGTGTCATAGTACTAATATGCAATGTACTAAAAAGGTTTTAACAATAAACAGCGGAAGTCTTTATCTATTACAGTAATCCAGCGGAAGTCTTTAAAATAAATTTAACAACGGAAATCTATTAAATACATGACATAGTTCTACAAAATTCAAAATGAGAACTAAACCATAACCAGCACCCGGGGGTGGTGAATACATGGGAGAACTAACATAGACTGATACAATACTTCAAAATGTCCCCCTACGCTCTCAGACTCCTACTGGGGTCTCGCAGCGTCATCACCTAAAATGGGGGTAAATGGGGTGGAATGAGCTACAAAGCTCAGTAAGTAAAACAGATCTCCAACACTGGTATCGATGATCAATGTGAATCCATGAATAAGATAATGATAGCCAATCATAAGGAAGGAGATGCTGTGATAGCCAATGAACATAATTGCCACGAGGGCCAATGGAAACAATTGCCACGAGGGCCAATGAAAAGTAATCACAATACACAATCAGAAGTAATAGTGTAAAATGAAAATATAACAACAATGAAGTACTGCCACAATGAACCGATCACAATCAAATCAATCAATGCAAGCCTTTCGAGACTTGAAGAATTATAAGGAATAGTGCCATTCAACAATCAAGTTCTGTTAATCATAAGAGATGCTGTTATTCTGTTTCAGGGCTCGGTAGACCCTCGATCTTTTGGGGCCCGGCATACCCCCCAGTCAATTCCAGTAAATTGCCATTTGTCCGTTCACGGACTTGACCCGTAGGTCCCATTCAATCAGATAGCATCAGATGGGTGTTGTGACTGAGCACAACCCCCGTGTTCATAAACATGTCATGATCATAAGTAATTCCATAGAATATAAATGGAATATCATTCATTCAATAAGGATACAACAGTAGGCCTTTCAAGGCATGGTTCAACATGATAACAATGATATAACAGTCAAGCAATGTCCACGAGATAGAACAATATCACAAAGTGGATAGCAATAACATGGGGTGCTTTCAAAGCACAGTTAAACATGATAACAATGATACATCAGTCAATCAAATGTCCACAAGATAGAAAATATCGAACTGTGGAACACAAGGATATGAATACATTCAAGAGTATAAGTTTGGCAGTATAAGAATAAACTTGGCTTGTGGAAACACCACATGTAAGAGAGAGTGATCCACTTACCTCTATCGTGCTTCTATCTCAGAAATCCGTGAGTATACCCTTGCCTTTCGAGTTTCCTATATATCAGTGAATACGTTTTAGAATAGATTCTATTTATCAAATTTTATGCCTTTCCATCACAAGTATTTCAAATACTAATTTAAACTTTACCATTGAATCCGGAATGCGGAAGAAAGTCGGTTTAGGCTTTCGCGGAATTCCATTTGGACTTTTGTACTAAAAAGGGCAAAATAGTCATTTTGCACTTTTACGGTATTTTATCCTTCGGGGTTTTGTCTCGTAAAACGGACCCCACCATTGGACTCAGAACGTCTGAGATAATAGGTTTTGACTATTCATTTTTATCGTTTGGACTTCGTTTGACCCAATTTTGAAATAGGGGCATTAATGTAAAAATTAATTTTTAATTAATTTTCTGTTTGGGCCTTAGTGTAATTTTTCAAAACATTTGGGGCCGGTTCACAATTTCTAAAAGCTGCGGTCTGAACCAGTTGGTTCAGACCTAAAAACCCTAAACCGGACTGCCCCTTCACTGAACCAAACGGTTCAGTCCATTCAGAGAGCCGGATTCCAATAACCCTGATTTCCTATCCCATCCTTGGTCTGGATAACCCCAAACCCAATTCCAATTCACTATCCATGTAACCAAACAAGCCCAATCCCATTTAATTTAAAAACCCAAAACGACACAGCTTTGGCCCCATTTATTTCCAGTCGGGTACTGACCCGATTCGAACCCGGATCCGTTCCAGTTTTGACCCGATAGCCCTCACGCTTTTCCGGTCGTCTTCCCCACGTCTCCGGTAGGGTTCCGGCAGTGCACAGTGACCTTCTCCGGTGACGGTCACCGGTTTCCGGTGGTTTTTCCCCCCATTTTGAATGCCATTCTTTTCCCCCTTTCCCAAGGATTTCAAATCCACTTTCGGTTTCCCTTGGATCCTTCCCCATCTTCACCAAATAGAGCCTAAATGTCTCCGGCCGACTTTCCGGTGACCTGTATTTTTCCTATTTCGTGACTCTTTGAGTACTGTTTTGGCCCTAATCCATTTCAAATGGTTTTCTGCACCTCTAAGGATCATTTTCATAAAAAAATATCAAAGTTTTAAGCATAATATTCATGGGACCCTAAATTATCCATGAAACCTGCAACTTGGTTTTTCTCTATGGTTTCTTAGCCATTTAACCTCATTCTTTTTGCAATAAACTCTATATTTCATGCTTGTTTAGACCCTCTAATTATATACAAGCTTCATGCTTTAAATCGTAAAAACAGAACTAAAACCACTTACCTGAGTGTTCGGATTTAGCCCACTGTGAGCCTCCAAACTTCCTGTTTTATGCTCCTAAATTCTTTGCCAAAGTGTTCTCTCAATCTTGGTTTCCTTTTTGCCTTTAAACCCACACCCGTAGGTTCATATATGTAGAGAGAAGTTTCCACCGCCTCTCTCTCTTTTCTCTCTATCTCTCTCGGTTCCTCCCCTTTCTATGGCCCCTTTCCTTGACCTAGGACCTGTGCTCCCTCTGCCAAATGCAACCTTTGCATTAAATGGTTGGGGAGACTTGTTGTGCACTCATATATATATATATATATCATATTATATATATATAACACACACACACTTCACACCTAGCCGACACACACACTCCCCACATGCAGTGAACCTGCATACTGCCCAAGGCAGTTTTCTCTTTTTCTTTTTCTTTTTCTTTTATTCCTTATACATGTTCATGTATACATATATACATAATGCATGTATAATACATTATATTATATACATATATATATACACATAAAATACCTCTTTTTATACATAGATATACAGGTATATGTAGGGGTACAATCCCATTTTTAATCGTATACACATACACTGATTTTAATTAAGCTACACATCTATGTTTACGTATGCAAGCATGGGAATACGTGCATGCACGCATTTCGATGCAATGCCCTGTGATGCTCGGGTGTTACCCAGCCTTGGTCATTCATTTCCATGATTACAGTCTCCAGTTTTTCATTTCCATAAGAATACTATGATATTCATATCTTATCGTTCAAGTTACATGTGTTAACCGACCTACCTCGGTATACGTGACGTATCCCGGGTCGGGATATTACAGCAGGCATCTAGTCACACTTTTTTTTTTTTTTTTTTTTTTTTCAGGTTCACAAATCAAAGGAATTTTAGGAATTCAATAACCCTGTAACAATCAATCCACTTATAACAATTCACAGAGTGTGTGTGTGTGTTCCAAACCATATCCATCCAACCACAAACCATGACATATGCAACGTCAAGAACATCTCAAGCAAAAGTTTCAACTCCATATCTCACGGGTATAAAAGTGTTTCATGTAGGGTTCTCTCTATGGAGTTGACAAGGGGTGAACACACTCAATGAAGAATTTGGCAATTACATACAAGCAACAAGCAAACATTGATCTTATGATAGGCGCACTAACAAATGAGACTTCCACCACTCTTTCCACAAGCTTACTCAGGATCAGAACGATCAATATAAAAGGGTTGTAACGTGGCTTGGGTTAAAGGCTATATGAAGAAAAGGGTAAAAAGGATTCAAAAACTTCCAAGTACATACTAAGAGAATTTCATTATGAACCATAGCAAACCAAACTTTCCACTTGATGTATTCTTCAACTTTTCAAATCTTTGAATAACAAAACATCTCATTCTTTTTCTTCTTTCTCTCTCTTTTTCTTCACCTTTTTCAATTTTTTCAACTTCTTTTTTTTTCTTCTTTTTTTTTTCTTCAATAGAATAAACTTTGATGCTCATTGACTTTAAGGCTCACCCAACTGAACACTTTTGCACTTTCTTCCTTTTTTTCTTTTTCTGCTTTTTTTTTTTTTTTTCAATGCAACACAAAAGACAAGTAACGCAAATTTCACACCTAGTACACACTTGGAAGCAATAAGGGTAGAAAAAATTAAAGTATAGGCTATACTCCAATGTGGAGAGGTATGGATGATGCAGGCACATGAAAAAAAAAAAACGAAATGTGTTTGTTGGCTTAAAGTTGGCTACTAAGGGTCTATGATGAGAAAGGTTAGCTTGAAAGGCTCAAACGTTAATCCTAAATTGACCTTCGTCATATCCCAAGTATATCCGCCGTCATACCACCAACCATGTAATGATATTCTCAAAAGAAGTGCCCAATTCAACAGATCAATGAATGCTTATCACAATTTGAATTTGAGGGCTCTCAATTCTCTCCAAAACACACATGAATACTTAAGCAAAAGAGTTCTCTAGCTACATGTGTCAACCACCATCTTACTACAAAGTTTGGATAAGTGCACTAAAAATTCTGTGAATGCCTCAGTAGAATGATTATAGTGGATTCGGTGAATTCACAAAAATAGCTATGAATGAAAATGAGTACTCATGTGAAAGAGATACACGTGTGATGCAAATTTTAAAAAAATTTTGACACATGAAAATATGAATTTGCAATCACCCACCCCCCAACTTAAATGAAACATTGTCCTCAATGTTTAACAATCAAAATTGAATGAAGGGTTCTAAAAAGGAGAGAATACACCTGATGTGTCGTAGGAAGCTCGCTAAGCACCAAAGATGGCATCCTAAACTTGACAAAATGAAACTAACCTGCAAATAAAAACAAAGAAAAACAGCAGCAAACAAAAAGAAAAAGAAGAAAGATAAAACAAAACAAAAATAAAACAAAATAAAAAAAAATTGCATGGCGCTATCAAGGTTGATAAACCGGGTCCATAAGTGGAATGTCTTCCACTTCCGGAACTTGCCTATCAATCAAAACTTTAAGACGTTGGCCATTTACTTTAAACACTCGCCCATCATTGGGATCCTCTATTTCTACTGCCCCATTTTCAAAAATATTTTTTACTATAAAGGGGCCTGTCCTAGCAACGGAACCTCCTAGGTCCCAATAAAAATTATGTTCCTTAGTCAGGAACTTCCTCTTATCCTGAGCGCTCCAATCCACCAGTATCTCACCTGTAACCAAATAATTCACAATATGAGCGAACCATGGTATAGGAGTAATAGAAAGTAAATGCTCATCGAAAAAATCATCCCTGATTGGTAGGTGAGTAGAGGTGTCCTCAAATGTGAGCCTCGAGAGATGGTCATCCACTAAATTCTCCACTTCTTTCTTGTCTTTGATGGCGATGTCAAATTCCTTAACAGGGCTATTTGTCACTTCTAGTTCCTTGGGCACCTCGGCATTACTACCATCTTGTTCATTTTCCACATCCTCTGATTTATCCATTATTGGGATGTGTAAGGACTTACCACTTCGAATCAGAATGGCATTCACCTCCTTCAAATTCCCTTGCGCCATGTGTTGACTATGAGGTGTGGACTGAGCTTGAGAAGGGAGTTTACCTTGTTCCGTCACACTCAAAGAGCTCATCAATTTGGACACTTGCCTCTTTATCTCCTTGTTTTCTTCTACAACCTGCGTAATCAAAGATTCAATCTTTTGGTTTGTCTTACCCTGTGCTTCAATAAATGCATGCAAAGTGTCTTCTAAAGAATTCCTAGAAGATGAAGATGCATGATATGGTGCAGGGTATGATCTAGGAGGCTGTGCAGGTGGTCGTGCATGTGGCTGGTTTTCAGATTTCCAGCTAAAATTGGGGTGATTTCGCCACCCTTGATTGTAAGTCTCAGAGTAGGGTGTGAAAGGCTTCTTGTACATACCTAGGGTATTACATTGGTCCTCATACATCCCTCTCATCTCAATTGAGGTGGGACACTCTTGGGCAAGGTGATCTACCCCGCCACACACAAAACATGGTCTAAAAGACTCTGCCTGATTAGCCAAGTGTATTGGCTTTAAGTCTCTAGCCTTTAATGCCTCTAACTCCCTAGTGAGTGTCTCAACCTTAACTTTCAAATTATCCTCCTCCCTAAGATGGTAAATTCCCCCACTCTGTTGGTTCCCTATGGGTCATGACCTATTTGTGCTTTCAGTAGCACTAGGTCCTGTCCATGTGTGAGCTTTTTTAGCAAGCTCATTAAGGTACTTTATGGCCTCATCAGGATCTTTCTGTAAAAACTCACCATTACACATCATCTCTACAAATTGGCGTTCTCTAGGTGTAAGTCCCTCATAAAAATAGCTCACTACACGCCAACTCTCATACCCATGGTGAGGGCATATAACCAATAACTCCTTAAACCTCTCCCAAGACTGATATAAAGTCTCACTATCCTTTTGTGCAAAGGTAAAAATCTGTCTTTTTAAAGCATTGGTCTTGTGTTGGGGAAAGTATTTAGTGAAGAAAATCTGGGTCATCTCATTCCACGATCCAATTGACCGTGGTCTCAGTGAGTATAGCCAACTCTTAGCTCGATCCTTCAAAGAGAAAGGAAAGAACTTAAGTCTCACAATGGCTTGTGTTGCATTCTGACTATGAAAAGTCACAACTACCTCCTCAAACTCTCTAATGTGCACATATGGATTCTCATCTTCCAAACCATGAAATGTAGGGAGTAACTGTATTACCCCCGTTTTAACATCAATTGGACGAGCATTGGGTGGAAACATAATGCATGATGGTGTGGCTGTGCGTGTAGGGTGGAGGTAATCCTGAAGAGTCCTAGTGGGTTGATCCTCATCTTCACTCATATTTGTAGAATTGGAAGTATTATCAAACAAGGAATTAGAAAAACAAGAAAAACTAGACTCTAATTCCGACTCTAACACAGGCCTACAAGCAAAGCGGCCTAATGCGTCCCTATACCTATTAGGCATGCAAGATGACAATAATAAAATAAATAAATAAAAAAAAAGAATAAAATGAAATAAAAGAAAATGAACAAATAAATAACTAGAGATAAAAATAAATAAATAAAAAAATAAAATAATAATAATAAAGCAACTAAAAAGAAGGGAACGAAGTTACCGCCTTTACAAACTGCTGAAAAGAAAAACTATCTACTGATTCTTCTACCGTCTCCCCAGCAACGACACCAAAATTTGATTACGCCCAAAGAATAACGCGGTAATTGTAGTGTAGCTTTGGGGTGTCGATTCCACAGGGAGACTAAATTAAAAGAATAATAAATAGAATTTCTGAAACTACAGAAGTATTAGACGGTTAATGAGAAAATAAAATATAAAAAGTGATTTTGAATGCAACTAAAAATTAAACAAATTAATTAATGGAAGAAAATATTCAAATTTAACGAACAGTGGAGTGTCGGGAATCCCTTGCACATATATGGTATTTCAATTATTTTTAATTCACAGATAACTCAATTGAGAAATTAAATTCCAAAAATCTCAATCGGAAGATTTAAAATTATGCATCAAAATTAGACTGAAAATAACCCTTCGAAAAATCATTCATCATCTTTAAATCACTCAAATTATTATTCACATTGATAAAATACAAAGACGACAATATACCCGACAAGCAATACTGCAGCAGAGAATTGAATCAATATAAATATTTAATTGTTCCAAAAATAATCAAAACATTAATCCATTCGATAGAAAAAGCATGACTGAATCTATAAACGGACTAAAACCTTTAATTATTCGGACAATAAAATCCAACAATTAATTATGAATGATCAACGAAGAATTTATCAAATTAAAACCATGTACAGGAATCAAAATAAATTAAAATAGCCATCTATGGTGCAAGTTCATCCCTAACCCCACTCAAAAATTTAGTTACCTATGTACAGGACGGATAACATGAATTTCACGGAGAAATAATCTGACATGACGTGACTGCGATTGATTTTCTCTTCCTGTTCAGTGCCTCTATGCCGCAAGATTGTTCCTCTGTATTTTTTTTCTGTCTGCCACAGGTCTTCCCCCTCTATTTTCTGCCGCAGCAGCCTTCGCGAGAGCCCTCACTTCTCTTCTTTTTAATTTTTTTTCCTGCGCCCTAAAGCCTTGGCTTCCGCACCTGGGCTTGCTTTGCCACACCTCAAGCCTGGCCACTAGCAGCCAGCACCCCACTAAGCCATGGCCCATTCTATTTTCAATTTCTTTTCTTTTCTCCAGCGCTGGGCCCCACAGTAAATCAGCAGCATAATTGCTCAGCCGCATGCCTCTTGATCAATTGCCCAAGCAAGCTAGCAGCCATGGGCTCCACAGCCAACTTTTTTTTTTTTTATTTCTTTTCTTTTGGTTTCAATCAGCCATGTAACCTTACGTACATCATCCCCTTTGACTTTTCAAACTTTCCTTTTTTTGTTTTCTTTCTTTTCTTTGCTCTGCTTTTCTTATTCTCGCGCGCAGCTAACAATCGCCAACTTTACGCTCCATTTTCTACCAGATAACAACTGAATCTCGACTTGGACCCTTCACGAAAGTTGTAGCCCCGGATGAGAGATAATTTTAGGCTCAAGAACCATCTGATTTGAGCTTCAGAAGCTCAAGTTATGGCCTCTTCAAGTTGGCTGGACGGAGAGGTTCATAGCAGCTTTCCAGGCCTGTCTTTGAAATAATGTTTGGAGGCCCAAACGAACTCCAATTTTTACAAACCAGACCTTTTTGAAAAGCTCAAGATGTCCTCTAAATATTTCATGAAGATCACTTTCTCATTCTGAAACTTTAATGCCATCCAAATCTCGATTGAAACTCAATGGTCGAATCTGCCAAAAAGCCAAAAATTATTCCAAAACTATTAAGTGTAAAGCGCAATTGTAAACTATCTCTTGCTAACAAAAAATGAAATATTTGAGATTTAAAATATTATAAAATAATGCTCAAATATATCTCACTGTAAATAGAAATTAAATTTAATAAAATCAATTGAAGCCCAACATTTCTATTCATATTTCTAGCAATTTAAATCAAATAATGGGACATTTAGAGTGCACTTTTGCGCACTCATCACTCGGCCACAGTTTAATCATTCCCAACTCAGACTGAAGATCGTCAATCATCTCCGAATATACGGCAGTTTTTGAAAAACATCTAAAATCTCTCCAACAGGAAAACAGTCTGAGAGCAAAAGTAAGAAGATGGGGCGCAACCGTACGCTCCTCTTCCACATATATAGGCCTTCGGAACCCAAGAGCCACCCAGTTGGACCGTCGCAACGGTTAGGCGAAGAGTTAGCTTCAAAATCCAAAACGACGGTGGTGCAATAAATGAGGCATCAAACCGCCCTCTCGGGAGAAGCAAAAGGTAGAGCCACGCACGCAATATATAGATTTTTCAGTCTTATCCACGTATATTTAGACGTGGCAGTTTCTCCAGGTCATTAATGCCTGATGGGCCACGTATACAACGAAGGTCCATCAACTTTGATGTACCTTGACCCTTGTCTTAAAAGATCTGGAGACAGAAGTTCTGATCAACCAAACTATAATCACAAGACGTCCACTTACTATTATAAGTCTCCGGATTCAGAACAGTTAGCTTCGAAACTTTTCAAAAGAAGTCTTCAATTACTGCCTTATGGCAAGTAAAGCAGCTCGGAATACAACTACCTACAGAAGAAAATCTGGTCTGGTATATACTAAGCTCCAGAGCAACGCTATTTGCAACAATTACCATAATCAACTACGAGTTAAAACACTACAGAGCAGTATAACTAAAGTCATGCACAAACAAAGAAGACAAGAGCCTCAAGCAAAAGACTGTTCCATTAACAAATGTATACTTCAGTACATTGGAAGTTAAAAAATAGCAAAATATACATCCTAAGCCTGATCAGCAGGAGCAGGGTCAACGACGGGAGAAGGATCGGCAGGAGCATCATCAACCACCTCAGTCGGTACGACCACTTCAGTGGGATCGGTAGGGAGGATGTCAGCCACTTCACTCTGGATAACAACCTCTGAAGGTTCAAATCCAGGTGGCACAATTGAGGAGACATCAAAGTTAGGAAACTTGGCAAGGAGCTGGGATCGGAAGTTGTTGAACCCAAACATAATCAGGCGAGTGGTCATTCCTTCCAGCTCCGACCTCATTTCCTCCTCATTATCCACCAAGGCCTGTTCCACGGCGTCGTCAAGCTTTTGACGGTATTGATACCGCATGCCATCAATCTCCGCCTGCAACCTCTTTAGCCGCTCAATGGCAAGGTTCCTCTCCGACTCCATCACGATCAAAGAATTCTGAGACTCCTTCAGCTTCTCTGCAGAGTCGTGAGCCTCCGACCGAGCAGTACCAAGCTGAAGCCTGAGATCGTCCAGCTCGGTCTTGAGTTGATCGACCTCCTCTGAAGGAGGAGAAACCTCCACTAGAGAGAAAAGGGTAAGCAGGGTTTGCAATGTACAAAGTAAACAGTTCAATACCAGCCAAAACACTTGGAAAAAAGGAGAAAAGAGATAAGGGCTCGACGAACTCACCTTAACCTGAAGAGCAATCAGATCAGCAAGAAGCTTCTCTGACTTCTGGGGCTCGAGTTTGACTGAGCCTTTGGCCCAAAAGTCCCTCAGAATCTTCTTGGCCCCCTGATCAGCAGCATCAGGAGCCACCGATGACGATGCCCCCTTGCCCGCTCGTCGAGACGGGGCTGGGGGGACCACCGAAATGGGGACAGGAGTCTCTCTCTCCCCCTCAGTGGGCTCAAGAGAGGACAAAACTAACCTCCGCCTTTTTTGGACGGGAGGGACCACTAGGGAAGAAGCCTCCCCCGCTGCCACAGACGAAGATGGCTCGGTCTCCCACCGTGCCATCATATTATTAGCAATCTCCTCAACACTACCCCTGGCAGCCATCAATCTATCAGGGTTAACAATGGAGGAATGGTCTCGATTGCTGGGCTTTAATAGCCTCTTATACTGCTTCTGAATCACAGGAGAGAAGTCTGGTCTCTTCCACGCACTCCTGACGGCAAAACAAACACAGAAATTGATCAGTTCAGCAATTGGCGTACAAAACGAAATCAATACAACCACGAGAAAATTGGGCCTCACCCTTTCGCCCAGTGGTTCGAGGGAATGATGAAGGTTGGCCTTCGAAGTCCTTGAATTCAAGGGACACCTTGACATTATTCATATGCCCCAACACAATGAAGCTCAACAGATGTCTCCAACTGTTAAGGTTCAGGTCTGCGGGGCAAAGGTCGAACCAACAACAGAATTGTTTTATGATATCAGGAAGGGGGAGTGTCAGTCCCATTTCAAACTAGGCCAGGTAGGCAAAGATTTCCCCATCTCTAACATCGCTTGGGCGATCCCGAGAGTCTGGGACCCTGAAAGTTACGTTTGTGGGAAGTTTGAATTTCTTCCATAACTCCTTCAACATTTTTTCGGTGATTACACTCTCACCCTCCTCTCTGTAATCAGATCGACCAGAGGTCTCACCAGCCCTATTTGGGGGCTCATCGAATGCATCAACAATTCTAACCCCCGGACTAGATCAGGGCTCTACCAGTCCATTCTCATCATCATCTACGGAAGGAAGACTCACTAACTGCAGTTGAGGAACGGCCCCAGAAGGACTGCCCGAACCAGAGGGTGACTCAAGGCCAGACATGGCGATCAACAAGAAAGAAATGAAGCAAATGAGAAGGAATGTAGAAAGGGACTAAAATCAAACCTGAAATCAAGAAATGACTATGAACACTGGATATTCTTCGAACTTCAAAATATGTCAAATGGCGGTGGCAACCTCTGGTACTATAGAAGCAAGTGCAGAAGAAAGGGATGAAGACCTTTCCCTCTCTTTATATACACATTCGAAATATGAGCCTTCCAAGACGAGCCGACATAACGGTTGAAAATAATGATGGATTCTCAAGTATCGGCTGCGCAATAAGTGACTCATTAAACCGACGTCTCGAGAAATGGAGAAACGAAACGTATGACTCTTCACAAAACCCATAACCCTAGTTAAGCCCTAGCTTCTAACTAGGGCTCAGGGGGGGAGTAGCTGATATACCACAAACAGACACACCAATCACCTTGAGACACGTGTGCCTACAGAGTGAATAATCTCGATCATACAGAGCAGCCACAAGCCTTCAGGGCATTCTCATATATATATATATATCATACAGAGCCGAAGAACTCGGTCATACAGAGCATTCACAGCCTTCAGGGCATTCTCATATATATATATATATATATATATCATACAGAGCCGAAGAACTCGGTCATACAGAGCATTCACAGCCTTCAGGGCATTCTCATATATATATCCTATAGAGCCGACAAACTCGGTCATACAGTGCAAGCGAAGCCTCCAAGGCATTCTCATGTACATATCTTCCAGACCTTATGCTCTGGGCCATATTTATTCAACACTTCATATGGTTCCGACCTTATGGCTTCCTTAAACTGCCAAACAGGGAATAAGGAAACAATCTTCAACACGGAAACTACTATCTATGATTATCTCCATCTACGACTCAATGCTCCACAAGGTAACTACAATCTCCGATGATCAAATCCCTATATTCATGGCATCGAATCCTAATCAACTTAGGAAGGCCACGACCTATAAATTAAAACCTAAAGGTACGCTTTACTTTGATGCTCATTCTTTGGCTTTCAATACAGTCTTTCAATTCCTTTTACTTACTTAAGCATCGGAGCGGCTACCGTTGGAGCCAATCCGGTGGTCCTCTGATCATCTTTCTGAGTGTTCTACAGGTCACGGAGCCCATACTTATTGCGAGTCGAAAAGTGCAGGATCAAAGGACAAAGTCCTAGATTGATTCACACAATTCCACTTTCCTTTCAATTTCTCTTTAGTCGCAAATCCTCATTCAGATTCACTGTACGTGTTTGGTTACATGATTTGCAACGTCACTCTCTTTTCGTCTATTTAACTTTATTTGATTATCGCAAATATCGTATTTCCCTTTTTGTGTTTACGAGTATCCTTTGGCTCATGTAAGGATGATTTACTCGTGTGTTCTTTGCATTACAACAATTTTCCATGCAAGGGTAACTTTTGGTTTATTCGTAATAACCGATTGTGATTCTTAGTCACATGCCCATTTTTGTGGGTCACTTAAGTCGAAGATTAGTCAATCCTCTTTCGTTTCATTTTTGTACTAACTCATTGGCATACCTGTCTTTATTTTCGAATTCGTATGCATTTTTTCTCATGAATTAGAAGGGGTTGAGGAAATTAGTTCCTCCATTTCTTTCAAATTATCGCCTGGTACAAATACTTTTTATTTCTTGCTCACGATTGAGCTTTTCATAGATTTTGATTTCTCATTCCTTCATGGATTGCAGTATAGTGGGGTTACTCAGTTTATTTCTTTTTTAAGTCTTGGTAAACTTATTGATGATTCTTAGGATAGTCTTTTACCCCAGTCACTAACTCTTTATATAACAGTCTACCTTTTGAAAACACTTTTAACTGTGATTTTGTATTTGGTTCACTTTGAACCTTCCACATCATTTTTTGAACGATTCAAATCTCAAAGTCTTATGACTTTTCTAGTAATAGTCATTATTTTTGGTTTCCATTACTTTTGCACAAAAGGTTACTCAAATGTTTGATTTCTTATACTCATTGTCATATTTAGTTTTTCATCATATTACATTTCCCCAGTTTTTATTTATTTCTGACAGATCTATTGCTTTAGAGAAGTTATTTAATTGTATAGGGAGTACCTTGTACGGTTCGTGGCTCTAAAGCCACACTATGAGGTAATTAGTCTTATTTGTAACTAAAGGTTCAATAACATACTAGTACTCATTCATTTGCAAGTATTACTATCCATAATTTTTTTCCAACTTGGACTTCATATCATATCTCAAAATTTCCTAAGTCAATTAGCCGTCTCATCGTCATTGTCATTACATTCGACACTCAAGGATTATGAAAATCAAGTAAGGTCTTCGGACCATGGAAGTTCTTAACTTCCTTAGTATAACAAATTTTGTTATTCTCACTCTCTCCCACAATCACGACCTTTATCTCGTGGTACCTTAAATAATTATGTACCATTTTCTCATAGTCGTTGTCTTCACAATCTTTTTTAGACATTATACTACAAGTTCTCTCTTCGATCATTAGATCACATTAATTCTCAAAAGCTCTCCAAAATCATTAATCACTTACCTTTTGTAATGAATTCATCAAACTCGATAGAGTACTACCCACAGTTAAGTTATACCCTCACTTAGATCAACAAGATCCATCGAATTTCCCAAAGATCTTTAATCATGTGTCAATCTTCTTTTAGGATCATCAAATTTCATATTGTTAACTTTGATAGTCTCTCTCATCAATGTTGCCTCTCAAGGCTCTATTTGTTTTTACCCTATCAGGGTCTATCTATGACTCACTCAAGAGTCCTCTCATTTCTGGTATATCGTCAATTCATCTAGAGTCTCAAACTTCTCATGCCATTATCCTTTAAGTCTTCTTCAGACTATCCTTCTTATAGCTCTATTGTCAGATCCACCGACTTTCCAAAATTTTACAATCCCAACTCTATGTCACTCTATATCTTTCAAAAGAGCATTAACCATTGCCCTTGTTCAAACTATAGTTTCCCATAATTCACTGATCAATTCATAGCTCAATTATTTAAGAGTCATCAACCTCAATACCGGTATGATTCTTCCTAAAAATCCTTAACCATTGCTGTTAAGCATGCTATTGTATTTTAAAAGTCACTATTCATTTGAGAATCTCAATTCTCCCAGAATCATCGAATTCAGTTATGGTATAATCTTTCCCAAAGAAAATCAACCTTTGTACCTAAACACACTATCGTCTTTCAAAAATTCCTGCTCATTTAATCATCTAAATCATCCAATAGTCATCAAGTCCAATGCTAATATAATCTTTCCCAAAGAATCATTAACCTTTGCTTTGATACCAGTCTGTCACGACCCAGAACCCACCCTCTATGGATTAGGGGTCGGTGACCAACAGTACCACTCAGGTAGGTCATACAAAATCATATGAATTGCACCAAAGAGTAATAATTTTTTTTTTTTTATTTTTAAGCAAGTGCGGAAGCTACACATATGCAACTCATCTAATAACAAATCAAACTCTAACAATCATCAATAAGATTATCTCTAAATATAATTTTCGTCATCATTAATCACCATTCAAATCTAATAATATTCCTAGTGTCACTGTGTCATAATATCTAACATTAAGATCAATCTTACAAGATGTATATTGAAATTAAGACTCGGAGTTATATATCACCAACGTTGCTCACAACACATCATTAGCTCCATTAGTAATCGTTACTACCTTTCATTCGAGGAGCTTTACAGGGATTTACAAAGGCTCTAGCTCGTGTATTTCCTCCCCTTCTTCCTCCTCTTTCACCTAACGATGATGAGTGATGTAGCTTGTAGTTGGTTACATGAGTGATGAGTGTTATTGTAGTGAGGTTTTTACCTATATTTTTCTGCTCATCAGCTACATGTACTTATGTTGTTTTTTTGACAGATTCTTTCTATGATTCTTGTTTATCTTTTTGAGATTGATGATAGACTCCTGATCTTACTATGATATCTTTGATATTTCTCTTCTGTATCTTTGATCATTACTGTTAGTACTTTATTATCTCACTATACATGCCTATTTTGTTATATTTTTCTTTCTTATGATCTTTCTTTGTTGTTACCTCCTTTGTTATCCTGACTTACATAGGGGGAGTTGTACAAAGGGAGAGATTAGATGATTTGTATTGAGCATATATTAAGGGGGAGTAATATATAATTTTTTTTCTTTATATGTATGAGATAACATAGAATCACTATGTATTGCTCAAGTCTTGTTTTAATTGTAGATGGTTTCCATGTTTACTATACCTTGTTTTATATTGATTCTCATCTATTGTGTGATTTCATTGGATTTATTTGATATATCTCTTTTGATGTGATCTCACGTAATATAGTTAAGTTTGTTGTGCATGAATTGGGTTTGCCTCTTGTTGAGCAGTACTAAGTGATATCTATAGTATAGGTTACTGAGTCAAAATGTACAATTTCCTTTTCTCTAGCTTTGTGGGAGTTATAGATTTTGGTATTGTATTCTTATAATTTTTTCCTTATAGTTTTGTCAAGGATTGCCAATAGGAGAGTTCGTTAGGAACATGGGGTCTGATTTTGTAATGGGCTAGTCCAGTTTAACAAAATGTAATTTGTGTGTAATCCTTACATAAATCCTACGAGTGAGTACCTCAGTGCCTGTTCTTCTCCAAATTCGTCCAATAGACATTACCGTGTATCACTACCAGTTGACTTGGTTCTCGAAATGTATATTAGACTTTGGTATTTGATTTGGATTTTACACATTCACATCATGTATGCATTGTATATGGTTTTTATCATAACATCATATATGTGATTGACTTGTGGTTATGAACCAATTTTTCCAAAATGCATCTTTAAAATACTTAAGGGAAAAATTTAGTTCACAAGACAAGTAAGAATGAGCAACTCTCTGTTGCTAATTCGGATGAAGCTTTGGCTTGTTCGAACGAATAACAGAAAAGTTGTTCTTATTTATTTTCATTCATTCGAAGGCTCTATAAAGAACAAAGAGCTGCAACTTCAGAGTTGTGCTCGTTTGATATTCGTTCCTTGTTCGTTCGAACTAAGCTTGGGCGGAAAATAGATTTATATTCTGTTTTAAAGCCATTTTGGGAACAAGCAATCTCTTAGTGAAAATACACGAAAATATGATTTAGAGTAGTCAAAAATAAAGTGAGAGAGTCTCATATTGTAAGAGCAAAATAGTTGATAAATCAAGAAGCTCTTGTGAGAGATCATTCATACACATCTCTACTCTTATTCATTGAACGATTTAAATCATCCACTAGATCCAAATAAGATCTAACAACTTTGGTTCATGTCAATTTCATCATTGATGAAAGATGGAGTTCAAGCTTGAGGATTCAGCGTTGAGCGACCGGTAGACACTGAGGTCATGAGGATTTGCGATTACTGAGCAGCTTGATTGGAGGATTCCAAGGCCGTCGAAGATTCTAGTTATTTGAAAGATCTGGCTATAAAATGTTTGAGGATTTAAGGGGAATTTGAAGATATGATTGGGGAGAACAGAGCTTGAGGTACTAAGCTTGTTTGTAGATACGTTGTATTTTATTTTCTATCATAGTGGAACTCTTCCTTGAGCATTGGCTTGGCTCTCGAGTTTTACTCCAAGGATCGTTGTCCTTGGGGGTTTCTCTCTCATCAATCAGTTTGCAAATCTCCCATTCTCTCCAGCTCTTCTAGTTTACTATTTGCTTTAATTGAAATGTTTCCGCTAGCATATAGAAATTGAGTTTTCATGAAGTTCATACTTGTTCATTAATTTGATAATTTGAAAACTTGATTGAATAAATTGATTGAAATCATAAATTAATCACTTAGTTGAATTGTTAAATTGCATATAAAATCAAGCTAGATTAATCAATTTGGTGAAGGTTGATAGGTTAGTGTATTTGAATGATTCTTGGATAATTCATTACTAGATGGGCATAAATGCTGGATTAATCACATTGAGTAATTTTGTTGATTGTGTGATCTTTTGTTTTAACCAAGAATTGAAATCAAAATAGAAAGAAATTTGTTATTCAAGACCTACTTATTAACCCCCCCTTCTAGGTGATATTCATGCTTTGGGACTTTAAGTGATATGCTAGTGGTATCCTTTTGTGATGTGTGTATTTTGGGAAACCCTACTAAGCGTTATACTTCACCTCTATTATTCATGGGAATGGTAGGCACTGGACTGGTAGAGGACAGTTGTTGGAACAACACGAAATGGACAGAAACTTGAGTATTTTTGGTTTTAAATGGTTGTATTCAATCATTGTGTATCATAAAGGGTGTTGGTACCCTTCTTTGACTTAATGTACATGTTGTACATTGACTGTTAGAGTCAGTTCTGAACTTCACCTCGTTATACATTGTTGATGGATGTTTTGTTTTAGTTGTACCTTATTGTGACCTATTTCATTTAATCCTGTTATAGGAGTATAAGCATGTCAACGAACTGAATCAAATTAAGGAAATGATTTAAAGGAAATAAGCTTATAAAGAAATGGATTGTACTTTATTCACTTGACTAGGATTATTAATCTTAATCACTACCCTTTCGGGGTCTTGATAACCCCTTAGTTCGGTCCATCCGGGACCAGGGCGTTACAGAATGGTATCAAAGCTTTAGATTTTGAATACCAAGGACAGTGGGAGTGGTTGGACCTCGGATTGCTTGGGTTAGCTTGGGTTATCTGTTTTGTGTGCTTGTTGCATTTAGTACCTATAGTTATATATTATACTTGACTCTTGATTGGCTGAAATTGTGTATTATATTTGATTGATCAGTTAGAACTGTGAGTTCTTAAACCTATGCGATAGACAAAATATTTTGTGAGATGGGCTTGTGCCTGGTTAACAATATTGTGAGGATTGGATATCTCTTGTTTATGTGATAGACTACGTACTTGTATATGTGTATATCCTTGGGATAGGTTCAGTGTTGATATGCTTATGTGGTATGTTATGTGTTAGCTATTACCTATTGATTGATTGATTCTATGTATATGTTAGGTTAGTACCTAAGAATTCATAGGTTACACTTGTAGGCTATGATATATCTATACAGATCGGATTGGTCTCAGGTCTTGCGTTACAAGTGATGGATGACGCCCTATCACCTAGTAACATAGGGAGCTGTGATCATAAGGGGTTATCACCTAGCTATAAAAGTGAGAAGTAATTAAAGAAACTTGAAGTATCAAATGAAAAAATGCTTGAAAGATTGTAAATCATAAAGTACAAAACACAAAAAACTGTAAAAAGTTAAATAAAGAATAAAACTTATTATCGATTACATATAGTTGGAATTGAGCAGTGGTTGCTCTATATAGCTTATGCTTTTGACTTTAGAACTATCTTTGTGTAGAGCTCTCCTATTGAGAGTTATGTTTTTATAGACTGTGTTTGGTCAAGATTATATCCTGTACATTAGAATTGACTATTGCCATGGATATTGTGTACGATACACCTTCTTGGTCATCCTGTTGGTTGGATTAGGTTAGGCATTTAACCCTAGTATGATTAGACTCAGTTTATGATAGAGGAAGAATGATATAGTCATGAGACAGTATAGGGTGATCTTGTTAAGTAAAGAGAATTTTGATTCTCTCAATGGATAGAGATTGGTAGAATGGTAGATGTAGCCTGAATTTTGATGATGAAATTTTTATAAGGGGTAGAGGTTGTAAGGATTCAAAAAATCATAAAGGAAAATTTACCTCTGTGTCAAAATGATTACAAATTTGATTAATCAAACCACTGTGTGATATTGTAAGAGTGAATAAAGGTTTTGGGAATTTATTCAGGACTGGTGTGGGTCAGGGAATTACATAGCCAATTACAAGACGCAGATAATTAAGGAAATACAAACGATTGAACTTAGATGAACGAACAATTTAATTGGAATTAGAACATAAAAACTAGGTAGGGTGTCAATTTTGGAGAGATTCTGAGACAGATCATGTCTGGGCTTGTGTGCGCACACATTTAGCCGACTAGCCACATGGCACATTGAAGGGTGTGCAAAGCTTCCTCAAGAAGATTGGTTGGGTTTTCTAAAATAATTCAAGTGTCCCATTTTGATTGGTTGAAAAAGGAATCCAATGTTGAATGGTTAGGGTGCGGTGAAGTTGCATTGTAAGGAAACCAAAAAGGTGTGCTAGGACATTGATGGGACCAAAGCCTTACAAGGCTATCCCTGTCACGACCTGAAACCCACCTTGTGCGGATCTCGTATCACGACCGCCGCTTTCAGGCCCGGGAGCCTTAGGGCAAGGCTCACATACATAAGCAGCAGTATTGGATGGCTGTGCGACTCATAATTTGCGGAAGCGTGAAAAACTTTTTCTTTTCTTTTTCTTATTTTAATATTTCACACATTTGTCCAGTACTGCCGCTCTTCGCATTGAAACACATGATTATACATTCAGAGCATAATAAAACTAAAGACTTTATAAATACAACATATTTGGTTGCCTAGTGGGGCTTAATACATAACTGAGTACTACTTTCTATTACAAAATTTACTACTAAAAGTTCATAGTGTTTCACAAAGAAACTGCTTACCAATCCATCCAAAAACAACCCGACTTATCATCTTCAAAATTGGTGTTGCCTTCAATAACCTGCAAGGGGGGATCGGATAAAAATCTGGTAAGCTAATCTAAGCTTGTGAGTAATTCCAGTATTTGTCATGGGATTTCAATTGGTAGTGGTTTAGCACATGAGAGTTTATAAAACAATCACTACCAATTGCTCGTATACTTTGAACACAGAATAAATGCATTTCTTAAAACAAATAGCTTTGAAACATTTAAAGTATTCAAGCTAAACTTATACATATGGACTTCAAAACATGTAGATATGAAAATGAGGGTAAAAACCTGCTTCCATTTTCAACCATAACATCTTATCACTTTCATTAGTGGAATCCGTTTCGAACCAAACTCCCATTTTACTTATACGTGAAGATATCTTATGCCTGGGGGATTAGATCCTGCTACCTGGCAATTTACAGGTCAATTGAATTTCGAAGAAACCAAAATCCTGTCTGTTACAGGTCAATTGAGTTTTGAAGAACCCAAACTACTGTCTGTGTGCTTATGCACAATTTATCTTGCATTTAAATATGTTTCACATGACTATGTCAATAGATATTTTTCATGAGCAATTAAAACATCATGTTCATGAATTCATGATAAAATTTCGTATACTTGGAATAGGAAAATTCAGAATATGTAACAAGAATTGCATTTTAACTTAGACATGCTGAAATACATTTTAAGGAAAACTGTTGTGGAAACCAATCATAGAGCATGTCACAATAGGGCTATAAAAATAGAATAATTTAAACTAAAATCATGTAAATACTGAATTTGAAATTCAAACACTTCCTATCTTTTGAACTTAAAACTTCTTCAAATCCATGGAATTAAATCTCCACTTCAAATACAGGGTTACTCACCTTATGTGTCTGGGCCGACTCTATTGAGGTGCCTTCCCCTTGCCTTTTCTTAACCTAAAACAATTTATAAAAATTTCAAAAATCTCACATGTACTTAATCAACTTGTGATCTTTCTTATTCTTAGATTGTGTATGTCTACTATTTATAATAGGTTTATCTTTAAGAATTAAACTAACTTAATTCGCTTCATTGTTGAATCCCATGTCCATTTACTTATACATATATACTTATTTATAATAGACATTACCTGCGACGCATGTCATTTAGCGTCTCTGTATTTTCTCGTTCTTCCTCTTCTTCATTTAATTTGGCCTCAACAAGTCTCATTGATGCTGCTTCTTTCAAGAGCCGTCCCATTGGGATTATAGGGGCTGTGTATATGAATGGCCTGATAGAGATGATTTTGCTTGTCTTCGCTATCCTTATCTTTTGGTTGTTTACCTTCTGTTGCCATAAGAGTTCATCCATGAAGTCTTGTTGCGTTTTATCCATTATAATTTACTTGTACTTTAACCTAAAACACAAATTTAACGTGTTAGGAATTAATTTCATTTTAAACAATACTCTTCTGGTAGCTCCATTAATTTTAAGTTTGATTTATTTACGTCACATGTTTATGCGTCGTGTCCTTCCGTATTTTATTTCAAAATACGAACCTTACTACTTAGTTCAGTACATAGGGCAACGTTCTAATTTACAGTCACCTGTCTTATGCTATTTATCACATTTTATGTCTCTTCATTTTAAGGACTTCTTTTGATCAAATAGACTCTACCATTGAGTCCGGAACGTCGAAGAAAGTCAATTTAGACCCTCTCGGACTTTCATTTGGCTTTAGGGGCAATAGGGGCAAAATGGTAATTTTACCCCATTACGTGTCTTTATTTTTCGAGGTCCCGTCTCACAAAACGGACCTCACCATTGGTCTTCGAAGGTCCAAAATAGTAAGAATACACTAATAACTTGTCCCATTTAGACACTAGACCATTTCATCATTATTTAATTTAAATGATTTAATTATTATATATATATATATATATATATATTTGTTGCATAAATGGACGGGTGAGAATTGGTGACACAGTGGATAGCACGTGTCACCCCCCTCTTTTAGGTCACGAGTTTGACTTCAAGGGCACGCAGGCCCTTTTTTTTCTGATTTTTCTTGGGCCAAACAGCGTTTAAGCCCCCTAAGTCGGGATAGGATATCATATCTTCGTGTGGGTTATTTAATTTGGGTCCAAAATGTGTAGCCAAACAGGTTGGATTAGGGTTTTAAAACCCTTAAGCCAAAACGGTGTTGTTCCACTTATGCGGTGGCCCTTCCCCCTTTATAACACATGTTCGAGTCAACACACTTAACTCGAATCGAGTTGGCGAGTTGACTCATCGTCTTCTTTATCAACCCAACCACCGTAGCCCTAAATCCTAAACTCAATTTCTTGAAGTTTGGCTCAATCAAAACTTTCTATTTTTACTCCTAATTATCCTTGAGACAATATGGATGATTTTGGCATTCATTTGAGAGCTTAAATAGAGCTCAACAGTTAGTTTCAAAACTTATATCTCCTACGGTTTCTTGGCTAGTATATGTCCATTCCTCCATGAAATTTCATGGGGTTTGGCTTATTTTGATCACCTGATCATGGAGGTTCATTTTTCATTTCTTAGGGTTAGTTTAAATGTAGGGTTGGGAGGTTGGGTTTTAAACCCGAAGCCTGCAACACCAATTTTTAAGGCCTTTACTTGGTCTTCTTGATCACGTACTAGGACTTTTAACACCCTCTTGGGGCTTAGTTGAGGTCTCAATACACCAACTTTGGCTCGCATGACTTCAGACCTGTTTCAAGCAAGGTCCATTCATGGCTGCTCTTTCAGGGTTTGACGTTTTAGAATGTTTTCTTGGTCAAATTTCATGCTCGTTTTAGTTTAAACATATTCTAAACATCAAATATGCATAACAAAGCTTAAACTACTTACATACATGCAAAATATTTTGGAGAGAGAAAATACGGTTTATATATTCTCTCACCTTTTTCTCTAAATTTCCTTCTCCTCTTTCCTTCTGAATTCTTTCTTCCTTCTACTTGCTGCCTTTTCTTTTGATTTCTTTCTTAAGGAGCAAGCATGCAGTGCATGCACCTGATCTTATAGCCATTCCACCACCTCCTCCCTCTCTGCCACTCTCTCTCTGTCTACACGACCTCACAGCCTCCAACCCTCACTTCTCATCAATTCCTTTCTAATCTAATAAATTTTACTTTTCAATTTTTCAGCTTTTCATTTAATTTTGTTGATATTTTGTAAGTTATATGTATATTTTATGTTTACACACACACACACACACACACACACATCAGCCGACACTCACACACACTGATTCACTATTTTGCGCACACATAATATATCTACATTTATAATCATATACATATATATTTGTTTCCATGTGTATATGTATATATATATATATATATATATATATACTTTAAATCATATACACCAAACACACACTTAGTGTGTGTATTTTTCTTATTATATTATATACATATTAAAATCATATGTATATACTATACACATAATATAATGCATATAAATATATTTATTTAAGTACTATTCGACTCTCGGTCTGTTTGTAGTTAATTTTTAACTACGATTCATTACCTCGAAATATGTGCCAAATGACCCGATCTTTTGGGTCAGGATGTTACATTCTCCCATCCTTATTAGAGTTTTGTCCTCAAAACTTGAGCGTTCTTTATCTTAAGGGTTAAAATCTCTTTTTCTTTCCACATTATTTCCATTTATCATATTCACGTGTATAGTAGTCGAATTTAAACGATAAGCATATATATTAGACAGAACTTAAATATCCGACTGTGTACCTAGTTGACCTTTAGAGGTTTGTGCAGCTTTAGACAATATATTGAAAACTCGCCCGTACCTCGTAGGTTCCTGACTTCCTCCTGGTTTCTCTGCAGTCCAAGCCTGTGGCGTAGCCAATGAAGCCAATGCAGTAGGCTCTCCAGCAGTTGAACTCCACTTTGGGCAATCCTTAATACGATGCCCAGATAGTCCACACTTATAGCAAACTCCAGTACCTTGCCGACAAGGTGCAAAATGTTTTTTCTAACAAGTAGGGCATACATGAGTCTCTACTGTCTTCTGACTAGTATTACCCCCTTCATTGATAGAAGTCATACTTTTGACTCCCGTTCTAGTTTTCTTCATCTGCTGAGGAGTGAGGGCTAATCTGTTTCTTGTCCTTTTTTTGAGATAGGGCAACCCCAGCTCTCTCAAAGATCTTGGCATGATTTACTACAGCATTATACGTGGGGAGCTCGAAGGGCTCAAGTCTGTATCTGATACCATCTCTGAGGCCACTTTCAAATTTTCTAGCCTTCAGTTCCTCGGTCATGATAATGTGGGGTGAATAGCAGGCTAGTTTCATGAACTTAGCCTCGTATTCAGCTACTATCATAGTTCCTTGGGTTAGAGTCACAAACTCTGTTATCTTTTGGTTCTTCAGCGACCTTGGGAAGTGTTTATCATAAAATACTTCCAAAAATCTTTCCCAGGTCATTGGCGGTTCTCTTTCCTTTTCCAGAAGCCACCACCCATATACTGCATCCCTAAAAGTGAAGGCAACATAGGAGACTTTTTGTTCCTCAGTGCAACGAAAAACTATGAATATGCGTTCCATTTCTTGGACCCACACCTCGGTGTCAATCGTAGTGTCCAATCCGTCAAACCTAGGAGGCTTGAAACCTTGGAACACTTTATAGCTTGATGTGTTCATAGCCTCAATTGGCTATCCCTGATCTTGTGGTAGCCTAGGGTTTCGCACTTGCCGTGGTGCGTTGCCTTGAGCTTGGAACCTATCATGTTCTAAGCCATTATTTCTAGAATGTGCTCAACCCGATCTAGTCTGTCCTCCGGGTTTCTCGCATTCCTTCTCGTGTTTACCATTGTCGCTAAAAAACACAAACTTGTTAGTTTTTCATCACGTATTTATCACTTAAGATTTTTATTTACTTACTTCATGTTTCCAAGGTTTAATATTTTATTTTCCTTGATGCTCGTAGTGGTTTTATAGTCCATACTTACTTTTCATTTCGTTTTACTACTTTTATTTTACTACAGGTCTCATACCCCGCCTTTTTATCGAACACGTACTCCAAATCACTTACTTACTCTAATGCAGGTCCTATACCCTGCCTTCACATCACATTACATACTTCATATGTCTATTTCATATAATGCAAGTCCCATACCCCACCTTCACATAAATCATATACACTTTACATATTCATTTCATGAAATACGGGTCCCATACCCCGCCTTCAATCATATCATGTACTACATAATCATTTCATGTAATGCGGGTCCCATACCCCACCTTTACTTCCAGTCATGTACTTCACATATTTTAGGTAGCCTAGAACCTACCTAACTCATAGTTTTGTCTCAAATCTTCTAATGTCACTAAGTTGGTTTAAGTTAACCTAGAGCTCTGATACCATGTTGTCACGACCCGAAACCCACCCTGTGCGGATCTCGCATCGCGACTGCCGCCTTCAGGCCCGGGAGCCTTAGGGCGAGGCTCACATACATAAGCAGGGATATTGGATGGCGGTGCGACTCATAATTTGCATGCAGAAGCGTGAAAAACTTTTTCTTTTCTTTTTCTTATTTTAATATTTCGCACATTCGTCCGGTACTGCCGCTCTTCGCATTAAAACACATGATTATATATTCAGAGCATAATAAAATTAAAGACTTTATAAATACAACATATTCGGTTGCCTAGTGGGGCTTAATACATAACTGAGTACTACCTTCTATTACAAAATTTACTACTAAAAGTTCATAGTGTTTCACGAAGAAACTGCTTACCAATCCTTCCAAAAACAACCCGACTTATCATCTTCAACATTGGTGCTGCCTTCAGTCACTTGAAATGGGGGATCGGATAAAAATCCGGTAAGCTAATCTAAGCTTGTGAGTAATTTCGGTATTTGTCATGGGGTTTCAATTGGTAGTGGTTTAACACATGAGAGTTTATAAAACAATCGCTACCAATTGCTCGTATACTTTGAACACAGAATAAATGCATTCCTTAAAACAAATAGCTTTGAAACATTTAAAGTATTCAAGCTAAACTTATAAATATGGACTTCAAAACATGTAGATATGAAAATGAGGGTAAAACCTGCTTCCATTTTCAAACATAACATCTTATCACTTTCATTAGTGGAATCTGTTTCAAACCATACTCCCATTTTACTGATACGTGAAGATATCTTCTTCCTGGGGGATTAGATCTTGCTACCTGGCAATTTATAGGTCAATTGAATTTCGAAGAAACCAAAATCATGTCTGTTACAGGTCAATTGAGTTCTGAAGAACCCAAAATCCTGTCTGTGTGCTTATGCACTATTTATTTTACATTTAAATACGTTTCACATGACTATGTCAATAGATATTTTTCATGAGTAATTAAAACATCATGTTCATGACTTCATGATAAAATTTTGTATACTTGGAATAAGCAAATTCAGAATATTTAACAAGAATTGCATTTTAACTTCGACATGCTGAAATACATTTTGAGAAAAACTGTTGTGGAAACCAATCACTGAGCATGTCACAATAGGGTTATAAAAATAGAATAATTTAAACTGAAATCATGTAAATACTGAATTTGAAATTCAAACACTTCATATCTTTTGAACTTAAAACTTCTTCAAATCCATGGAGTTAAATCTCTACTTCGAATACAAGGTTACTCACCTTATATGTCTAGGCCGGCTCTATTGAGGTGCCTTCCCATTGCCTTTTCTTAACCTAAAACAATTTATGAAAATTTCATAAATCTCACATGTACTTAATCAACTTGTGATCTTTCTTATTCTTAGATTGTGTATGTCTACTATTTATAATAGGTTTATCTTTAAGAATTAAACTAACTTAATTCGCTTCATTGTTGAATCCCATGTCCATTTACTTATACATATATACTTATTTACAATAGACATTACCTGCGACGCATGTCATTTAGCGTCTCTGTATTTTCTCGTTCTTCCTCTTCTTCATTTAATTTGGCCTCAACAAGTCTCATTGATGCTGCTTCTTTCAAGAGCCGTCCCATTGGGACTATAGGGGCTGTGTATATGAATGGCCTGATAGAGATGATTTTGCTTGTCTTCGCTATCCTTATCTTTTGGTTGTTTACCTTCTGTTGCCATAAGAGTTCATCCATGAAGTCTTGTTGCGTTTTATCCATTATAATTTACTTGTACTTTAACCTAAAACACAAATTTAACGTGTTAGGAATTAATTTCATTTTAAACAATACTCTTCTGGTAGCTCCATTAATTTTAAGTTTGATTTATTTACGTCACATGTTTATGCGTCGTGTCCTTCCGTATTTTATTTCAAAATACGAACCTTACTACTTAGTTCAGTACATAGGGCAACGTTCTAGTTTACAGTCACTTGTCTTATGTTATTCATCAAATTTTATGTCTCTTCATTTTAAGGACTTCTTTTGATCAAATAGACTCTACCATTGAGTCCGGAACGTTGAAGAAATTCAATTTAGACCTCTCGGACTTTCATTTAGCTTTAGGGGCAATAAGGGCAAAATGGTAATTTTACCCCTGTAAGTGTCTTTATTTTTCAGGGACCCATCTCATAAAACGGACCTCACGATTGGTCTCAGAAGGTCCAAAATAGTAAGAATACACTAATAACTTATCCCATTTGGACATTAGACCATTTCGTCATTATTTAATTTAATTATATATATATATATATATTTGTTGCATAAACAGACGGGTGAGAATTAGTGACACAGTGGACAGCACGTGTCACCCCGCTCCTTTAGGTCATGAGTTCGACTCTAAGGGCGCGCAGCCCCTTTTTTTTTTTGATTTTTCGTGGGCCAAACAGCGTTTAAGGCCCTTAAGCCTGGATAGGATATTCTATCTTCGTGTGGGTTATTTAATTTAGGTCCAAAACGTGTAGCCAAACAGGTTAGACTAGGGTTTTAAAACCCTTAAGCCAAAACAGTTCCGTTCCATTTATGCGGTGGCCCTTCCCCCTTTATAACATGTGTCCGAGTTAACACGCTTAACTCTAATCGAGTTGGCGAGTTGGCTCATCGTGTTCTTCAACAACCCAACCACTGTAGCTCTAAATCTTTAACTCCATTTCTTTCAATTTCGTGAAGTTTGGCTCAATCAAACCTTTCTGTTTTTACTCCAAATTATCCTTGAGACAATATGGATCATGGTGGCATTCATTTGAAAGCTTAAACAGAGGTCAACAGTTGGTTTCAAAACTTCTATCTCTTATGATTTCTTGGCTAGTATATAGCCATTCCTCCATGAAATTTCATGGGGTTTGGCTTATTTTGATCCCCTGATCATGGAGGTTCATTTTTCATTTCTTAGGGTTAGTTTAAACATGGGGTTGGGAGGTTGGGTTTTAAACCCGAAACTTGCAACACCAATTTTTAGGTCCTTTACTTTGTCTTCTTGATCACGTACTAGGGTTTTTAACACCCTCTTGGGATTTAGTTGAGGTCTCAATACACCAAACGTGGTTTGGCTCGCATGACTTCAGACCTGCTTCAAGCAAGGTCCATTCATGGCTGCTCTTTCTCGGTTTGATGTTTTAGACTGTTTTCTTGGTCAAATTTCATGCTTGTTTTAGTTTAAACATATTCTAAACATCAAATATGCATAACAAAGCTTAAACTACTTACATACATGCAAAATATTTTAGAGAGAGAAAATACGATTTATATATTCTCTCACATTTCTCTCTTGATTTCCTTCTCCTCTTTCCTTCAGAATTCTTTCTTCCTTCTTCTTGCTTCCTTTTCTTTTGATTTCTTTCTTAAGTAGCAAGCATGCAGTGCATGCACCTGCTCTTATAGCCATTCCACCGCCTCCTCTCTCTCTTCCACTCTCTCTCTGTCTACACGACCTCACAGCCTCCAACCTTCACTTCTCATCAATTCCTTTCAAATCTAATAAATTTTACTTTTCAATTTTTCAGCTTTGCATTTAATTTTGTTGATATTTTGTAAGTTACATGTATATTTTATGTTTACACACACTAAAACACACTTGCACACACACACACACAAACACACATCAGCCGACACTTACACACACTGATTCACTATTTTGCACAGACATAATACATCTGCATGTATATTCAGATACATATATATATATATATATATATATTTGTTTCCATGTGTATATATATATACATACTTTAAATCATATACACCAAACACACACTTAGTGTGTGTATTTTTCTTATTATATTATATACATATTAAAATCATATGTATATACTATACACATAATATAATGCATATAGATATATTTATTTAAGTACTCTTTAACTCTCGGTCTATTTGTTGTTAATTTTTAACTACGATTCATTACCTCGTAATGCGTGCCATATGACCCGATATTTTGGGTCAGGGTGTTACATTCCCCCCTCCTTATTAGAGTTTTGTCCTCAAAACTTGAGCGTTCTTTATCTTAAGGGTTAAAATCTCTTTTCTTTCCACATTATTTCCATTTATCATATTCACGTGTGTAGTAGTCGAATTTAAACGATAAGCATATATATTAGATAGAACTTAAATATCCGACTGTGTACCTAGTTGACCTTTAGAGGTTTGTGCAGTTTTAGAAAATATATTGGAAACTCGCCCGTACCTCGTAGGTTCCTGACTTCCTCCTGGTTTCTCTGCAGTCCAAGCCTGTGGCGTAGCCGATGAAGCCAATGCAGTAGGCTCTCCAGCAGTTGAACTCCACTTTGGGCAATCCTTAATACGATGCCCAGATAGTCCACACTTATAGCAAACTCCAGTACCTTGCCGACAAGGTGCAAAATGTCTTTTCTAGCAAGTAGGGCGTACATGAGTCTTTACTGTCTTCTGACTAGTATTACCTCTTTCATTGACAGAAGTCATACTTTTGACTCCCGTTCTAGTTTCTTCATCTGCTAAGGAGTGGGGCTAATCTGTTTCTTGTCCTTTTTCTAAGATAGGGCAACCCCAGCTCTCTCAAAGATCTTGGCATGATTTACTACAGCATTATACGTGGGGAGCTCGAAGGGCTCAAGTCTGTATATGATACCATCTCTGAGGCCACTTTTAAATTTTCTAGCCTTCAGATCCTCGGTCATGATAATGTGGGGTGAATAGCGGGCTAGTTTCATGAACTTAACCTCGTATTCAGCTACTGTCATAGTCCCTTGGGTTAGAGTCGCAAACTCTGCTATCTTTTGGTTCTTCAGCGACCTTGGGAAGTGTTTATCATATAATACTTCCAAAAATCTTTCCCAGGTCATTGGCGGTTCTCTTTCCTTTTCCAGAAGCTGTAATATCTCGACCCGGGATACCCGGTCATATGGCACGTATTACGAGATTATGAAAATTTATGTGAAGATTTTTACACTCAAAAGAATAATTAATTAATTAAATTATTAATTAATTAAATATACGAAATAATTATTTTAATTACAAAATGAATATTGAAATGCACCATTGCATTTACATGGAAGGTAAATGGTATGTACGTATATATGGCCAATTATGTATACATGTACGTATATATATATGTATATGTATATGCATATATGTAAGGATAATTTAAATAAATATTTTAACACACTTTTATATCAACATGGAAGGTGTATCATGTATGTATAAATATATATGTGATCCAATATGTATGCATGTATGTAGATAATCAAATTAAAAATATATAAGTAAATATATGTAAAATTGTGAACAGTAGTGTGAATGGGTGTGAGTGTGTGTCGGCAGTGTGTGTCTCATGGGTGTGTGTGGGAGTGTATTAGTGTGTGTTATATTATATATATATATATATATAACATGTAAATATCAAGCAACAATTAATGTAAAGTGGAGATTGGGAAGAGCAAAATTAAATGAAGCTAATGAGCTGTGAGGGCTAAGGTAGGGCTATGGAGTCAGATTGTAGAGAGAGAGAGAAGGGAGAGAGAGAAGTCGGTTGCCTCTTCTTTAAAAGGAGACAAGCATGCATTGCATGCTTGTTTTGAAAAAAAAGAAAGCTAAGGAACTGAAGGAGAAGAAGGGGAAGGAAACCAGAAAGAGAAAGACTTAGAACCCACGACCAAAAGATGAGAAATTTGGAAAATTATCATTTTCTCTCTCTAAGATTTTAAGCATGATATGAACTGTTTTTAAGTTGTTAAATATATATGATGTTAAATATATGTTTAAGACATGAATAAGCATGAAAATTTCATGAAAAACACTCAAAAAATGACAAACCCAAGAGCGACTGCCATGGATGACCCTTCAAAAACAAGTCTGAAATGGGTGAAACTAAATGGGTTCTGACCTACCAAGACCTCAAGCTGAGGTCAAGAGGGTTTCAAATATACCACTACGCGATTCCAGAACCTAAGAACAACCCTCCAAATATTGAGTTGCAGGCTACGGGTTTGAAACCCAAAGCTTTAAACTCAAAGTTAAAATGATATTTAAGAATGAGAACCAAAACTACATGTAATATGGATCATAAAGAATCAAACCCCAAGGGTTTTAGCTCAGAAATGAGCATTTACGACACATGTACAAGTTGATTATCAAATTTCCAAACCGAACGATTGAACTCCTTTGAGTTCTTAAAAAGAATGCTAAAGTGTTCTTTAGTGTCATGGAAGTATATTAGAGTGAAAACAGTGAGAAAACAGCAAGCGAAAATGCACGAAATTGAAAAGAAAAGAAACCTGCAACTAGGGCAACGTAGGGGGAGAAAGGAAGAAGAAAGTGAATAGTGACGGTTCAGGTCAAAATGGGTCAAATCGATCTCGGGTCAAAACCCGACCCATCGCATAAAACGGTCAAGTTGGACGGTGTCGTTTTGAAGTGTTGTGTTTAAATTAAAAGACATTAGGGCTGATGTCATCATGACATCAGCATCACGTATAAAACCGACCAGGCTGGTTGGTTTACAAAGGGACCGGACTGGTTCACTTTCAATTGGACTGAACCTTTTGGTTTTCAAATTTATTTAAAACTAAATAAACCAACACTTTCTATATTTGCAGATTGACCCCAGAAACTATGAGAAATTTCACTATGGCCCAACTGAGGGAAATGTTATGCAATTAGACCCCTGGAAAAATAATTAAATAATTAATTTAATTATTTAATAAATAAAGTAAAATTATTATTTTGCCCCTAGGTCATATATGAAGCAAATGAAGTCCAAATTAAACATATGAATACTGTATTCTTACTATTTTGGATATTTTGAGACTAATGGCAGGGTTCGTTTTGTGAGACGGGACCCAAAAAATAAAGACACGTAAAGGGGTAAAATGACCAAAATACCCCTAGCATCCTAAAAGCCAAATTTAAATCAGGGAAGGTCTAAATTGACTTTCTTTGACATCCCGAACTCAATAATGGAGTCCAAATTATGAAATGAAGTACAGAAAATGAGACACGTAAAACGGTAAATGACCATTTTGTCCTTTTACATACAAAAGTCCAAATTAAATTTTAGGAAAGCCTAAACTGACTTTCTTCGACGCTCCAGACTCAATGGTAGTGTCTATTCGACTAAAAAGAAATGTCTAAAATAAAAAGACATAAAATTTGATGAATAGCATCTGTCAGATGACTATAAATTAAAGTAATGCCAAAGTACTAATACTAAGGCGTATACGAGGAAATGAATTACGAAAAGACACGACACGTAAATATGTGAAGTAAATAAATTTAAATTAAAGTTAATGGAGCTACCAGAAGATGGAATCAAATAACTATCAAGTATGTATAAGAGTACAAATTGGCAGCATCGAGGAAACATATATGTGACATGGCTAAGAAATACCACATGTTAGAGTTCGGGTTTACTTACATTGGGTTCTTAGCATCGCATTCCCATGCGGGTACCATAATAGTTATCCCATAGTCTTTTTTCCATTTTCCATCGTTTGGGTGATCCTATAATCATGGATCAAAAATACATTGCATAATGAATTAGTGTTCATTCTAATTCCAAACATTTTTATTGAGTGTTTTAAGATCTTTTGAACTTAGTCTATTCAATTAAAGGTCTTCAAATTCCCAATTTAAGGTTCTTTGATGTTTTATATCTCATTTGTCCCTTTAAGGGCATTACGATAATTTATACTTTTAATGTCCTATATTTTTTCATACATAATTTACTTATTTAGACTCCATTTTGAGTCTATTGAATCCTTATAACATTTGTGTGGACTTATTAATTTCATTTTTATACTTCTGGTAACTTTTTTAAGTCGTAATAACGTATTCGTCATTTTTTAGTTTGTTATCAAGTCTTAATTTTCTCAAAGGGGTGCCACTATCAAGTCCAGAATATCGAATATGATTAATTTAGGCTTTTCTGGATCTAAATTTGTATTTATGTGACTTACATTAAGCCTAAGGACATTTTCATATTTTAATGCTCTCACGTGTCACATTTTTTGATACTTTTTTTTTTGCTAATATGGACTTTACTGTAGAGTCTAGAATGTCAAATAAAGTCAGAATATGTTGTCTTTGACATTTAACTGGCTTTTGGATCACTAAGGGTAAAATGGTAATTTTGAAATTTCACGCGTTTATATTTTTGGGACTTCATTTTACAAAATGGATCCCGTCATTGGGTCCGGAATGTCCCAAAATCTTAAGGTACATATTTTTATAGTCATCGGGGTTCTATTGGTCACTTAACTAATCATTAGGACATATTTGGAATTATTCCAGTTTGTCAGTTCATATTTTTTGAGAATTAATTTCACAAATCGGACTCCGCTGTTGAGTTTGAAATAACCAAAAATACTGGGTTGCACTATTCTTTTATTGTAATTTGCCATCATTTGGCCTATTTTTTTTGTCTAAGGGCATTTTGGTAATTTCTTTTACAATTAAAAAGATTTAAAATTATTATTAAATTAATTTCTGGGCCATTTCATAATTAACAGAAACTGTTGGGGTCATTTTGTATTTAATAGAAACTATTGGGATTTTACAATTTTAGAAACTAAAAAACCCTAAACCATCGGGTCCAAAAACATTACTGAACCAACCAGTTCAGTCTGGTCTATTGTGTCATGCTGACGTTAGCATGATGTCAGCCTGATTTTTATTCTTATTTTTTTATTTTTAATTCTTTTAAGCCAAAAAGGTGTCGTTCCAATAAGTGTTTAAACCCAATTATTAATTCGGTCGGGGCCCAACCTGAATATAACTGTCACGACCCGAAACCCACCCTCTGCGGATTACCGGATCGCGATTGCCGCCCCGAGACCCGAGAGCCCCGAGACAAGGCTCGCATATGCAGCGGTATCGAATAGATGTGCAACATACATTTTGCGGAAGTGTGAAAAACTTTTTTCTTTTCTTTTCTCATTTTTAAATTATGCACATCCGTCCGATACTGCTACTCCATACATAGCATACATGGTTACACATTCAGAGTATAACTAAAACTTAAAGACTTCATACATTAATACAATACATATTCGGTTGCCCTGAGGGCTTATTACATATTCTTACTTTGTCTATTCATACAAAACGTACTACTAGTGTTCATAGGTTCTTCAAATGAAACTACTTAAACATATCCTTCCAAAAACAGCTAGACTCATCGTTGTCGTCCTTAAGACCTTGTCTGCTGCATTACCTGAAAGGGGGGTCCGAACAAAGTCCGGGTAAGCTAATCTAAGCTTGTGAGCAATTCCAGTATTCGTCATGGGGTTTTCAATTAGCAGTGGTTTAGTACATAAAAGTTTGTAAAATAATCACCGCCAATTGTTCGGATACTTTGAATACAGAATATATGCATTCCTTAAATCATGTAGCTTTGAAACATTTAAAGTATTCAAGCTAAACTCATACTTTGTCAAATAGAGTATATAACTCAAAACATATGCATTTCGTAAAACAACAGCTTGAAACATTTTAAGTATTCAAGCTAAACTTATACATGTGAACTTTTAAAACATATAACATATCATGTATTTCTTAAATAGAGTATATAAAACTCAAACATATGCATATTGAAAATGAGAGTAAAAACCTGCTTCCATTTTCAAATCATTTGTCATCTTATCACTTCCATTAGTGGAATCCGTTTCGAACCGGACTCCCATCTTACGTATAAATGGAGATATCTCAGTGCCTGGGGGACTAGGTCCTGCTGCCGGGCATTTGACAGTCAATTGAGTTCGTATGTAACCCAAAATCTTGTCACGGGGCAATTGAGTTCGTATGTAACCCAAAATCCCGTCTATGTACTTATGCACCATCATCTTGTAAAACATTTATCATGTGACTTTTCTCATAGATACTTTTCATAACTTCGTAAAATCTTCGTATACTTGAAATAAGCAAATCCAGGATATTTAACAATAATTGCATTTTAACTAGACATGCAAAAATATATTTGAAGGAAAAACTGTTGTAGGAAAAATCAATCACTGAGCATGTCACAATAGAGTTATAAAACATAACATTTAAAAACTGAATCATGTAAATACTGAATTTGAAATTTCAAACACTTCATATCTTTGTATTTAAAACCTTTTCATATCCATGGAGTTAAATCTCCACTTCAAACACAGGGTTACTCACCTTGGTTCTTTAGGGTTAGTGCTAAAATGCGCTTTCCCACTTTCCTTGTAGTTCCTAAGAACAATTCATAAATATCTCATCAACTTCACATTCATTGTAATATCATCTCGATATTCCTTAACCTATGCTTAAATCGTATTAGATCCTACAATGATTTCATAAATTCATATGTACTTAACGTAACTCGTATTCTTAACCTATGACACAATTTAATGTGTTAGGAATTGAATTTATTTCAATTTATACTCTTCTGGGAGCTCCATTAACTTTAATTTAAAGTTATTTATTTGACATGTTTACGTGTCGTGTCTTTTCGTATTTCGTGTTCTCGTATGTGCCGTAGATTAGTACTTTGGCATTTCTTACATTTTAAGTCATCTGACAGATTCTATTTATCAAATTTTATGTCTTTTTATTTTTTACATTTCTTTGGGTCAAATAGACTCTACCACTGAGTCCGGGGTGTCGAAGAAAGTCAGTTTAGGCTTTTCTAACATTTAATTCGGACTATTACATGTAAAGGGGCAGAATGGTCATTTCCCGTTTTACGTGTCATATTTTTCTGTACTTCGTTTCGTAATTTTGGACTCCATTTTTGAGTCTGTGATGTCAAAGAAAGTTAATTTAGGTCTTCTCTGATTTCATTTTGGCCTTAGGGGTACCAAGGGTATTTTGGTCATTTTACCCCTTTACGTGTCTTTATTTTTCAGGACCCCGTCTCATGTCGTGGACCTCACCATTGGACTCAGAAGGTCCAAAATAGTAAGAATACATTAACAACTTGTCAAATTTGGTCAAGGGGTATTTTGGTCATTTACCCCTTACGTGTTTTTATTTTTCAGACCTCGTCTCGTAAAACGGACCCTACCATTGATCTCAGAATGTCCAAAATAGTAGAAATACACTATTCATAAGCTTAATTTGGACTTCATTTGCTATATTTATGACCCAAGGGTAAAATAGTAATTTTATCTTAATTATAAAATAATTAAATAATTATTTAATTATTTAAATATTTTCTCAGGGGTGTATTTGAATAAAATTCTCAAAATCTGGGCCACAGTAGAATTTCCCAAAACAGTTGGGGTCAATCCGTAAATAACCAAAGGTTTGGTTTATTTTATTTTTAAAATAAATTAAAAACCAAAGGGTTCGGTCTAGTTTTAGATGAACCAGTCCGGTTCAGTTGCAAACCAACCGGTTTAGCCGGTCTGCTTACATGTGGCTGACGTCATCATGACGTCAGCCCTAGATCTCATTTAAATTAACCGACATACCAAAACGACGCCGTTCCAATTAATCGGTGGCAAGCCCAGAGGCTGCCACCTGTCCGAGTCGACCCAGCCCTATTTCTAAAAATCGAGTTAACTCGTCTTCGTCTTCCCCACGAGAACAGGACTGTTGCCCTAATTCCAGTTTCCCTTTTTCTTCTATTTCGTGACATTTTTCTCTTCCATTTTCTCTGTTTTCTTTTCCAAACATCTTCTAACATCTTAATATACATTTTAGCATTGATTTGAAGCTTCGAATATGGTTAAATCATTGGGTTTAAACCATGATAACCCGAACTGTAAAACCTATGGTTCATGCTTATTTCTTAACCATTTTTTATGAGGTTTGGCTTGTTGTGATCCCCTCTTCATGGGGATTCAGTTTTCATTTAAAGAAATGGCTTAAATCATAAGTTTAGAGGTTTGGGGTGTAAACCCGTAACCTGTACTTTGACATTTGAGGGTCGATTTTTGAGCTTCAAGGTCGCGGGTGTAGGTTTTTAAAACACCCTTGGGGTCTAGTTGAGGTTCCAATAACCCAAACAAGGTTTTGATCATGTGATTTCAGACCTGCTTAAAGCAAGGTCCATCAATGGCGGTTTTCATGGGTTTGGTGTTTTTGGTGGTTTTTAATACTCCATTTCATGCTTGACATACTTATATACATATATTAAAAATCATACGTGCATATCAAACTTAAAACAGTCCCTAAAATGCTCAAATTCCTAGAGAGAGAAAAATACAAGAATTTGAAACTTTACCTGTTTACAATGTTTTCTCTCTTGTTCTGCTTCCAATTCTCTCTCTATTCTCCTCACTTCTTCTTCCTTTGGTTTCTTTTGCAAGAAGAAAGCATGGTTTGCATGCTTGGCTTCTTAAAGAGAAGGTGACCGACTCTTCTCTCTCCTCCATTCTCTCTCTCTCTCTCTCTCTCTCTCTCTCTCTCTCTCTCTCTCTCTGATTTCATAGCCCTACTCTAGACTTCCCATCTCATAAATTCTACTTTTTTCTCTTTTCTTCTTTGCATTTAATTTTCATAGATATTTATACATATAATATATACATATATATACATATACACATATATACAAGACACACACACACACACACCAGCCGACACACACACACACACATTCACATACTATTCAACTTTTCCACTTTTCATTTTTTTAATATTTTCATATTTCATTCATTTAATATATATATATATATACATATATATACATTTAACTAATACATATAAATATCCATTCCTATAATTAATTAATTAATGTAATAATTAATTAATTATATATATATAATTTTCTTTCCTCGTAATACGTGTCATGTGACCCGGTATCCCGGGTCGGGGTATTACAATAACCCCAAACCCGACCTGCTTATTGTTCTTCTTCCCCAAGACTCTAGCGAGGTCTTCGATGTCTTCTCCGGTGCTAGCGACTGTCATCGATCGCCTCTGATGACAAATCCGACAGGGTTCAATTTTGTTCTGTGTGAGGGTTCCAATTCTAGTGTTTTTTTTATTGGGTTGGTTCATTGACACGAAATTAAGGGTCACAGTAGGGCTTCGGCGAGGGCCCGACTTTTCGGCGACTCACTATTTTCCTATTTCTTGGAGTTCTGCCACTCTTTTTGCTCCTAAATTTCTCCTATAGGCTTCTGGGACCACATGGAATATTTTCCCATTCATAAAACGTAGTAAATCAAGCCTTAATACGTCCATTCAATTTTTCACTCTAAACTGAAACCCTATGTTTCTTGAAGGTTTCTTGACCATTTTAAATGATTCAAGTTGCAGAATGTTCCAAATTTAATTCTCTTTTGAGCTATGTAATTTGTTTCAAGTTTTGTTCGAGCTAGATCAAAAACCTAGTTTTTCATAATTTTGGGTCTTAGGGGTTCTTAGGGTTTTCAAGCTCAATTTGTTCCCTTTCTTCTCCATTTTCATTCTTTTCCAATTCTAATTACACACAGGTAAATTTAAACCACCAAAATAGCCTTCTTGTAAGAAATGTTTTAGTGAGAGAAACTCACCTCAAATGGCCATTTCCTCCTTCTCTTTCTGTCTCTAGGCTTGCATGGCTCATTTGAACTTCAGGAACTTCAGTGGCCCTCCCTTTTCTTACTCCAGACATTGCGTGCAACATGCAGGGGTTACATAGCCTTCTTTTTCTTCTTCATTTTCTCTCTAACAAGTCGTTCTTTCTCTCTACCCGTACACCACATAGTTCTATTTTTCTTTCTTCACATACAATTTACACAAAATATATATATATATATACACATATTACACATATAAATATATATATATATATATGTATTTTTTTTTAATTTGCATGAATTTCTATTGGTCCATTTGAGGGTCCAATGAGGTGTTGACACCTCAGCTCTTGAGCATGCAAACTTGAAATTTTATGTAGCTTATATATATATATATATATATATATATATATATATCTTGTGGGATATATAGTACAAAAGTGTTGCAGCCAAGTTGACTATTATTTTTGGCATAAGATTTTCCCTTATTTTTTGGTCTTGAGTTCAAGTCTTTTAGCCAACACTTTTGGCCTTACTGTCTCTCTTTTTCCTTTCTTATGCCTTGTTTGGTATTTTGGGTGTGTTTCTTGAATTTTCAAAGTTGCGTTTCAATTGTCGTAAAATCTTTTGGTATTCTCGCAATATTTTTTATTCTCATATACTTCACCTACATGCCTTTTATTTTATTTTTGATACGTTCTATCATGTTTAGTTCATACCAAAAACATATTATTTTTATCAAAAAATTCTCGATTAATTTTATTTCTTACTTATGTACTTGTATCACTTATTTATTCTCTTCATGTGTCGATTTCATAAACGAGATATTATCAAGTTTTCATAGCCGTCATTGTCTCATCTTGATTTTTTAAATGTATTTTAATTATCCTAATAGTCCATTATAATTATCGGAATAATCCTGATTAAACACGCTCCTTTCGTGCGTTACTTATCATTGGCATTATAGAGACTATATCTTCAAACATGAAGATTTTTCACACAAGGTTCACAATTCTTTCATATTCTTATTTGTTTTAGTTTAATAGTGATCTTGAAAGTCAAAGGTTTGACTTTTAACTTCCTCGAGTCTTTAAACTTAAAGTCTCCAAATTTTAGTATTAGCATTTCAGTATTTATTGCTTTAGTTTTGGAACCTGTGGTTATGGGTCTGTTATACTTTTATTACTCAGTCTGAGTTATCTTTTTAGCTACTTGACTATTTCACACTATTATCCATATTATGACTAGTTCCCTGTCTAGTAGTCATATTAATTTTTATTTGGCATTAAGTCCTGATTACATTACCGTTCATGGTTTCCCAAGTTCTGTTGGTGTCGTATAGCGTATCATGTGCCAAGTAAAGGTATCTAGTACCTTGATTGTAATATCCCGACCCGGGATACCGAGTCATATGGCACGTATTACGAGGTTATGAAAAATTAGTGTGAAAGAATATACACTAAAAGATATTAAATTATTTATTTATGAAATTAATTAATTAATTAAAAGAAATTAATCACTTGACATAATTAAATAGAGTATATATATAATACCTACAATACACACACTAAAGTGTATTGTGCATGTGTGATCAAGTGTGTATATACATACACACCTATATGTATGTATACAAGTATAGTATATATATACATATATATATATATTTATATGTATAAATGGGCATAAAGTAAGGAGAACACAAAATATCTAAAAGTGTGTGTGTGTGTGTCGGTTGAGGTGTGTGTGTGTGTCTTCATGTGTATTGGTGTGTGAATATATATATAATATACATATATACAAATATCATCAAAATTTAATGTAAAGCAAAAATCGGGAAGAACAAAATTGATGAGATGTGAAGGCTAGTGTAGGGCTACGAAATCAGAAAGAGAGAGAAAACGGTAGAGAGGGAGAGAGGTCGGTTGCTCTCTTTAAAAGCAAAGCATGCTTGCTTCATACGAAAGAAATCAAAGAAAGAGAAACTGAGAAGTTGAGGAAGAGATCAGAGCAAGAAGAAAGGAAGGAACCGACTCAAGAAGGTGAACCCATGAAAACTCTTAAATTTCTCTCTCTAGAAATATGCATGAATAGAAACTGTTTGAAGCTTAGTTATACATGGATAATGTTAGATATGTGTTTTAGAGTTGATTTAGCATGAAATCAGGCTATGAAAACAAACAAAAACATGAGACCCATAAACAAACCGCCATTGAAGACCTTGCTCAAGCAGGTCTGGACCGACTTCTGCCAAACCAGTTTTGGCTTATCAAGACTTCAAACAGAGACCAAGAGGGTTTTAAAACCCTAGTACGCAATCACAAAGCTCAAAAATTACTCTCAAAAGTCGAATTACAGGTACGGGTTTCAAAACCCAACCTCACAAACTCACTATTAAACCTACTTTTAAGAATGTAATATGAAACCCCATGAAAAGGGGATCATAACAAACGAAACCCCATGAATTTTGGCTCAGAAATAAGCATGAACGACCAACTTACAGTTTGGATTATCAAGACTTAAACCGAACTAATAAGTTCATTTTGAACTCCAAAATGAATGTCAAACTATTCCTTGATGTTTTAGAAACCTTTTGGAAATAAAACAGAAGAAAATTTATGAGCTAAACTTCACGAATTTGAAGAAAATGAAAACTTGAAACTAGGGCAACGTAGGGGAAGAAAGGAAGAAGACGATGAATAGTGACGGTTCGGGTCAAATCGGGTTCGGGTCGGAACCCGACCCATCGCATAAAACGGGTAAGTAGGACGATGTCGTTTTGCCTTAGGTTTTAAAATTTTAAAACGTTAGGGCTGACGTCATCATGACGTCAGCATTACGTGACAAACCGACTAAACCGGTTGGTTCAATGGGAGACCGGACCGGTTCACTTAAATCCTAACTGAACCAACTTGTCACGACCCGAAACCCACCCTATGCGGATTACCGGATCGCGACTGCCGCCCCGAGGCCCGAAGGCCTCGAGACAAGGCTCGCATAGGTAGCGGTATCGAATAGATGTGCTTCATGTGGTTGCGGAAGCGTGAAAATCTTTTTTTTTTCTTTTTTTTTTTTTTTTTTTAAAAAAATTTTGCACATCCGTCCGATACTGCCGCTCTTCATATTTCGGTATACATGTATAATCATACATACAGAGCATAACTAAAACTTAAAAGACTTTATAATTACAATCTTAATTCAACTGCCCCGTGGGGCTTAATACATATCCTTAGACTATCTGGAAGTACAAAATATACTAATCAAAGTTCATGTGATTTTTCCCAAGGGAACTACTTAAGCAAATCTTCCCAAAAGCTAGGTTCATCCTTAATGTCTTCAAAAATTCGATCTGCCATTAATCACCTGAAAGGGGGGCGGATAAAATCCGGGTAAGCTAATCAAAGCTTGTGAGTAATTCCTGCATTCGTCATGGGGTTTTCAACTGGTAGTGGTTTTAGCACATGAGGGTTTATGAAATACTCACTACCAATTGCTTGTACATTTTAGAACACAGAGTATATGCATTCTTAAAACAATAGCTTTGAACAATTAAAGTATTCAAGCTAAACACACATTCTCTTCAAATAGAGCATATGCAATTTAAAAGCATATAAACATGTGAAATAGAATAGGGATAATGCCTACTTCTATTTTCAAAATCACTTGTCGTCTTTTCTCTTTTATTAGGCGGAATCTGTTTCGAACCAGACTCCCATTTTACTGCCAATACTGTCGATGGAGATATCTCATTTGCCTGGGGGATTAGATCCTTCTACCGGGCATGTACTGTTGAATCCCGAAGGATTTCAACCATCATATAGGGTGGTACTTAGTACCGTTTATCTTATAAAACATTTGTCACATGACTTATTCAATAGATATTTTTCATGAACATTTAAAGCATGAAATGTACAAATTCTACAATAAAGCTTCAAATACACGTGATAATCAAATTCAGAATATTAAAGAGGTTTGCAATTGATTTAGACATGCTGATGTATTTTCAAGAAAAGAGCTGAATTTAAAACATTTAATAAGCATGCCGTAACAGAATATTTTAAAAGAACGGAATCATATATAGACTGAATTTGATGTTCAAAGGCTGCAATGACTTGTGCTTAAAACTTCTTCAAATATATGGAGTTAAATCTCCAGTTCAAATACAGGGTTACTCACCTTGGTCCGTTTAGGGTTAGCTCTACTGAGGCGCCTTCCCTTTTACTCTCTCTTTCCTTAGCCTATCAAGATTCATGAAGATTTCATAAATTTTCATATGTACTTAATTAACTCCACAACTCACTAAGTGTAGACTGTGAGAGGCCTAACTTGTCATACCTGTCTGTCTTATAACTGAAATACAGAGCTAGTAACTTATGTTCTTAATAATAATAATATTACCTGCGACGCCATTCGGCTAAGGTTTCTGTGTTCTCTCTCTCCTCTTCCAATTTCCTTTCTTCTTCCTTCTTCTTTTTAGCCTCCGCCACCATGGCCTTGGTGGGTGATTTGAACATGAAGGGGCTTACCGAGACGACCTCTGTCGCCTTGGCTATCTTGACAAATCTGTTGATTACTCTCTGTCGACGCAACAGTTCTTGCATGAAGGCCTGTTGCTTTGGGTCCTTGGCCCTTTGGGCCTTGGTCATGATCGTGTATTTGGTTCGTTGTTCTTCCATGATTTACCTAAGATCAATTTATGAGTTAGAAATTTTTATTCTAAGGTTGATGTGTTGTCATGTCCTCGTATATGCCGTAGATTAGTACTTTGGCATCACTTTAATTTATAGTCATCTGACAGATGCTATTCATCAAATTTTATGTATTTTTATTTTTTGGACATTTCTTTTGGTCAAATAGACTCTACCATTGAGTCCGGAGCGTCGAAGAAAGTCAGTTTAGACCTTCTTTGGTTTAATTTGGCTTTTGGTGTACTAGGGGTAATTTGGTCATTTTACTCTGTTACGTGTCTTTATTTTTTCGGGTCCCGTCTCTTAAAATGGACCCTACCATCAGTCTCAGAGTATCCAAAATAGTAAGGATACACTATTTATTTGTTTAATTCGGACTTCGTTTGACTTGTTTAGGGGGAAGGGCAATTTGGTCATTTTGACATTTTTAGGAGTCTTAAATTTTTCGGGGCCTTATCTCATGTCACAGACCTCACAAATGGACTCAGAGGGTCCGAGATAGTAAGGTTACATATATAACTTGTCATTTTTGGTCAAGGGGTATTTTGGTAATTTATACCTTAACGTGTCTAAATTTTTGGGCCCCATCTCGTAAAACGGACCCTACCATTGGCTTCAGAATATCCGAAATAGTAAGGATACACTATTCGTTTATTTAATTTGGACTTCATTTGCCCTATTTATGACCCAAGGGTAATTTAGTAATTTTACTTATTTAATAAAATAATTAAATAAATTATTTTATTATTTTATTATTTTTCCAGGGGTATATTTGCATAATTTTTCCAAAATTTGGGCCACAGTGTAAATCCGTAGAACAGTTGGGGGTCAAAATCAAATATTCAAAACTTTCGGACTGAACCAGTGGGTTCAGTCCTATCTCAAATGAACCGGTCCAATTCCAATTGAACCAATCCGGTCTGGTTGGGTTCATTGCGTAATGCTGACGTCATGATGACGTCAGCCCTAATAGTTTAAAATTTAAACATAAGCATAAACGACGCCGTCCCACTTAACCGTTTATACGACGGGTCGGGTTCCGACCCGAACCCGATTTGACCCATTTAACCCGAACCACCACTGTTCATCTTCTTCCCCGTTTCTTCCCAGTGTTGCCCTAGTTGCAGGTTTTCATTTTTTTCCTATTTCGTGGATTTCTACAACTCCGTTTCTTCTGTTTTCTTTTCCAAACACCTCCTAATACATTATAGAACACTTCTACATTGATTTGGAGGTTCGAATGTAGCTCAATGACTCGAATTAAGTCGCGATAATCCGAGCTGTTCATGGGTCGTTCATGCTCGTTTGTCGATGGTTTTTCACGAGGTTTTGCTTGTTTTAATCCTCTCTTCATGGGGATTAAATTTTCGTTCATAAGGGTAGGTTTAGAGGCAAGTTTAAGGGTTTGGGTTGAAAACCCGAAACCTGCAAGTCAATGGTCGAGGGTCATTTCATGTGATTTTTGGTCGCGGGTATAGGTTTTCATGACCTTCATGACTTCTTCTTGAAGTCTCAATGCACCAAAAAGAGTTTGGCTTCCATCATTTCAGACCTGCTATAGCATGGTCTTCAATGGCGGTTCACTGTTGGGTCACGTAGTTCTAGGTGTTTTTATGACCTAATTTCATGTTTAATCATGACTAAATATGTTTAAAACATCATATATACAAAATCTAGAACTAAAACAGTTTATGCATGCAAGATTTTCTAGAGAGAGAAAGTAATGGTTCTTGGTGTTTTACCTCTAACAGTGGATTTCTCTCTCTTTCCTCCTTCCTCTGAGACCTCTCTTCTCTTCTTCTAAATGCCCAGAACTCTCCCTCTCTTTCTCTATTGCTGATCGGTGGAGATCTTGTGTGTAAGCCATGTATGACCATTTGTATAGGTGAGAAATTAAATGGCTATCACCTCACTTAATTGCCCCTCATTTCACTCCCTTACTCCATCAGACCATAGCCATACCTCTCCCTATTCATCTTCACCTAATGGCCATATAATACACACATAAAGTACATGCCACCTTACCCATATTAATTCTCATGTCTCCCTCTCATCTATTCATGTATACATATATATATATATATATATTATATTTAATTTACATATTACTCCACACTCACACACACGGCTGGTATATATATATATGTATATATATATTTTTATATTTTCACTTAATTTGTCATATTTAATTTATTATTAAATTGTTTATTCAATTTATTACACTTTACCAATTAACCATCATATTTCATATTAATCATAATAAATACTTAATTTCTCATATTAATAAATTAATTTTATTAAATTAATTTATTATTGTTTTAAAAACATAATATTTACTTCCATTTTTCATACCCTCGAAATACGTGTCATATTACCCGACATTCTCGGGTCGGGGTATTACACAACTGGTTCAGACCGAAACTTATGAAAATTAGATTTTGACCCCAACTGTTTTACTGATTTATACTATGGCCCAATTTTTGAAAAAATTGTGCAATTACACCCCTGGAAAAATAATTAAATAATTAATTTAATTATTTAATAAATAAAGTAAAATTACTATTTTAACCCTGAGTCATATATGAAGCAAATGAAGTCCAAATTAAACATATGAATAGTGTATCCTTACTATTTTGGATATTCTGAGACTAATGGTAGGGTCCGTTTTACGAGACAGGGCCCGAAAAATAAAGACACGTAAAGGGGTCAATGACCAAAATACCCCTTGTCCAAAAATTAACAAGTTATTAGTGTATTATTACTATCTTGGACCTTCTGAGTCCAATGGTGAGGTCCAAATTACGAAACGAAGTACGAAAAAATACGACACGTAAAATGGTGAATGACCATTTTGTCCTTTTACATATAACAGTCCGAATTAAATGTTAGGAAAGCCTAAACTGACTTTCTTCAACACTCCGAACTCAATGGTAGAGTCTATTCTACCAAAAAGAAATGTCTAAATTAAAAGACATAAAATTTGATGAATAGCATCTGTTAGATGACTATGAACTGAAATATTACCGAAGAACTAAATTGAGGCAAGTACGAGAAATGAAATACGAAAAGACACGACACGTAAACATATGAAATAAATAACTTTAATTTAAAATTAATGGAGCTACCATAAGAGTATAAATTGAAATGAATTTAATTTCTAACACATTAAATTGTGTCATAGGTTAAGAGTACGAGTTAAGTTAAGTACATATGAAATTATGAAATCGTTTTAGGATCTAATACGATCTAAGCATAAGTTAAGGAATATCGAGATGATATTACAATGAAAGTGAAGTTGATGAGATGTTTATGAATTGTTCTTAGGAACTACAAGGAAAGTGGGAATGCGCATTATTAGCACTAACCCTAAAGGACCAAGGTGAGTAACCCTGTGTTTGAAGTGGAGATTTAAAATCCGCGATTTTGAAAAATATTATGATCACGTTATGTGAAGTATTTGAATATTAAATTAAGTCTATAAATGGTTCTTGTTTTTCCTATCATGACATGCTTAGTCACTGGTTTTTATCACAGTTTTCCTTAAAATGTTCAGCATGTCTAAGTTTTCAAAATGATAGATGTTATTCACTGATACCGAATTTCTTATTTCAAGTACATGAAAGTTATCACGATGTCATGAACGTTCTATTTTGAACTACTTACGAAAAATGTTTATTTGACATACTCATATGTTAAATGTATTTCATTACAAGATAATAAATACAGAATTTTGGGTTTTATGGAACTTAATTGACCTGCCAAAAATGAGACAGGATTTTGAGTCTCCTAGAACTCAATTGACCTGCCAAAACCTTAGATTGGATTTTGGATTCTTTAGAAACCAATTGACCTGTCAAATGCCAGGTAGCAGGATCTGATCCCTCAGGCAATGAGATATCTCAACGTAAAGTGTAAAATGGGAGTCTGGTTTGAAACAGGTTCCACTAATTAAAGTGATAAGATATTATGGTTGAAAATGGAAGCAGGTTTTACCCACATTTTCGCTATAAATATGTTTTGAAGTTTATAAGCTTCATTTGACGAATTATGTTTTAGCTTGAATACTTTAAATGTTTCGAAGCTATTTGTTTTATGAAATGCATATATTTTGTATTTCAAAGTGTACGAGATGTTATGTTTGAAAATGGAAGCAGGTTTTACCCTCATTTTCAATATGCATATGTTTTGAGTTTTATATACTCTATTTAAGAAATACAAGTTATGTTATATATTTTGAAGTTCATATGTATAAGTCTAGCTTGAACACTTTAAATGTTTCAAAACTTTATGTTTAAGAAGATGTTACGTTTGAAAATGGAAGCAGGTTTTACCCTCATTTTCACTATGCACATGTTTTGAAGTTTCTATATTTTATATGAAGAAGTATATGTTAGCTTGAATACGTTAAATGTTTCAAAGCTATCCGTTTTATGAAATGCATATGTTTCGAGTTATATACTCTATTTGATAAAGTACAAGTTTAGCTTGAATACTTTAAATGTTTCAAAGCTATCTATTTTAAGAAATGCATATGTTCCATGTTCTATACGAGCAATTGGCAGTGAATGTTTTACAAACTCTTATGTACTAAAAACCACTGCTAATTGAAAACCCCATGACGAATACTGGAATTGCTCATAAGCTTAGATTAGCTTACCCGGACTTTGTTCGGATCCCCCTTTCAAGTGATTAGCAGCAGTCTTGACTTAAGGACGATGATGATGAATCTGCTGTTTCTAAGAAGTTATGTTCAAGTAATTTTGTCTAGCACTACGAACATTAAGTATGAAATCTTATATTAGTAAAGTGGTACCCTGTTATGTATAAGCCCCACGGGGCAATTAAACATGTATTGTTTATAAAGTCTTTAAGCTTTTAGTTATACTCTGAATGTTAAATCATGTATGCTATGTAAAGAGCGGCAGTACCGGACGGATGTGCGTAATTTAAAAATAAGAAAAGAAAAGAAAAAGTTTTTCACGCTTCCACAATCATGTGTCGCACATCTATTCGATACCGCTGCTTATGCGAGCCTTCGCCCAAAGGTCCCCGAGCCTAAGGGTGGTGGTCGCGATGCGAGATCCACACAGGGTGGGTTTCGGGTCGTGACATTGATCTTTTCTTTTCTATAGGTTGTTTTGGTAGTGGTCATAGGAAGTCCATGGTATAACTATACTACACTACTTTCATTGTTTAGAGAGTACCGAATTTCTCATTCAGGTACTTTAGTCTTTTCTAAGGACAGAGTCCTTCATTGACTTACACAATTACACTTGAATTCATATGGAGGCCTAGAATAATGATCTAGAAAGAAAGGATCAGACTTTCACTTGCCTAAAACTTATACACAACTTCTTTCCTCTCTAGCCACTTTCCTTTCAATTTCTTCCCCCCCCCCCCCTTTTTTTTTTTGATTATAAATCCTGGCTTGGATTCACTACATGTGTTCGGTTGCATGATTGCAACGTTACTTGCTTAAGTCTCTTTTCGTCTACTTAGATTTATTCGATTATCGAAAACATCGTATTTCCCTTTTGTATTTTCAGCATTGTATTTCCTTTTTGTGTTCAGGAGCATCCTTTGGTTCGTGTAAGGATGGTTTGCTCACGTGCTTTTTACATCACAACATTTTTTCCATGGAAGGGCAACTTAAATTTATTCATAATATTCATTTGTGATTCTTAATCACGTGTCCAATTCTAAGTGTCACTCAAGTCGAAGATTTATCAACCCCCTTTCGTTTAATTTTGCACTATTTCATTGGCACACTTGCCCCTTTTTTCAAATTCGTATGCATTCATTTCTTTATCAATTAGATAGGTTGAGGAATTTAGTTCTTCTATTTCTTTCAAATTATAGACTAGTATGAATGCTCTTTATTTCTTGCTCACGATTGAGATTTTCATAGATTTTGATCTCTCATTCCTTTATGAACCTTCCACATCATTTTTGAATAGTTTAAATCTCAAAGTCCAATGACATTTTCTAGCGATAGTCTTTCATTTCTGGTTTCTCTTACCTTTGCATAATTATTCAGATGTCTAATTTCTTATGCCTGTTATCATATTCGGTTTATCATCATATTACGTTTTTCCCTAATCGTCTTTCGATTTTAATAAATTTGTTTCTCTTATAGAACTTATTTAATTGTATAGGGAATACCTAGTACATTCTATGACTTCAGAGCCACACAGTGAGGTGATTAGTCTCATCTATAACCAAAGATTTAATAGCATACTAGCACTTATTCATTTGTAAGTACTGCTATTCATAATTTTTTCCATTCTGTACTGCATATCATATTTTCGAATCGCTTAAGTCAATTAGCCATCCCATCATTATTGTCATTATAGTTGACAATTAAAGTTTATCAAAATTAATTAAGGTTTTTTTTTTTTCCAATCATGGAAGTTCATAACTTCCTTAGCGTCATAAATTTTGTTATTGTTACTTTCTCTCACAATCACAATTGTTCTCGTAGTATCTCAAAGAATTATGTATCATTTTATCATAATCATTGTCCTCACAAGCTTTTCTAGACATTTACTACAAGTTCAATCTCTTCGATCATTAGATCACATTGATCCTCCAAAGTTATTCAGAGTCATTTACCATTTACCTATTGAATTAAACTCAACTAAGTCGATAGAGTATTACTCCTAATTAGGTCATATCGTCACCTAGATCAACAAGATCTATTAATTTTTCCCCAATGATCATTCATTATGTGTCAATCTTATTTTAGAACCATTATATTTCATAATGTTAACATTGACAGTCTCGCTTATTTAGTAATTGTCTCTCAAGGGTCTATTTGTCTTTACCCCATCAGGGTCTATCAATGACTCACTCAAGAGTCCTCACATTCTAATATATCATCAATCCATCTGGAGTCTCAAACTTCTCATGTCACTATCGATTAAGTCTTCCTCAGACTACCTCTCATATATCTTTGTTGTCAGATCCACCAACCTTCCAAAATTTCACAATCCCAACTCTATGTCACTTTATATCTTCCAAAAGAGCATTAATCGTTGCCCTTGTTCAGACTATAGTTTCCCATAATTCATTGATCAATTCACAACTCAATTATCTAAGGGTCATCAACTTCAATACTGTTACAATTCCTCCTAAAAATCCTTAACCTTTTCCCTTAAGCATAATACTATCTCTCAAAGGTTACTATGCATTTGATCATCTCAATCGCCTAAGAATCATAAAATTTATTCATGGTATAGTCTTTCCCAAAAACCATTAACCTCAGTACCTAAACACGTTATCATCTTTTGAAATTATGGATCATTTAATCATCTAAATAATCCAATAGTCCTTAAGTCCAATGTTGGTATGATCTCTCTTAAAGAATCATTAACCTATAGCTCTGATACCACTCTATCACAACCCAAAACCCACCCGATGAGGATTAGGGGCAACGACCGATACTGCCACTTGGACAGGCCGTAAAAAATCAAATGAATTACACAAGAGTGATAAAAGTTTTTCTTATTTTATTAAATACGAAAACTACACAAATGCAACTCATCCGATAACAAATCGAACTCTAACAACCATCAATCAAAATATTTCCAAGTGCAATTTTAATCATCATGAATCACCATTTAAGTCTAACATCATCTCTAGTGTCACCATATCACAATAACAGATATTAACATTAATCTTACAAAATACCTATTCATATTATCACTTAGAGTTATACATCATCAATATTGCTCACTAGTTCTACTAGTCGCATCATTGTATTTCCTCCCATATGATGCTACCTAAAAATTTGTTATAAATATGGAGTGACCTAACTTAGCTCAGTAAGTAAATTCCCTCACTCTGCCAAGGGACAAGGTTAGTTTAGGTAACAGAATGTAACCAAATGGCTATATAACAATAGCCAGTCACAAGGAAAATTGATCAACAAAAATGACCTGTGAGTCCAAAAGGCATATCCCAAAGTAGCTTGAAAAAGGCAATGTAAGCAATTTAACAAGTCAACAATAGGGATTTAGCACATATAATAATTGGCTGCCAAAAATCACAAGATACCAAATCGAAATCCAATGATAGGCTTGCAAAGTGTATCCACAATCAAAGAGTGCATCATCAGATTAAGATCGGAAACAAGATATATGATACTAACAAAATAGATACTATCAACAAATAGGGCCTGACTACCCATAAAAGCACTCATTCAAGTTCGCCCCTCATTTGGGTTCCTGAATATCACTAAGAGCTCTTATCAAATATCATGTCCTCCATGGACAAAGTGTTAGGTATCATTCCTAATTACCGACCCGTAGGTCTAAATCAGCATCTATAGAATCTGGATGGACGTTGCGACAGACACAACTCTTGGCACTCATAATAATATCATGATCAGCAAACTTCCACAAAGAATGTACAAGTGTCAAATTATGGACTCAAATAACTGTCAGGTATGTATAAGAGTACAAATTGGCAGTATCGAGGAAACATCTATGTGACATGGCTAAGAAATACCACATATTAGAGTTCGAGTTTACTTACATTGAGTTCTTAGCATCGCATTCCCATGTGGGTACCATAATAGCTATCCCATAGTCTTCGTTCCATTTTTCATCATTTGGGTGATCCTATAATCATGGATAAAAAATACATTGCATAATGAATTAGTATTCATTCCAATTCCAAACATTGTTATTCAGTGTTTTAAGTTCTTTTGAACTTAATCTATTCAATTAAGGGTCTTCAAATTTCCAATTTAGGGTTCTCTGATACTTTATAGCTAATTTGGCCCTTTAAGGGCATTATGGTAATTTATACTTTTAACGTCCCATATTTTCTCATACACAATTTAGCTATTCAAACTCTATTTTAAGTTTATTCGGTCCTTATAACATTTGTGTGGAATTATTAATTTCATTTTTATACTTCTGATAACTTTATTAAGTCCTAATGACGTATTTGTCATTTTTTAGTTTCTTACCAAGTCTTATTTTCCTCAAAGGAATGCCACCATCAAGTCTGGAATATCAAATATAATTAATTTAGGCTTTTCCGAATCTTAATTTACATTTATATGACATACATTAAGCCTAGGGGTCTTTTCGTAATTTTATGTTTTCATGTGTCACATTTGTTGATACTTTGTTTACCAGAATGGACTCCACCGTTGAATCTGGAATGTCAAATAAAGTCAGAATATTTCACCCTTGACATTTAACTAACTTTTGGATCACTAAGGGTAAAATGGTAATTTTGACATTTTATGTGCTTATATTTTCGGGACTTCGTTTCACAAAATGGATCCCGCCATTAGGTCCGAATGTCCCAAAATGTTAAGGTATGTATTGTTACAGTCATCGGGGTTCAATTGTTCACTTAACTAATCATTAGGACATATTTGGAATTATTCTAGTTTGCCCGTTTATATTTTTTAGAATTTAATTTAACAAATCAAACTTCGCCGTTGAGTCCAGAATGCCCAAAAATATTAAGTTACAGAATTCTTTTATTTTAATTGGCCATTCATCTGGCCTATTTTTTGGCCTAAGGGCATTTTGGTAATTTTTCTTATAATTGAAAGGATTTAAAATTAATATTAAATTAATTTCTATGCCATTTCATAATTAACATAAACTTTTGGGGTCATTTTGTATTTTAAAAAAACTATTGGGGGTCATTTTATAATTTTAAAAATTATAAAACCCTAAACCATTGGGTTCTGTTGGGTTCCAAGTGAACTGGTCCAAAACAGTATTGAACCAACCGGTTCAGTACGGTCTATTGCGTCATACTGATGTCAGCATGAAGTTAACCCTATTTTTTACTTTTTTTAAAAAAAAACTCTTACAAGCCAAAACAGTGTCATTCCAATAAGTGTTTAAACCCAATTATTAATTTGGTCAGGGCCCGCCCGAATCTAACCTGAGACCCGACCCGATTACTATTCTTCTTCCCAAAAACTCCGACAAGGTCTTCGGTGGTCTTCTCCAATGACAAATTTGATGGGGTTCGATTCTATTTTATGTAAGGGTTCCAATTCCAGTGTTTATTTTTTGATTGGGTTTGTTCTTAAACACAAAATAGAGGGTCACAGTCGGGCTCCAGTAAGGGCTCGACTTTGTGGTGACTCACTGTTTTCCTATTTCATGGAGTTTTGCTACTTCTTTTCTCCCAAATTTCTCCTATAGGCTCCTGGGACCACAGGAAATATTTTCCCATTCATAAAACGTAGTAAATCAAGCCTTAATACGTCCATTCAATTTTTCTCTCTAAACTAAAACCCTATGTTTCTTGATGGTTTCTTGACCATTTTAAATGATTCAAGTTTCAGAATGTTCCAAATTTATTGCTCTTTTGAACTATGTAATTTGTTTCAAGTTTGATTCAATCAAGATAAAAAAACTCAGTTTTTTATAATTTTGGGTCTTAGGGTTTCTTCTGGTTTTCAAGCTCAATTTGTTCCCTTTCTTCTCCATTTTCATTCTTTTCCAATTCTAATTACATACATGTAAATTTAAACCACCAAAAAAGCCTTCTTGTAAGAAATGTTTTAGTGACAGAAACTCACCTCTTATTTTCTCATTCTCTCTCTGTCTCTAGGCTTGCATGGCTCAACTGAGCTTTAGGAACTTCAATGGCCCTCCCTCTTCTTGCTCTAGACCTTTCATGCAACATGCAGGGGTTGTATAGCCTTCTTCTTCTTCATCTTCTTCTTCACTCTTTCTCCTAACAAGTCTTTCTCTCTTTCTACCCGCACACCACAAAATTTTGTTTTTCTTTCTTCGCATATAATATACACACAATATATATATATACAACATATATATATATATATATTTGAATTTGCATGAATTTCTATTGGTCCATGTCAGGGTCCAATAAGATGTTGACACCTTAGCTCTTAAGCATGCAAAGTTGAAATGTTATGTAGCTTATATATATATATATATATATATATATATATATATATATATCTTGTGGGATATATAGCACAAAAGTGTGGTAGCCAAGTTGGCTATTATTTTTGGCGTAAGATTTTCCCTCTTTTTTTGGTTTTGGGTTCAAGTCTTTTGACTAACACTTTTGGCCTTATTTTCTATCTTTTTCCCTTCTTATGCCTTATTTGGCATTTTGGGTGAGTTTCTTGAATTTTTGAAGTTGCGTTTCAATTGTCATAAAATCTCTTGGTATTTTCGCAATATTTTTTATTCTTGTATGCTTCACCTACATGCCTTTTATTTTATTTTTGATACATTCTATCGTGTTTAGTTCATACCAAAAATATATTATTTTTATCGAAAACTCTCGATTAATTTTAGTTATTCCTCATGTACTTGTATTACTTATTTATTCTCTTCATGTGTCGATTTCATAAATTGAGATCTTATTAAGTTCTCATAGCCTTCATTGTCTCGTCTTGATATTTTTAAATGTATTTTAATTATTTTAGTAGTCCATTATAATTATCAAAATAATCCCGATTAAATGCCCTCCCTTCGTGCGTTATGTTAATCTTCCTCAAATGCACTTCGTGCAAAAAATTTTCACATTCACTTGTGTGTCAATCCTCGATTAACACTAGTCATAACTTCTATCAAATCATGACCCGCGGTTCATGCTCTGAATTTTCGCAAACCCGAGGAGTGAGTAAAATGAAATAAGAAGAGTAAATGAATGGCCATTAAGATGGATTTAGTTGATTTTGCATTCATTCCCCCATGTTTCCCCAAAATTAGAGATAAAAACTTGCTATTTGACTAAATCAAATGGCCTTCTAATGCCAATTAAATATCTCCCCTAATCATTATTCAAAATAGGTCCAAGTCATGTCAAGAATGGTCTCCAAAATAGCCCCAAAATATTTCTAAACTGCCTTGAAATAATGGTCCAAATGGGCCCCAAATGCCCTAAAGCATGGTCCAAGAATAGGTCAAAAGGTCCACCAAAATTGGTCTTAGGAAGTGGCCAAACATGGCCCATGAGAGTGGTCAAACATAGCCCAATGAGGCGGCCAAACACGGCCCAAAAAGGTGACCAAAAATGGCCCAAAAGGGTGGCCAAACATGGCCCAATAGGGTGGCCAAACATGGCCCAAAAGAGTGCCCAAACATGGTTCAACAAGGTGGCCAAAGGGGCAGGTGTCATGAAGGTGCAACAGACTGGTATGCAGGGGGTGCTAGGCACTCATGCGCGAGTGCAAGGGGGGCAGGCTAGCAGGGCGTGCAGGGTGTGACTAGGCAGGTCTGGACCTAAAAATCTGATTTTCCTACAAGTTTACTATAGCTGGCTGTGGCTGAATTTCTCTGTCTAGCAGCCAATTTTCTCTATTTTTCAAATTTTTTTCCAAAGTTTTGTAATCTACTTTTTCCCCATTTTTAGTCTATTTCTTCAACGTTTTTAACCCCCCATTTTTGACACCTTTCCCACCTATTTGAAAGGTGTTTTACACACCTAACAAATCTTTTAATTTTTACAAAATTTTAACATAATCTCATTTGTTTTCTAAGTCTTTTCCCACCTAATATTCATAATACTTCATATAAATAAGGGTTTACACATTCCATCCTTACTCGATGGCCATAATTTTATAGAAATAAAACATACATCCTTTAAATATGCAATCCACCATATGTACTCATATATTTGAAATTTAAATGTTGCAAACTTCATGTTCATTACAAATATGAGGTCTTGCCCATTGTTTTCATAATATACAAAATTTCTACAAGTCTATTTCATATGGTTTAGGGCTTATGCCCATATACAACTCAAAACATGCCCCAAGGGCCAAATATCCTCTGTGGTCCATTTCTCCTCCGCTATTCAAGACTTCATCAAGTCTCAAGTACCGGGAGCCTCATTTGTAATATGATATCCCACGAAGGGTCAGCTCAACTATTGGTATGAGATAATGCTAATGCAAGGAACAAAATTAAGGCGTGGCATGTGCAAGTGTACATTTAAAATTTTTAATCCTCCAATCTCTCAATACTATGCAATGTCAATATGCATGACACACACATGCAACTCCATGTCACACCCATGTCTCGCTTCACGGTCCTTCCCCGTCAACCTGCGAGTACTGTCATATGTCTAGCTTCACGGTCCGTCCCCGTCAGCTCGCGAGTATTGATGGCCAATTTTGAGTTTTTCACCATATGATCTACACCCTCATAATGCATATCAACCAAGCGCTCAACCCACCCATGTCTCGCTTCACGGTCCTTCCCCGTCAGCCCGCGAGTACTGTCGTATGTCTCGCTTCACGATCTGTCCCTGTCAGCTCGCGAGTACTGATGGCCAATTTTGAGTTTTTTACCATAGGATCTACACCCTCATAATGCATATCACCAAAGCGCTTAACCCACACCATGTTTTCAAAGAATCACAATATGCCAATATGCCTCGATTTCTTTATGCAACTTCAATGAGACAATTCATCAAATACATGGTATTCACCTTAAGTCATGCATCATACACAAAGTAAATTATAACTTCCAAACCCCAAAACTCCTTCTACATGAACATATGCTATATACTATCCATTTCAACATATGCTCAAGTCACATACTCACCATCTTACCAATTCTCAAAGAACACATAGTTTCACAAAACATTAATGCATTAAACAATCATATCTTCCAAAACACAAGATCTATCTATATGAATATAGGCCACAATGTAATAAATCAAGCACATATTCAAGTCACATCTTCATTCTTGTAACAAATTCCCAAAGAATTCAAATAACACACAAGTATACAAAAAACCAATTCTAGGTTTTCAAAACAACATACCCTAAGTGACTTTCTAATAGTAAATAAACATACAAATCATCTAATCAACTTATAAAAAGAGCAAGGAAACTTAAATCTATTCCTAACTTAGCAAGATATCATACCTAAAAGGGTTTTTCTCAACCCTAGGGAGTTGTGTTCACTATGCATCCAAACCAATTAGTGAGAATGTAGTCCTTGACGTGGGAAACAACTTCCTAGAAGGAAGTCTTATGAGAATCCTAGCCTAGGGATGTGTTTTGGTGGCTTGAAACTTGGAAAATGCTAGGTTTTTCTTTACTTTTCTCCCATGCACGACTTCTGCTTCTTCTTAGACCAAATTCTGATAAACAATACACTAAGGGGCTTTATTTATTCTAAAGGGGAAAAGGCACAAAAAGACTATTTTGCCCTTAATGAGTCTAGGACCCCGTTACACTACAACCTATCCCGATACGTCTCAGTTCGATGTTTTTCTTTAGCTAAAGTTCTTAAAATTATTTTAAATGAAAATGTTTCAAAAAAATTATTTTCGCCTGCGGGCGGGTTTGGCCGGTTCCACCCAGGCTACCCGGGATGCTCTTTTGGTCCAATTTTTTAAACTATTTCCGATTAGGCTCAAATTTTTACAAGAGGTGTATTTTAATATTATAAGCATGTTTATTTTCTATGGAATACTACAATTATGTTCCTAAAGATGACTTATGCCTAAATGATGCATGTACAATGTCTTACCGACAAACAATGCATGAATAGTGCCCTACCGGCAAAAATGAAAAGTTTACCCAGATTTTTCCTATCTCTACATCCTTCCCCCCTTAAAGGAATTTTGTCCCAAAATTTAAAAATGTACCTTTATGAATAAATAACTTTGGATACCTAGCGCGAACCTTAGCCTCGCGCCCCCAAGTGGCCTCCTCGACCCCGTGATGGCTCCAAATGACCTTGACCAAAGGGATGGTCTTGCCCGGCAAAACCTGGTCCCTTGAGTTTAATATTTCTACAGGCCTCTCATCATAAGAAACATTACCCTCCACTTGAAGATCTACCCAATCTAGCACATGTGAAAGGTATGGTGTAATATCCCGACCCGGGATACCGGGTCATATGACACGTATTACGAGATTAAAGAAAATTGTGTAAAAACATTTACACTCAAAGAGAATAATTAATTAAATAAATAAATAATTAGTTATTTATTTATATGAAATAATTTGTTTTAATTATAATTAAATCAATTAAACACATAATTATTACATGGAAGATGAATTGTATGTGTGTATATGTAATCAAATATGTATGCAAGTATGTATATGGAAGCATGTATGTATGCATGTATATAGATGAATAAAGTAAAAATATCTAAAAGTGTGTGAACAGTGCAGTAAGAGTGTGTGTGTCGGTTGAGAGATATGTGTGTCTCCATGTGTTGGTGTGTGAAAATATATATATACATATTACATGCAAAATATCAAGCATAGATTGAAGGAAAAGCTGAGAAATTGGAAAGTTAAATTTATTAGGTGTAAGAGAAATTCATGAGAAGTCAAGAGTAGGGGCTGGGACGTGTAGAGAGAGAGAGAGGATGGAGGAGAGAGAGAGGTCGGCTACTTTTTCTTTAAAACCAAAACATGCAAGCATGTTTGTTCTCTTATGAAAGAAATCAAAAGAGGGAAAAGCTGAGGAGAATAGCAGAAGGATCAGAAGTAGAAGGAAGAGAGAAAGTTCACACTAAACAGGTAAAAATCCAAAATTTTACATTTTTCTCTCTCTAGGATTTAAGCATAGATACGGGCTGTTTTTAAGTTGTTTATGTATATATGATGGTTGGAATATGTTCTAACAATGACAAGCATGAAATGGAGTCTTAAAAAACCACCAAAAACACCAAACCCATGAAAACCGCCATTGATGGACCTTGCTAGAAGCAGGTCTGAAATCATGTGAACAAAACCTTGTTTGGATCATTGGAACCTCAACTAGATTCCAAGAATGTTTTAAAAACACTAAACCGCGATCAAAAATCACAAGAAATGGCCCCCATATGATGAGTTGCAGGTTTTGGTTTTTACAACCAACCTTTTAAACTCTCGTCAAAACTGATATTTAAGAATGAAAAACTCGACCCTATGATATATAGGTCACGACAGGACAAACCTTATGGGTTTTGGTTCAAAAATGAACCTGAACAACCGACTTACAGGTCGGAATATTAAAGTTGAAAACCGAAACAAAGAGTTCATTTTGAACTCCCAACTTAATACCAAATCAGTTGGTTATGTCTTAGGAATGATTTGGGACCAAAACAGTGAGGATCCATGGATCCAAACTGCACGAAAATGGAAGGAATGGAATTCAAAAATTAGGGTTTTCAGTCGGGTCTCGTGGGGAAGAAGAAGACGGGTCAACTCGGCCTTTAAATGAGGCTGAGTCAACTCGGACAGGTGGCAGCCTCTGGGCTTGCCACCGATTAAATGGAACGACGGCGTTTTGAATGTGGGTAAAATTCAATTGAACGCTAGGGCTGACGTCATCATGACGTCAGCCACATGTAATAAAACCACCAAACCGGTTGGTTTACAACCAGACCGGACCGGTTCACTTGGTTTGAGACCGAACCCTTTGGTTTTATAATTTAATTAAAAATCAAATAAACCAAGACTTTTGGTTATTACGGATTGACCCCTAAGCTTCAGCAAAATTATATTGAGGCCTAACTGAGGGAAATGTTATGCAATTAAGCCCCTGAAAAATAATTAAATAATTAATTTAATTATTTAATAAAGAAGTAAAATTACTATTTTACCCTTGGGTCATAAATAGAGCAAATGAAGTCCAAATTAAGCATATGAATAGTGTATCCTTACTATTTTGGACATTCTGAGATCAATGGTGGGGTCCGTTTTACGAGACGGGGCCTGAAAAATAAAGTCAAGGAGTAAATGACCAAAATACCCCTTAACTAAAATTAACAAGTCATTAGTGTATTCTTACTATCTCGGACCTTCTGAGTCCAATGGTGAGGTCCACGACACGAGATGAGATCCCGAACATAAAGACACGTGAGGGGGTAAAATGACCAAATTACCCCTAGTACCCCAAAAGCCAAATTAAAATCAGGGAAAGTCTAAATTGACTTTCTTTGACATCCCGGACTCAATAATGGAGTCCAAATTACGAAACGAAGTACAGAAAAATGAGACACGTAAAACAGTAAATGACCATTTTGTCCTTTTACATATAACAGTCCGAATTAAATGTTAGGAAAGCCTAAACCGACTTTCTTGGACACTCCGGACTCAATGGTAGAGTCTATTCGACCAAAAGAAGTGTCTAAAATAAAAAGACATAAAATTTGATGAATAGCATCTGTCAGATGACTAGGGACTGAAATATTGCCGAAGTATTAAATTGAGGCAAGTACGAGAAATGAAATACGAAAAGACACGACACGTAAACATGTCAAATAAATAACTTTAATTCAAAGTTAATGGAGCTACCAGAAAAGTACAAATTGAAATAAATTCAATTCCTAACACATTAATTGTGTCATAGGTTAAAAGTACGAGTTAAGTTAAGTATATATGAAATTATGAAATCGTTTTAGGATCTAATACGATTTAAGCATAAGTTAAGGAATATCGAGATGATATTACAATGAATGTGAAGTTGATGAGATATTTATGAATTGTTCTTAGGAACTACAAGGAAAGTGGGAAAGCGCATTATTAGCACTAACCCTAAAGGACCAAGGTGAGTAACCCTGTGTTTGAAGTGGAGATTTAACTCCATGGATTTAAAAAGATATAAATTGTTTGAAACTCCAAATTCAGTGTTTACATGATTCAGTTTTAAATTGTTCTGTTTTATAACTCTATTGTGACATGCTCAGTGATTGGTTTTTCCCACAACAGTTTTTCCTTCAAATATATTTCGGCATGTCTAGTTAAAATGCAATTATTGTTAAATATCCTGAATTTGCTTATTTCAAGTATACGAAGATTTTACGAAGTTATGAAAAGTATCTATGAGAAAAGTCACGTGATAAATGTTTTACAAGATAATGGTGCATAAGCACATAGACGGGATTTTGGGTTACATACGAACTCAATTGCCCTGTGATAAGATTTTGGGTTACATACGAACTCAATTGACTGTCAATGCCCGGTAGCAGGACCTAGTCCCCCAGGCACTGAGATATCTCCATTTCTAAGTAAGATGGGAGTCCGGTTCGAAACGGATTCCACTAAAAGAAGTGATAAGATGACAAATGATTTGAAAATGGAAGCAGGTTTTACCCTCATTTTCAATATGCATATGATTTAAGTTTTATATACTCTATTTAAGAAATACATGTTATGTTATATGTTTTGAAGTTCATGAGTATAAGTATAGCTTGAATACTTTAAATGTTTCAAAGCTATCTGTTTTATGAAATGCATATGTTTTGAGTTATATACTCTATTTGATGAAGTACGAATTTAGCTTGAATACTTTAAATGTTTCAAAGCTAATTGTTTTATGAAATGCATATGTTTTGAGTTATATACTCTATTTGACGAAGTATGAGTTTAGCTTGAATACTTTAAATGTTTCAAAGATACATGTTTTAAGGAATGCATATATTCTGTATTCAAAGTATACGAACAATTGGCGGTGATTATTTTACAAACTCTGATGTACTAAACCACTGCTAATTGAAAACCCCATGACGAATACTGGAATTGCTCACAAGCTTAGATTAGCTTACCCGGACTTTGTTCGGACCCCCCTTTCAGGTGATTTACAGCAAACAGGGTCTTGAGGACGATGGCGATGAGTCTAGCTGTTTTTGGGAAGATATGTTTAAGTAGTTTCTTTTGAGGAACCTATGAACTCTAGTAGTACATTTTGTATTAGTAGACAATGTAAGAATATGTAATAAGCCCTCAGGGCAACCGAACATGTATTGTATTAATGTTATAAGTCTTTAAGTTTTAGTTATACTCTGAATGTGTAACCATGTATGCTATGTACAGAGCAGCAGTATCGGATGGATGTGCATAAATTTAAAATGAGAAAAGAAAAGAAAAAGTTTTTCACGCTTCCGCAAAACGTATGTCGCACATCTATTCGATACCGGTGCCTATATGAGCCTTCGCCCAAGGGTCCCCAGGCCTGAGGGTGGCGGTCGCGATGCGAGATCCGCACAGGGTGGGTTTCGGGTCGTGACATGAGGCTCATACTTCCTGAACATCGATACGTGGAATACCTCATGAACCCCAGATAATTATGGTGGTAATGCCAAATTATAGGCCACCTCACCAACTTTCTTAAGGATCTCAAATGGCCCTATAAACCGTGGCGATAGTTTCCTGCTATGCCCGAATCTTTTCAATCCCCGTTGTGGGGCTACCTTGAGGAACACATGTGCCCCAACATCAAATGATAGAGGTCGTCGCCTCCTGTCTGCATAACTCTTTTAGTGACTCTGAGTTATCAACATAAGCTGTCTAATCATCTGTATCTTTTCCGTGGTCTCACGGACTATGTCAGGCCCTAGAGTAGTTGTCTCCCCTACCTCAGTCTAACATATCGGTGAACGACACGGTCTGCCATACAACGCTTCAAAGGGTGGCATCTCGATACTAGAGTAATAGCTGTTGTTATAGGCAAACTCTACCAGAGCAAGATTATCTTCCCAACTACGCCTGAAATCCGTAACACACACTCTAAGCATATCCTCAAGTATCTGAATAGTATGCTTTGACTGACCATCAGTCTGAGGATGGAAAGTAGTACTAAACATTAGCTGAGTCCCCAAGGCCGTCTAAAGACTCTGCCAAAATCGTGGAGTGAAACGTGGGTCTCGGTCTGAAATAATGGAAATAAGAATCCCATGTAGTCGTACTATCTCTCGGATATACAACCTACTAAGAATATCCACTGAATCAATAGCTCTAATCGGAGGGAAATGTGCAGACTTCGTCAACCTGTCAACAATAACCCAAATTACATCGTAACCTCTAGGTGACCTCGGAAGACCCATCACAAAATCCATAGTAACAAACTCCCACTTCCACTCGGCTACTGGCAATGGCTGTAATAAACCCCCAGGTCTCTGGTGCTCAGCCTTAACCTGCTAGCACGTGAAACATCTCAATACAAACTGTACCACATCTCCCTTCATCCCCGTCCACCAATACTGGCGGCGTAAATCATGGTACATCTTAGTGCCCCATAGGTGAGCTGCTAGGCGTGAATGATGGAAATCTCTAAGAACATCAGTCTTAAGAGACTCTGGAACAAAAACTTTACCCATATTCCTCAGGCTAAGGTCAGAATGAATTGTCCATCCCTTAAAGCCTTCGGTACTAGTAACTCGTGCTTGAATCTGCTCTACCTCTGTGTCCTGTAACTATGCCTCAATAACCCTGCTCAACAGTGTAGGCTGTGCACACATACTGAATAGTGCGGCGTGTCTCTCAGACTCGAGAAAGTCTAAGTTAAACTCAACAATTTCTCCCATCATCTCCCATTCCCTAATAGCAATGCTAGCAACAGTGTTCCTCAGCCTCCTACTAAGTGCATCTGCTACGATATTGGCCTTCCCAGGATGGTATTGAAGGTCAAAGTCATAGTCCTCCATATACTCCATTCATCTCCTCTATCGAAGGTTCAAGTCCTTCTGCGTGAAAATGTATCTAAGGTTCTTATGATCTAAGAACACCTCAAACCTCTCCCCGTACAAGTAGTGTTGCCAACTCTTAAGTGCAAAGATGAAAGCAGCTAACTCCAAATCATGTGTAGGATAGTTATGCTCATAATTCTCCAACTGGTGAGAACCATAGGCTATCACCCTACCCTCCTGCATCAACACACAACCTAGTCCCTCTCGTGAAGCATCACAATACACTGTATAGCCAATACCTCCCTTAGGTATAATCATGATATGTGTTGAAATCAGCCTCCTCTCCAACTCTTGAAATGACTGCTCACAATCATCTGTCCACTCAAATCTAATGCCCTTGCACTTCAAACGAGTCATCGGCGCGGTAAGACGAGAAAATCTCTCTACAAATCGACGGTAGTACCCGCCAATCCTAAGAAACTCCGAATCTCAAAAACATTTTTTAGCCTCTCCCAACTCATAACAACGTCAATCTTAGAAGGATCCACAGATACCCCACTTCCTGATACTACATGGCCTAAAAACTGTACCTCTTGAAGCTAAAACTCACACTTCGAGAAATTAGCAAACAAACGATGTTCCCTTAAAATCTGTAACACAGTCCGTAAGTGAAAAGTATGCTCATCCTCAGAAGGTGAATAAATCAAAATTTCATCAACAAATACCATGACAAACTGATCTAAATAAGGACTAAATATACGATGCATCAAGTCCATGAATGCCGCCGGGACATTCGTCACACCGAATGACATAACTATGAACTCATAATGGCCATAACGAGTACAAAAAGCTATCTTCGCCACATCCTCCTCCCGTACTCTCAACTGATGATACCTAGATCGAAGATTTATCTTCGAGAAACATCTCTAACCCCTAAGTTGGTTAAACAAGTCATCTATCCTCGGTAACGGGTACTTGTTATTGATAGTGACCCAATTCAGTCTCTTATAATCCACACACAAACATAATGTCCCATCTTTCTTCTTTGCTAACAATGCCGAAGCACCCTACGACGAAGTACTAGGATGGATAAAACCCTTACCCTGCAAATCAATCAACTGCTCCTTCAGCTCCCTCAACTCAGCTGGAGCCATACGGTAAGGTGGAATGAAAATGGGCACAGTGCCTGGGATAAGCTCTATCGTGAACTCTATCTCTTATCTCGGTGGTAGACCAGTCAAGTCATTGGGAAAGACATTTGGAAACTCATCTACTACTGGTAGTAATACACTTTCTATAGCCTCACTCCCATTTGCTATCAAACAAGCCAACATGTAACTGTGACCTCCCCAATCCTCGAGTCATACAAAGGTGGAACTAAGAAATCCCCACGATCCCCTATGAAATAGAAGCTATCTCCCTTAGGAGTGCACACAGTCACTCTCCCCCTATAGCAATCTATACTGGCCCGGAAAGTAAACAACCAATCCATCCCCAAAATAATATCAAAACCAAACATGTCAAGTAGAATGAAGTCAAAATAAAGGATGCGATCAGCTATCTCTATCGAGCAATCTCTATAGATCCTCGTCAATATCACACTACCCCCAACCGATGTGTCAACATGTAATAGTGGATCTAGCCAATCTACTTCTAACCCCAATGTCATAGCAAGCATGGTAGATATGAATGAATGAGATGCACCCGAATCTATAAGTACACTGGCCCATGAACTAAACACAAGGAATGTACCTCGAACCACTAAAGGTCCAGAAGTAGATGCCTCTGGTGTGGCCATCGCATAAACACGACCTTGAGTAGTCTAGCGCTGTCTACTTCCCCCTCTCGATCCCTGCTGTCCCCCTCCCCTTTATCCGGGAGAGCTAATACTCTGCACGGAGGGTGCAGGCTAGAAATATGGTGCCGGAGGTATATGTCCCAATGGTGGCTATGGCAAAGATGACTGAATGGGCTGATAGTAATACGGTCTCTGTGAGCCATGTGAAATCTACCCCTGAGCACAGTTGGCCCTAACATGGCCTGTCTAATGGCAAGTATAACAAAGTTGAGGAGCTCTCCACCCTTGACCCTATACCGAAGGTGAAAAAGATCCCTGGCTCGATCCAGCTCCGTATCCTTGACTAGGATCCCTCTGGGGGCAATTGGTCATTCTATGGCCAGGCCGTCCACACCGATAACAAGTCAGGGGCCTCTAGGGTACTCCCCCCTGGGAAGCAATAGGCATAGTAGGTTAGGGGGCCAAAAACTGGGCAGGTCACTACGATGTCTGTGCAGAAGAAGTACTAGTTTGGTACCTCTTCGATGGTCCCCTACCAGTATAAACTGGGGCAGATGTAAAAGTCTATGCTGTAACTGCCCCATTCTGTGTCCGGGACTCTCTAATCCCTCTAAGGTCAGCCAGCTCCCTCTTTACCCTAGTGGCTCTAGTCACTGCCTCATCGTATGTCTCAATGATGTGACCAGCCAATCTGTCCCTGATGGAAGTCTTCAACCCCTTGATAAAGTAGAGAACCTTCAGTCGCTTAGTCTCTGTAACATGTGGGGCAAACCTCCCCAATGCAGTGAAACGGGACTCATACTGAGTCACTGTCATATCTCTCTAGAGGAGTGCCACAAACTCATCCATAAATCCTATTCGGGCAGTCTCAGAAAAATAGTGGTCGTTAAACATGGCCATAAATGTGTTCCACCCCTCTCCGAAACTGTCTAACCTCCCAGCCGCTCCTCTCCACCACTGGCTGGCCAACTCTGTGAACTGAAAGGTGGCACACCTGATCTTCAAGTGTGGCTCAAAAAGCCTATGGGAGTCTAGAATCCTGATAATCTGATCTAACCACTCCTCAGTAACTAGGGGGTCAGGCTGCTTTGCAAATGTGGGAGGTCTCATCCGCTAGAACACCTTCATCACGAAGGTATCCCTAGTCTCACCACCAATAGGCCTGGTCTCTTGAATAATGCGAAAGCACTCTTGTAAAATGGTCGCCATATCTCTAGCACCAATAGCCTGCTCCACCTCCTTTGTTGGGGTAAGTGGAGGAGCAATGAGCTCCTCAGCTGCGCTATGTGCAGGAGTAGCAGCTCTGGGCCTGCCACGCTGAGGTGGTGTAGTAGCTCTAGGCCTACTGCGCCTAGGTGGTGCTGGTCTCGCTGGGGTTCTCTTTGGTGGCACTAGTCTACAAGTCCAATAAAAGGAATTAATACCTCCTTTTTACATTAGACATATGCATTTAAAAGAACACCAAGCATGTACATTTCAATAATTTACACTTCACAAGCAACAACTAGAATATGTCATAACATGCACATAACAAGTCCTTACACACTACACAATGTTTACCAAAATTTCCAATCATGTGTCGCGACCCTATTTTGTTCAACAACATTTCACTGTCTTTAAGTATTCGAACCTAAGCTCTGATACCACGTTATCACACTGCGAATTTCCATAAATCAGGGGAGTGAGTGAAATGAAATAAGAAAAGTAAATGAATGGCCATTAAGGTGGATTTAGTTGATTTTGCATTCATTCTCCCATGTTTTCCCAAAATTAGAGATGAAAACTTGTTATTTGACTAAATCAAATGGTCTTCTAATGCCAATTAAATATCTCCCCTAATCACTATTCAAAATAGGTCCAAGTCATGTCAAGAATGGTCTCCAAAACAACCCCAAAATATCTTTAAAAATGTATTGGAATAATGGCCCAAATTAGCTCCAAATGCCCTAAGGCATGGGCCAAGAATAGGTCAAAAAGTCCACTAAAATTGGTCTAAGGAAGTGGCCAAATATGGCCCATGAGAGTGATCAAACATGGCCCAATGGGGTGGCCAAACATGGCCCAAAAAGGTGACCAAAAATTGCCCAAAAGGGTGGCCAAACATGGCCCAATAAGGTGGCCAAACATGGTCGTAAAAAGTGCCCAAACATGGCTAAAAAAGGTGGCCAAAGGGGCAGGTGTCATGGAGGTGCAACAGGCTAGTGTGCAGGGGGTGCTAGGCGCGCATTCATGCGCGTAAGGGGGGTAGGCTGGCAGGGAGCGTGCGCATGGCAGGTGCGTACGAGCGGGGGCACGCGGGGCTGCGGCTGGGCAGGTCTAGACGCAAAAATCTGATTTTTCCTGCAAGGTTACTATAGCTGGCTGCGGTTGAATTTCTCTGTCCAGCGGCCAATTTTCTCTATTTTTCAAAGTTTTGCAAGCTACTTTTTCCCATTTTTAGCCTATTTCCTCAAGGTTTTTAACCCCCCCTTTTGACATCTTTCCTACCTATTTGAATGGTGTTTTACTCTTAACAAATTTTTTAATTTTCCCAAAATTTCAATATAATCCCCTTTGTTTTCTAAGTCTTTTCCCACCTAATATTCATGATACTTCATAATACTTCATATAACTAAGGGTTTACACATTCCATCCTCACTCGATGGCCACAATTTCATAGAAATTAAACATACATCATTTAAATATACAATCCACCATATGTACTCATATACTTGAAATTTAAATGTTACAAACTTCATGTTCATTACAAAATATGAGATCTTGCCTATTGTTTTCATAATATACAAAATTTTTCCAAGTTTATTTCATATGGCTTAGGGCTTATGCCCATATACAACTCAAAGCATGCCCTAAGGGCCAAATATCCTTTGTGGTCCATTTCTCCTCCGCTCTTCAAGACTTCATCAAGTCTCAAGTACCGGGAGCCTCATTTGTAATATGATATCCCACGAGGGGTCAGCTCAACTACTGGTATGACATAATGCTAATGCAAGGAACAAAATTAAGTCATGGCATGTGCAAGTGTAGATTTAAAAGTTATAACCCTCCAATCCCTTAATGCTATGCAATGTCAATATGCATGACACACATGCAACTCTATGTCACACCCATGTTTCGCTTCACGGTCCTTCCCCGTCAACCCACGAATACTGTCGTATGTCTCGCTTCACGGTCCGTCCCCGTCAGCCCGCAAGTATTGATAGCCAATTTTGAGTTTTTCACCATAGGATCTACACCCTCATAATACATAGAACCGAAGTGCTCAACCTACACCATGTTTTCAAATAATCACAATATGCCAATATGCCTTGATTTCTTTATGCAACTTCAATGAGACAATTCATCAAATACATGGCATTCACCTTAAGTCATGCATCATACACAAAGTAAATTATAATTTCCGAACCCTAAAACTCCTTCTACATGAACATATGCTATATACTATCCATTTCAACATATGCTCAAGTCACATACTCACTATCTTACCAATTCTCAAAGAACACATAGTTTCACAAAACATCAATGCATTAAACAATCATATCTTCCAAAACACAAGATCTATCTACATGAATATAAGCCACAATGTAATAAATCAAACATATATTCAAGTCACATCTTCATTTTTGTAACAAATTCCCAAAGAATTCAAAAGTCACAGTTTTATAATTGGAAGCCTCAAGATCAATAAAACTGTGAGATCTAATTTATTTTTATTGTTCAATTTATGCTTTGAGTATCGGATGTTCTTCTGTGCTTATTTTCATGATTATCTCATTTAATTACTAAGAGGCATACTAGTTTATTATTCGTTGCAATCTACTGCTAGGTTAGATAGAAAATCTGTAATTGTTTGATCCCTCTAATTTGTGAAGCAACTAAGATTTAATGATTTGCTGCGTCAGAAATTATTAGATCTTTGGAAGAACGCTGGACTAAATTAAATAAAACCGCTTGTGCTTGTGTTGTTTAGCTTCATCAATCTCTCTAATTTTTAAGGCTGCTACTAGATTAAACCTTTAGCGCTTGTCTTGGGTTGTTTAGTAGTTAGGGTTAATTAGATCACTTGTTTTCTAATTAACTACGACTAAGGGGAGATAGGAAAAGAGTTCCAACAATGAATATTCAAAGTGTGAATTGATATATACTTGCATCGATGATTAGTTGTAAAATTTCGATGGTGGATGTTAACTTAGACCAAGGCTTGTTCTTTTGATTGATTTCGGTACTCTAATTTGAATTGTTCCTTAGTTGTTTTTCTTAAAATTATTTTCGTTATACTCAAATCCACCATCCTTGTTCACATAGTATAAAACTAGGCTATATACTTTCCGTGGGAACGATCCTTACTCGTACTATTACATGTATTTTTAGGAGTTTAGGTTTCATTTTTTTGGTTGCTTGCGACAGCACACCAAAGTTTGGCGCTGTTGCTGGGGAGTGATTCTAGATGATTTTTGTGTTTCTTGTGATCCTTATTTCGTTATTGAAATTTTCAAAAAAATAAAAATAAAAATAAAATAAAATAAATAAACACGTTAGTTTTCAATAGTTACGGTTTTTTGGTTCTCCAGAGTAAGGCTCTTCTGCTGTTTTTGACTTTTGTTTTGGGGTTAGTACCTCACTCACAGGCTCTGGGTTCCTTGCGGCGCTGCCTCATGCTTGCGCTTGCTTGAATGCCAGTACGTTACGTTACTAGAATAGGCGGTTGGCTGCTGCGCTACAGATCTCACCGGAAGGTTCTTTTCCTTTGCTTGCGGAAGTGACCCTGCTTGCTATTCTATCACCCCTCGCCCGGCCTTTACTTGATAGGGCTCCTTCACCAGGATCAATAGCCCAGCTACACTACCACTACCCGTGAGATAGAAGTAGGGCACTTCACTCACCCCTTACTCAACATAGGGTGAGTGAGGTGATTACAGAAAAGTAGTGTAGTCCGCACTACCTCTCTGTAATCAATTTAGCTTAGAGTTGTTTGCTGACACACGCTACTATCACTCTGGTTGCTGCTTTCACTCGGATTCTCCTCGGGCGGATCAAGGCATATTGGCTTGGCTTGCGAAAGAACTGATAGTTACTGGATGGTTGGTTGACAGGTGTCTGGCTAGCAAAGAACCCGACAAAAACTAGTACAGTAGCGCCCTAGGCTATTTGATATAGTATAGTCGCAGAGACTACTTGCGCTTTAGATTACTAGCCCCACTCTTTCGAGGCCAAATTCCACTATTTTCTAGGGTTTTTTGGCATTTTAGCGTAGAATTTTTTATTTTATTTTATTTTCATTAGTCTAGATTTTTCCTGATTTGTTTTTCATGGTTTATTAGAGTTTCCTTGATTATTTATGACTATAACTCGAACTTCTAATCAAGGTGATATGCAGTGCGATCCAGAAATAGAGAAAACTTTACACAGGTTAAGGAGGGAAGCTCGGAGAAATTTTGAAAATAACGATATAGCTCTTGATTCCCTATTTGATAGTGATTCTAATTTATAAGATGAGGAATTCATGGTTAGAATTCGAACTTTGAAAGAGCTTGCCACCCTTAATTTAAATTAACAATCCTTATGCATAACGTTTCCTACTTTAGATGCTACTACTACTTTTGAATTAAAATCTGGACTAATACATCTCTTGCCCACTTTTCATGGCCTTGTAGGTGAAGATCCTCACAAGCATCTAGGGAGTTTAATGTAGTATGAATGAGTATGAGACCCACGGGGATGACTGAAGAGCAAATTAAATTAAGAGCCTTTTTGTTTTATTTGAAGGATTCGGCTAAGGATTGGGTCTATTATCTACCCTCCGATAATATTACCACATGGAATAAGATGAAGAGGTTGTTTTTGGAGAAATATTTCCCAGCTTTAAGGGCAGGCAGCATTCCAAAAGAAATTTGTGGTGTAGGGCAAAACAACGGAGTGTCCTTACACCAATACTGGGAATGTTTCAAGAAATTATGTGCAAGCTGCCCCCATCATCAAATTAGTGAGCAGCTACTTATCCACTATTTCTATGAGGGCCTTCTACCCTTTAATAGGAGCATGATTGATGCTACTAGTGGAGGAGCTTTGGTGGAGAAAACTCCCGAGGCCACGAGAAACTTGATTGTAAATATGGCAGCCAGTTCTCAACAATTTGGCACTAGGCTTGACCCTCCATCTAAGCATGTTAATGAGGTAAATATTTCCTCCCTTGAATAAAAAATTACGAGTCTAATTTTTCTTGTTCGTCAAATGGCTGTAGGTAATATGCAAACGGCAAAGGCTTGTGGGGTTTGTTCGGTAGTAGGGCATCCAACTGATATGAACCCAACTCTTTAAGAGGAGCCCATTGAGCAAGTGAATGTGGCGGGTGGTTTTCCTGGACAACCGCAAAGGAAGTATGATTCCTATTCGAGCACGTATAACCCAAGATGGAAGGATCACCCTAATCTTAGCTATGGGAATCCACAAGTAAATCATCCCACGACTCAAAACCGCCCAAGTTGCTAGTAATATAAACAGCCATACCGCCCTAGACAACAACCAGGCCAAACTTCTAATTCTGGTTTGTCTTTAGAAGATATTGTTAAGTCTCTTGCCACTAATACTTTACAATTTTAATAGGAGACGAAACAATTTCAACAAGAGGCGAGGGTCAGTATTCAAAGTTTAGACAATCAGATGGGCCAGATGGCAACCACAATTAGTTGGCTAGAGGTGCAAAGTTTGGGGAAATTACACTCTCAAGCGGTAGTAAACCCAAGAGAAAATGCAAATGCAATCGTTTTGAGAAGTGGTAAGGAGGTCGAGATTCCAGTAAAGGTAACCCCTGCATCGTCGAAGCAAGAAAATGAGAAAAATGTCAATACAAACAAGAATGTTCCCAATGACGATGACGTACTGAAGCATAAGTTTTTGCCTCTTTCTGATTATCAACCAGTACCCCATTTTCCTCAGGCTTTAATAGAATCTAGAAAAGATGAGCAAAATAAAGATTTATATGAGACTTTTCGTAAATGCAAGGTAAATATTCCACTTTTAGATGCTACTAAACAAGTACCTCATTATGCGAAATTCCTGAAAGAACTGTGTACAATTAAGAGAA